>JABFEA020000010.1:2324571-2341408 GCA_019775915.2 Cyphomyrus plagiostoma
CCTAGAGATATAACCCAACATTCTATTGGCCTTTTTTATTGCTTCCCCACACTGGCGAGAGTGGGACATGGAAGCATAAACATATACGCCGAGATATTACCTTTATTTCAGTGGAACCCATAAAATATCTATACTTTACATTTCTGCTCCCTGCATAGATTACCTTACATTTATCTGTGTTAAGTTTCATCTGCCAAGTATCAGGGCAGTCGCTAATTAAATCCAGATCCCGTTGTAGCCTCTCTGCTGCTAGATGAGTAAAATATATATATATATATATATATATATAGATTGTGTGTATGAATACCTTTTAATAAAATAAATTAGAAAAATCTATATAAGACAACTTGTATGTTTAATATTTGTTTATCTTAAAAATCTGTATTAACCACAATATGCTTTTTTCTTCAATGGGATTGCTACATCTGAAAACCCACCTCTCTCCGCAGTGTCTCTCGCTATGAAATCTGATCGCTGGCAATGTCAGTTATGTTATGGTTGCTTTGCAGACTTGGAGAGATACTAGACATGGGTTTCCTAGTTGCCACCTTTCTATGTTTATGCTAAGGTGTAAAATGTTAGAATAAAATCAGAGAAAAAAAAGTCACAGAGCTAATATGACTGGATCACACATTCAGGTTTCAAAATTCATGAACTGTTACTACAACACACATCCATACCTTTTGTCTTTGGCTCCTGATCAGTAGGTAAAGTGCCAAGAATGATCGGCTGTGCCTCTTTGGCCTGCAAAATGGATTCCTGGGGTTGTTATTTAATCCACACACATTGCCTGCTGTCCCAGTGACATTGGGCTTTTAAAAAAACATTCCTCTAGTACTACTAAATACTAAACTATTTATTAACTGGGTATTAATAAATTATCAGTCAGATGTTTCTAGAGACACATAATGGAAGATTTAAATCCCACCACCCTAAACTGCTGTTAACCAGAGTCAGGGTATGAGAGAAATTTCAAAATCTGTACAATGTAGATTATACTGGAGTATATTTTATAAATGTGTATAATCAGATGTTTGTCTCATTTTCATCCACATTAACCATTTTTTTGCATTGCTATATGTTACTTAGATTATAACAAACAGAGTGATGCAGAGACTTTTCATGGGGGGGGGGGGGGGGGTGCGCTGAAAGGCTACCTTTAAAGCACAAGCACAAGTTCACACTAAATAGTTTGGGCAAAATTAACAGGTGTTCAGCCCCCCCCCCAACAAAGCATGCACCTGGTAACACCCTTCCTCCAGTGCCTGTCTATAGATCTCAGCCTATAAATCAGTAGGTATAATTCCCAGCTTAAAAACTCAACAGTTATAGTACTGGGAGATAACACTCAGTCAGATGACTTATACAAACAAATAATTAGTTACACTACGGGCTTAAAACTTCATACATTAGGAACTTACTTTCTTGCCTCAGTAATATACAAGAACAGAATACTCCTACTATAGATAATACCTTAGGTACAATTTGAATTCACATCACCTGACAAGATTGCTGTGAATTGAATATCAAAGATACTGTAAAACTGGTGAAAGCTCTCAATTTTATATAAGCTATATAATTTGGAAGCTATAGCATTTGATTTATGGTCTGTGTCCTGCACTTAACAGAGAAGGAGTTGGAGATATACCAAAGTATCGCTGACCTGACGGTGAAGGCCAAAGAGCAGGCAATATTCAAGTGTGAGGTTTCAGATGAGAATGTGAAGGGCATCTGGTACAAGAATGGTGTGGAGGTGAAGACAGACTCGCGGATAAAAATCACACACATCGGCAGGTTGGTGGTGGCGGTGTTTGGATGGTGTGTACGGTTAATGCTGACAATTGGAGTTTCAAAGTGCATGGCCTTTTCACCACAAACTGCCACATGAATATGGATTATGGACAACTTTGCCCTATCATGACACGCATTGCTTGCAATGCAGAACAATCAACCATCTATCCGAAAGATGGTTGCAGAAAGGTTCAGGTTAACTGCAAACACTTTCCTTGGTGTGTCTGTGGAGATGGATTTGAACCATGTGTGATAGAAGAACTCATCTTATTACAGGATCCACAAACTGACCATCGATGACGTGAAGCCAGAAGATGAAGGAGATTACACATTCATCCCTGAGGGATATGCGTTCAACCTGTCTGCCAAGCTCAACTTCCTTGGTGCAGTAACTTTTTCATCTTTCGACGTCAATTACAGAACTCCAATGAGCTCAAACACTATTAGACTTGACTGAAATATGACCCATAGACCCTTCGGCTGCACAGTGTTTTTGGTGAGCCACTTGCGGGCTGAGTGGGAAGTTTCTTACACTAATTCTTCTTCTAATTCGTTATACAGACGTCAAGATTGACTTTGTTCCTCGGCAAAGTAAGTCATTTCCTAGTATACATTATGATAAACGATATTTGACATCAACAGGAATATTTCTGTATTGAAATGTTCTGATTGTTATATTGAACTCTAGCAATTATTGCACAATTAATGGGCAATTTAGGCTAACTCAGGCATTGGTGATTTGTGGAAATGACACTCTTGCCTCACACCTCCATGTCTGACTGTTTAGTTCTGGTCTGTGTGTGGAACCTGCACGTTTTTCTTTGTTGTGTTGGTTTCTACTGCACAGTCCAGTGACTTCTGCTCCTAGCACCCTGCCTAGGATATGTAGCTAAAAACTGATCAGGTGAATAATAATCTTCAGATTAAATTAAAGTGATTTTTTTTACCTTGAAAGATCCACCAAAAATCCATCTGGACTGTACTGGTCAGTCTGCTGAGTCCACCGTCATAGTGGTGGCAGGAAACAAACTACGACTGGACGTGCCCATCACCGGAGAGCCGGCCCCCACTGTGATCTGGACCAAGTCTGACAAGGTAGAGCAAGGCTTCTTTTCTTACTTCCTGATTCAGCATAGCTGGCTCTCATGTGTAGCCCTACAGTGAAAAGCAATAAGCTGCTTCAGTCAGAGGATCACACACAGACCGCTCAGTAAGTAAATCCTCACAGCTGTACTGCCTAAGGAACTGAACAAACAACCAGACCACTTCATTACCAACAGGGGGGTGTACAGGGATGGGGCCACAGGGGCACTAGCCTCAGATAAAAGCTGATTTGTTCCCAGAGTGCCCCCTCCCTTGTCACTCACTGATTCAAACCATATAATTGCCTAATGATAAGGTAGACCTCTCTGTATGAATGGCCCCTCTTATGCCCACCAAAATCCTAGAACTGCCCCAGCTTGCCAGTTCTCCCAAGTTCCAGCTAAGCATCAGAATCACTGATATTATCTCTAAAATGAGACATTGTGATAGTGTCACAATAATGGTAAATACTCTAAGGAACAGACTACCAGTTGTAACGTAAATTTGTCATTCATCTGTCTGTAGTCTGTACTTTTTAATTAGTATAAAATCATACTTAACAGCATGTACTCTGCCTGTCAACATGATTCTTTATCGTTTGCCATGGGTGGCAATGTCATGTATGCAACGAGTCACCATTGGAGGTCCTGATCCATCTGTCACCACCACCATCAACCATGACTCCATCAATCATGAACAGCATGACTTTGAATATAATATAGGAACATAAACAATTTTAAACCATGATGGGTTTTTTAAAAAAACATTTGACGTATGGTCACTTTTACAAAAAACGGCGAGGCATTTAATGTTGGTTGGTTTAATTAATGTTAGATTGTTAGATGTAGTCATTAACGTGAGATGTAATTATTGGTGTAATAATTACTGGCTGGATGGTGACTCAGTAGGAGTTTGCACTTTCTCCCTGTGTCTGCATGGACTTCCTTCTGTGTTTCCAGTTTCCACACACAGTCCAAGGAATTGTTGTCTTTAAATTGCCCATTGTGTGTGAGTGTGTCTGTGATCCTGTGCTGGGTAAGTGTTTGTGGAAAATTGAGGTATAGTAATTACTGAATGGGTTTGCATGTTTTTTTGCATCCACCACTAGTTTCATGCCAAATGGCAAGACAATAACCTGTAACTGACCAGTGCCAAAAGCCAGTGCCCTTAGAGGTTTGCTTTTAATTCAGCATGATTCCTTCGGTGGTCTTTAAAAATACAAACCGATCTGGAGGGAATCGCGTGAGTCTTTTTGCATGTCATGGTGCCTTCCAGAGATAATACCGCTCACAAGACACCTATCAAAGCGATCAAAGCGTCGCATTATCACCCAAACAGGTAAGAGTCTGAGCGCATTATCACCCAAACAGGTAAGAGTCTCAGCGCATTATTACCCAAACAGGTAAGAGTCTCAGCGCATTATCACCCAAACAGGTAAGAGTCTGAGGGTCTCTGCCAGCTGATCATCACTGACTGACAGCTTGTGCTCTTCAGACCTAAATAAAACATGCTGCCTGATTTGGAAATAAGACCCAACAGTGAAACTAATTTCTAATTAAGATTTAAATTGCATTTCTCACAGATGCAATTTGATATGAGTGCCTCTAGAAGATGCCATGATGTCACTTGGTATCTTCTAGAAATATTTCCCAACTTGGGGGCACCTCTGAGCCTGTGGTTTGAAGGTGACTGGTTCAAGCCCTGCTTTGGCACATCTGTGGGTTCATCAGCATGGTCCTTAACTCCCAACTCCCTCAGCACTGCTAAGGGTGGCTGCACTTTGTGGCCATCATGCTGTTACCTACAGAGAGCAAGTTGGGGGAGATATAAAGAAAACTTTCTCACAGGGATCAGTAAAGTAGCAATCATTAATAATTAATGAAGTGGTAAATAATCAAAATAGATACCCCGGGGCCTCCTCGCAGTGGGACATTCCGGAACACCTCACCAGGGAGGTGTTCAGGAGGCATCCTAAGCTGATGCCCGAGCCACCTCATCTGGCTCCTCTCAATGCGGAGGAGCCGCAGCTCTACTCTGAGTGAATACGAATGCATGAAAAGGAGACTGCCGCTTGCGGTTTTATGGCAACAAGAAGGAGGTTGCGTCCGGCAAGCAGGATCACATTATCTGCAATTTAGCTTTTTAAGCATGATCTCTATGGTACATTCTGTACAAGAATCTGTGTGGTCGAGCTGAACAGAACAATATTATCAATGTCTTCTACCATTGGGAGGCTCAGTTACTTACTAAGAACGTGTCACTGTCCTCTGAGATCCTGGCTCCAATTTGCATCTTCTGCTCTCAGGCCACAAGTAGCGTGAATGTGTCTGACTGTGATGGTGAAGGTCTATGTGGTCTGAGGCTATATGAGTGGGAAGCTGCTCCAGTGCCACTGGAGACAACTGGCTTCTACCCGGAAGTGTAGCTGCTCTACACTGTTTCTCAGCTTTGGTTTGCTCATGTAGGGTAAATCTAGACAGCTGAGGAGCGACCAGCCCACTGACCTGGATTACATTGCTGATCTGATGAAAGATGGAGAAGTAAGTCTTACAGCAGAAATGCCGTGGCTTTTGCATGATTTACTGTGTCTATACTCATGCAAGCAGTAAGGCAAGCAAGACCATCATCCCTCAGCAGGACGTCCACCTGGGCAGGTAATCTCAGAGAACCTCCTTACGAAAAAACAGTAGCTGTTATATTTAGATTAAACTTTTTGTAAGAGATGGAATTTAAATCAAATTGTTCAAAATGATGAAAGAATCATTTATCATCACAGTTTTTAATGCTGAGGACAAACAGCAGTGTAGCTTTTCTCTGCAGGTAGGTTTAATATTTTACAATGGAAAAGGTTTCTAAAAGAAAGGACATGAAGTGCATCAGTTGTGGCGGGAACAGCATTGTTGGGAAGGACAACTGCTGTCCCTCGGCAAGGGTCCAGTCTGGCAGGTTAATCTGTACCCCCTGGGCAGGTTATCTCGGACACAGAAGGGAGGGTCCACGTGGAGACCACCAAGGGCAACTGCATCTTCACCATCGAGGGGACTGAGAGGAAGGATGAGGGTGTTTACACCGTGATTGTACGCAACCCAATGGGAGAGGACACCGCCAACATCAATGTCAAAGTAGTGGGTGAGTCCCCACTCTCCCACCCACCCAGAGTACATTAGCCCTTTTCCACTAACGCAGTTCTGGTGCTGAGCTGGTGCATAATTTGGAACTGGTTCCATGCATTTCCACTGTTAGTTACCTGACAGCACCACAGAATTCCGGGTGTGAACCCGGGAGCCTATTGGGAGGGGCTACAATGCGGCTTAAGTTTCAGCAGAGTCACGTTTGTCGTTTCCGGTGTTTAATGTTTTGTTCAGGATTCAAGATTCAATTCAAGATTCAAGAGATTTAATTTGTCACATACAGTACAACATGCAGTGAAATGTATCTCTGTGTCACCCTTATTTGGCTGTGTAAAAATAGAAATAGAAGTGAATAAAAAGAAAAAAGGTAAGAAGTACCGTAGGAGTAAAAAAAGAGAAATCACAATATATAAATACTATCTCTGGAACTAAGATATAATCTAAAATATACAATATAATATATACAACCTAAATCAAGAATTAAAAATATACTGCAAAAACCTGAAATATAGTGCAAATGTGCAGTATTTGTGCATTCAGTGCATAGTACATAGTATGTACATAGTGTACAGTAAGGCCAGAGTTAGTCTAAATTGAGAAGCCTTACAGCCTGGGGAAAAAGCTCTTCCTGAGTCTCTCAGTCCTAGACCTCAGGCAATGGAACCGTCTGCCAGAGTTCAGCCTATGGAACAGGCAGTTTGCGGGCTGTGAGAAGTCCTTAATTATCTCGGTACCTCTGGACCTGCAGCGTTTATTGTAGGTGTCCAGCAGGGAGGGCAGAGGAGATCTGACACAACTTGAGAGTTTCCTGAAAACATACAGAAATATAAGCAGATCTGGAGAAAGCAGACTACAGCTGTACTAAGGAGCAAATTATTAGCAAATATATATATTTAAAAAGATCTCTGACAAAAAAGCGTAGGATGGAAAAAGTTTAAAAGTACCCCACTGTTCTTTATTTATTGTTTGTAGCCAGCTTCTAAATTGTGACTGCAACACATGATTGGAAACTGCATGTTCTCACAAGTCTATGATCAAGACGGTGATATATCTAGTCAAATGACTAATGGGAGTGAAATTATGGATCAACTGCATCAGACTAAATCCAGGGACTGCTGTGTCCTATAACTGGCTTGTTGGTGGATATTCCCAAACAATTGGTGATGCCTGTCTTCTATACAACTGCAAAATCTGCACAGAAAAAAATGCAGTAAATAATTAGCAATAAATATTAATCAGTAATGTTTTGTGCTGTAGCTAGCTAATGTTTTTGAAAAATAATGTTTTGACTGATGCTAACTAAAGAACAGTGCTTATGGTTAGCATTAGCATAAACAATCTCCGTCAAAAAAATATTAGCAAACTCAAAAATGTTACATGCCTGTCATAGGGTGCATATTTACTGTTATCTTTAACCAGTGGAAATGTGTGCTGGTTCTCACTCCAGCAGCAGCACCAGCATGGCACTAGTGGAAAAGAGGGTCATGGAAAGTAGGCTAACAGGCACTGTCCAAGTCACACATGCAAGTGTCCCTTTTCATCTCTGCTTCCCCTGGAAAGCAGCATCTTGTGCCTGGCACAACATTTGACATTTGATATGCCAAGTTATTATGGATAAAATGCCAATGTGTACAGCCACAGGGAGTACCAGTTCCCCTAATTTATGGAAGTAGAGAGGGTGTTTAAATATGATCCCAAATAGAATCATGTCAAGGCCTATAGATCAGCTTAAGGCCTGGCATAGGCCAAGTACATTGACTATTAGGTTATATTCTTGTGATTTCATTCCCTCATTCTGCAATTAAAGGGTTACCTTAAAGCTGGTATTTTGTCATCGGACGGTCATCAGACTGTCAGTCTGGCATCTTTCCACTGTTTGTGACGCTGAGTGGTTCTGCTGCACGTTGACCTGCATCCCTAGCGAGCTCCAGACAGGTTCCTCTGCATCTCAGTTGAGCCAGACCACATCAGATGACTCCTCTGCTACATGTGTTTTTATGCATAAATTATGGCCACCTTGACCTTGTTTATGAAGTAGTACATGATTAAGCTATAAAGGGAGCTTAATTACCTTTATCTGCCTGCTGTTAGCTATACTACAGGCATCAACCATGAAAAATACCAGCTGATCATTTTAAGCTTAACCATTATTATTATTATTATTATTATTATTATTATTTAAAAACAGTTATAGTCCATAAGCACTTTGTGCTTTGGACCCTTAATAATAATAATGGTAAACTGGAAATATAAAGTGCCGAAGGCTTCCCATGTTTCTATCATCGACATGGTAGCTGCGCTCCATGTGAGTGATTTATTGTATTCCCTATTTTCAGATGTGCCAGATCCCCCCCAGGCACCCAGAATTCTGAGCGTTGGGGAAGATTCCTGTATTGTCCAGTGGGATCCGCCATTGTTTGATGGTGGCCAGCCTATAATTGGTCAGTATGAACAACATGTACCTGTGATGCACTTTGACATTTGAAAATAAATGTAATTTCTCTTATGGTAATTCTCTTGTTTGTAATACCTGGATTTTAATTAGGAAACCAAGAGTTTTATGGTATTTTACATAGAGATCCTACAAAATTAAAACATAGCTTCATAACGTTATGTGAATCAGCCTTTCTGTGACATTTATAATTATTGATATCACATAAATCTTCAGAATCATCAGAGATATCTAAATCTCTCCTTAGGTTATGTACTGGAAAGGAAGAAGAAGAAGAGCTACAGGTGGATGAGGCTAAATTTTGACCCACATAAGGAGGTTACCTATGAAGCCAGGAGGATGATAGAGGGGATGCTGTATGAGATGCGGGTCCTGGCGGTCAATGCCATTGGCATGTCCCAGCCCAGCCCTGCTTCCCAGCCCTTCATGCCCATTGGTCAGTCCCTTTATTTTTTACTTCCTTTGACCTTGTAGGAGGCATCCCTCTTGCACCCATATGTACTGTTTCTCAGTTCCCACAATCATTTTCCAATTGGAATAATAATTATTATTAATTCATTACAAAGGCTACTTTTTAGATTATAGGAGATTCATTCCCTCATTTTGGTTAAATTGTTGCCAATTTTTTTTGTTCCCAGAGTAAAACATGGCCACAATTGAATTAAAATGAGGGAACAAATTAGTAAAACGTGACCATGTTTTAATGTATCATTCTACAATGTATATAATTTTTATTGTGATCATTCACACGATACCTTAACACGTGGCCACGACATATCATTTTTATCATTATGTCATGAGTGGGGCTTCATAGTCCTCGAACATATAGCTAAATTGTCATTGGTCAAGCTTTAGACTTCTTAATCAAGGACCAAGGAGTCAGTTTCATGAAAATACATCTGTAGGAAAACTAAACAGCCTGTGGTTTTTATTATGGCAAGTAAGTGAAGTGCACGGGGTACAGAGAGGCCCCCTCCCCTTACTGGTCCTGGTTCAATGGGTGTGAACACAGAGGTATCCATCTGAGACTGTTTTTAATCCAGCAGGTTCAGAGGTCACACAAGCAGGTGGTTAGGAAACTATGCCCAGCATTTACCTCTATAAATACATGTATATTAGAGAGCTGCAAGGTTAGGCCCAACCACACTGCAGCAGAGAGAGCTCACCCTACTGCCAGAGCTCCCGTCTCGTATCCCAGGGAAACACGCCGGGCCAGGGGCCACAGGGGCCAGAGCAGTACTGAAGAGTCTCTAAACTCAGGGGCCTATAAGAGCCATGACAAAGCCAAAGCTCCCCAAGATGGCGGAGAAGCAGCCAATGGAAGAAGGACACTTGGAACTAGAGGTGGCACCTGAAGATGCACCTAAGAATACAGAGAATCCTGCACCAGAAGAGCCCCCGACAGATGAATCTGGCCAGCCAGAGCCCACGTCTGCTGAAGGAGGCCCAGCTACAGAGGAAGGAGCCACATCCACTGAGGAGATGCCTTCACATGCGGAACCCATGCCTGAGGCAGAACCAGAACCAGAACCTTTTGGCAGTAGGCTTCTGTTTTTAGCTGTAATGTGTTCAAAGGAAAAAGGAAAATATTAACAGTAAAACATGGGCCATTGAACATGGGCTATTTAGCTGCATTTGTAAATGTTTGCTTTCTCTGTAATGAAATATACCACTTGTTCCATTTTATTCAATATGGCATTTTGATTTGTTGAAGAAGCAAATGAACATATAGTTGTTTTTGTTTGCTTTTGATTTTATGTGCAACCCGTATGGTACTGGTGTGGTAAGTTGTGTTTATATTAGTTGCTTAGGTTTTTCTATTGCTTGCAACTTCCATTATGTACCAATGTAAACAAACTGGGGCAGATATGTTTACTTGGCAGGGCTGTAATACTATTAAGATTCCAGGTTTGCTTATTCTTCGGCTGCTATTCTGAACGAAAGACAACAAACCAGCCTTCATTAAACTCTATTGATTTATGCTGCTTAGATAAGATAAGCTTTATGGATCCCTGGGGGAAATTCTTTAAATAGTAATTTGAGTTCCGTCAATAAAAGGATGAACATCATTCATTCAGACATCATGGCGAGACTTCGGTTGACACGAATGAATGATAATGTTTGACCCCTACTCACGTTCTTCACCCCCCTAGCTCCAACGAGCGAACCCCTTGGCTTGAGCGTTGATGACATCAGTGATACCACCATTTCCCTAAAGTGGAAAGCCCCAGAGCGCATGGGGTCCTCCAACCTGCAAGGATATGGAGTTGAGTACTGCAAGGATGGCAGTGAGTGTCCCTGCTAAAATGCCCTCTATGATGCTACGTGATCCAGTGCACATCTCTCACTGCACCAGTTTATCCAATCATCCTAACAGTGTCTCTAGCACTGCCCACACACTACGGAATGTCCATGGTACCGTGTTAATATTAAGTAAACAGCTCATACTCGGGGCACAAGGCTCCCTAAGGTGTCAAAACATTGAACAATTATGCTTTTTAGCCTCTTTGACATCTGATTGGGTCATGCTTTTTCTTTCGTTTTACAGCAGACGATTGGGTGCCAGCATTTGAGGGGCTGACGGAGAGAACATCGGTAATCATCCGTGATCTTCCGACAGGGGAGAAGATGAAGTTTCGCGTTCGGGCTTATAACGAGGCTGGCCCTAGCACCCCTGCCACACTCGCCCAACCTGTAACAATCCAGGAGATTATGCGTGAGTCTGCAACCAACCTCTAACAATCCGAGAGATTATGCGTGAGTCCGCACCCAACCTGTAACAATCCGAGAGATTATGCGTGAGTTTGCACCCAACCTGTAACAATCCGAGAGATTATGCGTGAGTCTGCACCCAACCTGTAACAATCCGAGAGATTATGCGTGAGTCCGCACCCAACCTGTAACAATCCGAGAGATTATGTGTGAGTTTGCACTGCTGTCCCCTCCAACCCCTGGTAAGATTGCAGCATCTCTCCACTACTAAATGGGTAGTGAGGGTTATTAGAAATGAAAAGCACAGTCAAGCAGGAAAACTACAAAGAGCCAAGATAGTGGTGCAAATATCTATCTGCCATAGCTATCAACCCATTTACTTAATGGAATTTGTAAAATATCACAGGCAACAGTGAAGAAAATCTTTTGGGTATATTCCTCTTTCCATTTCCTACACCAATTTTACCACCTAACTAGGCCTTAAAGCACCAGCGAGAGCATTCTGAGAGAGATGCAAGAATGATGCAGGCCTTTCGTGATATTTTAGAACATAGTTGGACAGCAGGTACTGGTGCTGAGCCTGTATGGAATGAACATTTATTTGTTTGCATATTTATTTGACTTTTGGTTGCTTTTTCTTTTGTAGAACGGCCTAAAATATGGATTCCACGAAATCTCCGCCAAACTGTGATCAAAAGGGTTGGGGAATCAATAAACCTGGTTATTCCATTCCAGG
Organism: Cyphomyrus plagiostoma; assembly: GCA_019775915.2. Taxonomy (NCBI): domain Eukaryota; kingdom Metazoa; phylum Chordata; class Actinopteri; order Osteoglossiformes; family Mormyridae; genus Cyphomyrus; species Cyphomyrus plagiostoma. The sequence continues at coordinate 2,336,477 of JABFEA020000010.1, forward strand.
TAAGCTATGGAACCATGGAAGCAAGAATTGGAAGCCATTGTGTTGTGCTTGTATGGCAGACCGTGGGAATGCCACAGATGTAGAACAAAAAAACTAAGTAAAAAAGACTAAATCTTTAACAGAGCTTGTAGTTCTCATGTATAACTCATACAGCTTTATTAAATGTCTGTTTTTCTCTGGTATAAATTAAGCTCCAAACTTTGATAAGATATTCTATAATCACACAATGCAGTACTGTCAGTATAATGCCATTTGCAGGTTTGGTATTCAGATTTAAATGATTGATTCTAATATCTCTACTGTTCTCAGGAAAACGCTGGCATTCGCTTTCTGATTGCAATGCAGGGTATTTCCCACATTTAGGAGTGATGTGTATACTGCAATGGAAAAGTCAGGGTGTTTGAGAACCTAAGAACTGTGCATAAGTTTAATAAACTCTACAGATCAAAGGCATTGTAGGTCCTTCATATTAAAAAGCCAAAAGCACATTTGTGAGAGCTTCAGGGGGAGAATGGCAACAAAAACAGGGTCAAGGATCTGGACTTGTTTGGCACTCTAGCTATTACCAGTTCAGCACTTTAGAAAGAAGGAAGAAAATGACACGTTTCGTCTCTCTTGGACAAACCCTATGTCTTACATTTTCATTTGTTGTAAAACCAAATTACTTCTCAAGCACTTGCAGAGGTCACAGAAAGGCAGAGCTGGAGAGTTCCAGACCAGAAAGTAAAAATCCACACCAAGATTTTTTTCAGCCAGTCAGTTGTGTACTATGTGACTGTGACATTTTACACTCAACTGGTTGGTTGAAACAAAATCTTGATCTGGATTCTTACTTCCTGAACCCGAACTATACATTTCTGCCCACATTCCTGCCAACATTTTTCGCAGGGCAAGCCTAGGCCCAAAGTCACCTGGACAAAAGAGGCTGAGCCTGTAGACCCCAAGCAGGTCAACACCCGGAACAGCGACACCGACACCATCCTCTTTATTCGCAAGTCTGAACGTAAGGATTCGGGAAAGTATGAGGTGCACCTGCAGATTGAGAACGTGGAGGATAGAGCCAGTATAGCCATTCAGATTGTAGGTGAGCATTAATCGCCTTCAGCCTGTCCTGAATGTCATCCAGTCACTGTATAAGCATTTTCATTGTATTGCTTTGAAACCTTATTTTTATAAAAACTAGACATTCTAGACCCCTAGGCAATAATATCTTGTATCTCTATATCTTACAATGCCTGTGGAGATTATAATGTGTAATCCTGGTCTATATGAAGAGATGGAGATTGCAGTCAATTTTGTATACGTGCATAGGGAGAAGAGAAGGCAGTTATACTCAGTTCCTCCTACATTTCTTACAGATAATTTAGAACCCTCATTATAGAACAAAGGGAAACCTAATTTAGAAATTGTTGCAGAGGCAAGGGCCTTCCAGGGACACTCAGTCGCTGTCTGTTCATTTGAAGGGGGTGGGTGATGTTCTCAATCAGAACATCTGATGGAGCCAAAAGGGAGTGAACGGATGGTCTTCTCGCTGACCAAACTAGGCGGTGGAGTCCAGAAAGTCACAAACTCTCGAATTATCTTACATTTTTGCTGCATTATTTGTCTATATACACAAACTCCAGGCCAGGGTAACAGGGCAATAAATGGAAGAAAATGTCTTTTCCCATAAACACCAAATATGAAGGTGAACAAGAACTAGTGATACACACTTTAAAAAAAGCAAAATGAAACAGACTCAGTGTATTTATCAATGTCGTATCTTACTCACACCCAAACCAAATGGGTTAAATCAAAGTGATTTAACCACTTCAGAGGTTTAAGTAATGATATTGCTTAAATATTAGATTTATAAATGCCAATGTTTTTCTTGAACTTGACAGACTTACCTGGCCCACCTGAAAATGTAAAAATCACAGATGTTTGGGGCTTCAATGTGGCTCTTGAGTGGAAACCACCAAAGGACAATGGGAACTGTGAAATAACAGGCTACACCATCCAGAAGGCAGACAAGAAGACCATGGTAGGTGTGACTATGAGCACGCAACTCCATCACCCCTTAGTAGACAACATCAGTTTAGACCTAGATGAGATATGATGTAAAACACTGCAGTGGGAAGATCACTTCTGTAGGCGTTAATTATGATGTCCTTGTGAATTCATGCTTTCACCAAAAAGATACCTATGCTAATTCCAGGGTGACCGCCAGTTTTTCATACCATGAGTAGCTGTGAGTTCCCAGCGCTGAGCTATAATTGAAAGTGCATGTGTACTATGCCAGGGGCTAAAGCTGGACCATTGTCAGGGATATCTTTATCCCGTCCTTGTAACCCTGCTGGCCAAAGGAACGCAGTGCTCTGTCAGCAAACTGACAGAGGCTTGAGTCAGAGGTATCCCTCAGTTCCTGAGAAGACCCTCATTCTGTGTCTAAGCTGAAATGTTGACACCAATAAAGTCAGCCAGAAAATGTCATAATTTTAGGCAATTGTTTCCGTCAAAGGAAAAGAAAACTTTTAAAAAGTGTGTTTTAGTTTTAGTTCAGTTTTTTTTTGGTCACACCGTACAACCAAACATCGTCCTTAACAGCTATCCCCCCTCCATTGCACAGTTAGTCTGTGCCAGAACTGCAGAGGATGCAGGTACTTTTAAGGCGGCCCATTTAACTCATTTCTTTTGTGCCGCCCATTGGCTGATTGGCTGGCTTATTTGGTATCATCCTCAGAAGCTGCAGCCCCAACATCCCATAGCTGTTCTTTACTGCCAGCAGAGAGGGTACCAGTACATCTAGGGGTGCGTGCGAGCCATTTCTCTCTGATGGTGAGCACCGTGTGCATGTGAAATCGGCTGGCAAAGTCGGTGCCTCCAGACGTTGGTGCCCAAGGCAGCCGCTCATGTTGCCTATAATATCGACTGGCCCCATGAATTGAAGCAAAAAGATGTGGATCAATCACTGCAGAACCAGGGAGTATGACAGCATGTGACATGGGGATAGGAGGATGGAATTTGTATTGAAAATAGAAGTTATGAAGTGTGCTGGAGTTAAAATAAAGCACAGCTGTTAGGGGTCAAGACAAGAGGGAAACATGCAAATAAATAAATGAATGAATAAACAAACAGGCATTGTGCTGCAAAAACAGCTGTACCCCCCTGGGATATACCACCCACCCCCTCTGCAAAAATGAAAGATGGATAGGATGGAATGCCGTGAACATATATGGAGACTTATGCGTTAAGAATTGCTGCTGCAGTCGGGAATCATATGAGATACAGCCCAGACTGAACTTAGATTTTCTCACTGAGAGGTTTCAAATTGCCATTTGAGAGCCATGACTAAAAAGCATGAAGTGTAAGTGTCAAAGCACCTTTCTTTTGTATACGAATATCTTTGATGTATTTTGATATTAATATTTATGTTATCTCACAATGATGTCTTATGATAGCAAGTTATATTCAACAGAAGCATTAACGTGATGCAACTCTGTTTGATGCCTTGAATACATACGGTCCACCCTGAACAGGAGTGGTACACTATATACGACCAATACAGACGCACCAACTGCGTGGTGTCCGACCTCATCATGGGCAACGAGTATGTTTTCCGCGTCTATGCTTCCAACATGGTGGGTTTGAGTCCAGAACCCTGCTTCTCCAAGGACAGCGCCTACATCCAGAAAACAGGTTTGCTTAAAAGCTTCTGTCTTCAGAGACAGACATTCAACCATCCGTCAGCTCTTACTGCAGATCTAATAGACAACTATAGTAGCCCGTGTTCAGTTCAGATTGCAAATCATCTTTTAAAAAAAAAAAGTGCGTGGGGAGATGGGTGTGAGTTTACCATATGCCCCCAGACACAAAGGCAAAAAGAGGAAGAAGACTTTAATTCTACTGTTGTTCTTAGGAATTGTGTACAGACCACCCACCTACAAAGACCCAGACTTCTCAGAAGCGCCGAAATTTACCCACCCCTTAGTGAGCCGCTCAGTCATTGCGGGCTACAACGCCACGCTGAGCTGTTCTGTGCGGGGCATTCCCAAGGTAAGACAGCCAGGTCAGAATGCCCAGTGATTATGCTTCTTTCTTCATTATTACAGTAATAGTAAACCAAAGCATTAGAAGGTGTATAAGTGATTGAAAGAATAAGAAACATGCCCTTTTTTAGACCGGGAAAAATCGTACAACATATTGTACTATATTTCTTTTTGGTTTTGTTATCCTTTAGTTTGTATTTATATTCAGGTACGCATATATGAACGTATCCAAACAACTTGTATATGTAAATCATGTTTCATAGATCATTAACATAATGGAAAGTGATTAGTTGTCTTCCTTGACCATATGACAACAACAAAATGTGTTCTCTGCATTTAACCAACATGTCACATTATAACAGCAGGGGAGAAGTAATTCAGCATCCAGGGAGCAGTGCTTGGGGACAGTACCTTACTGGTTAGGAATTCAAACCAGCGATCTTTCAATCACAAGGGCAGATCCCTAACCATTAGGTCACCACTGCCACTAAGGGACAGTTCAGAATAATAACAATGACAATAAAGCACTGGGATGGGTGAATTTTAAATGTTCTTTTATACTCTTAGCCGAAAGTGACCTGGTACAAAAACAAGATGGACATCTCCAACGAGGCCAAGTACAGGATGTTCAGCAAGCAGGGTGTCCTTACTCTGGAGATCCGGAAGCCCTGTCCTTTTGACGGGGGTGTCTACACATGTAAGGCGGTCAACGACTCTGGAGAGGACATTGTGGAGTGCAAGCTGGAGGTCCGACGTGAGTATCAGTGTCAGATTATCAGACATTACAGACCAGCTTCAGTGGATCCTCAGTGAAATGCACAGTTTCTTGATGATGATGATGATGATGATGATGAAAACCCTTTATTGCTGTTGCAATACACCATGTCACTAGTCACAAGTACCA
>JABFEA020000010.1:2346568-2356606 GCA_019775915.2 Cyphomyrus plagiostoma
GTCCAAAAACATGCTGAGGCTGATTGGAGTTGCCAAATTGCCCATAGGTGTGCATGTGTGCGTGACTGGTGTGTGAGGGTTGTTCCCGGGATAGGCTCCGAACCCCCCGCGACCCAGTAGGATAAGTGGTTTGGACAATGGATGGATGGATGGATGTCTCCACCTTGTGGTCATTAAGTGGTGGCACAGGAAAGGAAATAACCGAGTTCGATTAAGGCACGACAGAATCTACTTATATAGATAAGACTATCATTCCCCCAGTGAAAAATTTTAGTATAGCAGCAAAGATATACAAAAAGGGGAAAATGAGAAATAAAGATAAAGGTAATGAATATGAACCATATATCCAAACAGCACTCACAGACAGGGACACGCACATCCGGGCACAACATGACATTTACAGGCTTTCCTTACCAAACTACCTGTTTTTTTCACTGCAGGAGAAAAGCCGTACAACATGGGGAGAACATGCAAACTCTACATAAAGCGAAAGTGGGATTTAAATCTCCCTTAATCCTCGTGAGGGAACCACTGAACAACGGTGTTGGTGATCGGCGAGACTGATGTTATGTGATGCCAGGAGACGGCAGCAATGTAAACAGCAATCAGACACCAACATAAGATAAAGGGGGACTTCCCTTTTGCTATTTAACAGGTCTTTGTCACTATACAGATGAAACAGATAACACAATTAAATTAAGAGCGCATTCCTTATCTTTCATTACAAATCCACGCTACCGAGGACGCCTTAATTAAGAACGTGAAGACGAAACGTATATCTAACGAAAATGGTAGTCCTGTAGCAGGCAAAAAAGTTTACTCGCATGGATCAGTTATTTCTCATGGTTATGTCTAGTTGTGGAATTGCAGGCAAAACAATGTTAAACTTTATTTTTTAATTTAAAAAATGCTCTTACATCGCATCCTCTCATAATGTGAGTATTGCATGTGTGCCCAATGCGATGTGGCGATACACACCCCCTGCCCAGATTATGTGCCCTCCAATGTCAAAGTCTTTCTGATCTCACAACTAATATATGAAAGATACTGGGTTTTGAGGTTTTCCCCAAATAGACGGCGTTTAAAATGTTTCTTGTAGCCATAAATTTCTTACACGTTTCAGCTGTTAGGATCACCCACTCAGAGGCTAACTCTTTAATATTTGTAGGATTCCTTTTACTTTCCAAAAATGTTCAATCACATTGAAATCTGGACTCATTGCGGACAGTCTAACATAGTCCAGTGAAATCGGTCAAGTCTTTCTGTGTTGAAAGTCAGATCCCCCTTGATCTTCACCCATAAACCCTTCTCGATTCAGTGTGTGGTATTTTGTACAGAGAACTCTTCTGCATGTCACGTCGTGCTTTCCCTTCCACGGCTTGTTGGTAAATGTTCCACTCCCCACTAAATCCCGGGACATTCTTGGAGTTCCACGAGCAGCAAATCGCAGGTACCAGGACCTCCACACCTGCTCAATTCTTACGTTTGATTTTTCTGATAGTCGATTTGTCTTCACCATTGATTAATTCATGTCTTATCTATCATAGGTGACAGTAATTGTGTTACCATTTTGGCATGTTTCCCTTTTGATTCCTCTTTTGATCCTGTGCTGTTGCGTAAACAAATGTGTGCAAACCAACTATTTTCACATAAAATGACAAACATCATTTGCCAAAAATATGCACACACGGGTACACACACATGCGGATTCATATCTTTGTGAGGACCATCTATTCACTTCTATGAGGAGAAACCCTAATACCAACAATAATCCCAAAACCCTAATCCCACCCCACATAATGCCTGCCCACACACACACAAGTATATTGACAAGACAAATGAATAAAATCCACTAAAAAGCCACAAAATCCTTGTTGGACATCATTTATTTTCTTATTGCCAAAGCTGTACAATTTCTATAAATACCTTTAACACTTAAGTATTTACACCACTTCCCCCTGTTCTCTGCAGTAGCAGATTCCTACACATCACTGACACACTTCGCTACAGGATTCACCAAAGCCCAGGCGACACATTCAGATCATTCTTCCTGTGACAGACGTATTTACATCCTGTTAAATATGCCTTTCATCTCCCCACACAGTACATCTAAATTATTTTATTTCTCATGGAAGGAGTAACGATCTGTCTGTACACACACACACACACACACACACACACGTCTTTCTTTAAAAACATAAAGCCAAAAAAATACCACAAAAGTATATGGCTTCTAGAGTTCCACATATATTACACATCCTAGGAATGACACTACAGCCTTACTACAGGACAGGCTTTTCAAACCCAGCTGATTTTCAGATTGTACCTGTTTCTCATTGCTAAATTATGCATACAGTTAAACAAAGTTCAACTTTTCTGCTTACGATTGTTTCGGACCACTCTAACTTGTGATGGACTTTATTGCACATCTAGAGGACGAACAATAGTTGAATAGTAATGCTTGACCGTTTAAGTGAAATGTACAGCGTTTAAAACTTTTTATTCTTAACATGCAGTTTTAACTGTGCTGATCACAGACAACAAACATTAGAACTGGCACGGCAGCTAAGACAAGGGCAAGCTAAACATTTTGGACTCACAATACTGTAAGCAAAGTAACCGCTATAAAGCCAAACAATGGGCATCTTTCTGTTGTGGTTCAATATCTCACTGGTGCCATGAGTCTCAATAGTGTTTCCCCAGTGTGCTTTAGAGGTGAAGGAGCCAATGGCATGTCCGCTTCAGCTAGGACAATTTCCCAACGTACCACCATTTTAAGCATCTTGTAGGTTGTAGTCGAAGACACCGTAAAGCACATTAATATTATTGTACAGCCAGAATTTTGGGGGAAGGGGGAATGAAACTCTGAGGGTGGCAGAGCTTTAGAAGGTCTCCAGTGTTTTTCCCTTCCTTCTTTTCCAAGATTTCCGTTTGTGCAGGATTACCGATTGTCTTATTTTCCTCCTGGGAAAACAGGGTAGAAGGTTGTAGAAGAGAAGAAACAGCAGTAGTACATTCAATAAACCGGTCAAAATGGCCCCGAATATAGATTACGGTCCTACAGGTGAGCTGTGGGGCTCAGGAAGAGAAGCCTAGTAAATGGGACAGATGGACAGATGAATGGATGCTCCTCTCGCTTGTGCTGTGTGAAAGCCAAGGGCTTGGTGTTTGGGGCCTGTCTGAGGGTGGTGGGAGGAGCTGGGTATAGGTACTAGCTGGGTGTAGGTACTAGCTGGGTGTGGCTCGCAGCAGAGGAATCTTGGCCTTGCTCTCCGCCTCCTTCCCTCGCACTGCTGCCATGTATGAGAAAAGACACAGCACAGAGTAGCAGATCTGGTCTGCCTGTGAAGACAAGAGGGGGGGGCATGTCCCACAAATTAGACAAACATTTGACATAATCCAATATCAACAGCCAAGTCAAGCTGGAAAGCCCACAAATAACCAATTCTGGGGTTAACCTGGCATTTAAAAGTGCTTGGCTTTGAAATCAAAGCCACATTACACTGGAGATCATACTAGCTCTAGATATCCCAGTATAGTAGGGAGATTAAAGGAAATACTGAACCACTTAAGCAAGGTGTATTGGTAAATGAAATCACACAGGTCATAAAGAAGCAGAACATAAAAGTACTCACCATTGGAGTCTTGTACTTGTGGATCACCACTTCTTTAGTTTCAGGAACTACAGGCAGATGTGTTGGAGACAGAATAAAGATTTTATAAAAAAAATATATACATAAATTGTAAAGTCATGAGCTGGAATGGAGAGTCTGTACAGTTAATAGGACACATAAAACAAGCATAAAAGCAGGAATCTACCAGTCAGGGAACAAAGCTAGGATCTCAAGGAAAAGACACAGCCTACATCACTGCAGTCAGAAACGTGTAAAATGGACGGGTAGCATGTGGATTACATTATAGGGAACTGAAAAATAGTTTAAAGAACCAGGACACGAACACAGTGACCATAAGGCCCCCCAGGCAGCAGTAGGAAACCCCACCAAAACTCCACCATGTCACATCAATTAATTGAAGCTGTAGCACATGGCTAGCTATGTCACTAAAGAGCAGCAAAGGGATTCGACTGGTCAGTGAAACAAAGAGCAACAGTCAATGAATTGCTGTCCCCTTAACCCAAAGGCCAAGAAGGGGCATGCAGTGGTGGGACTGGGTCATGCAACAATGAATGACGTATTCCACTGAAAATGTATTACCAATTTATGATATCTGTTTAATGTAAATATTTAACAGCTATAACACATGCAAACAAACTTGCAACGATTGCAAAACACACAAATGCCTTGTGCTTGCAAAGAGGAAAAAAACGAAACACCCACTATGTTAGTTACTTATGGATGTGCAACAGGAGAAATCAAATGACGTCTGTTAAGGGATAACGCCGACCACCCATTTAGAAACCAGGAGACCGGAAAGAAGACACTGATCATCACCCAAAGCTACAGGAGCTCCCATCTGAAAACCACAGTCTTTCCATCTGATCCTGCAGCAAGTTTTTTTTTAACCCTCTAGAGAAAAACTGATCTCCACCTCCAATGCTGGTGGTGGGGAATAGGAAGAAAAGAAGGTGAGCAGAGAGGAAGGAGCAGCAGGAGTCAAAAAGGACCGAGAACAGGGAGTAAGGAGATAGATAAAAGTGACAGAACTTTACCTGCTGGAGAATGAAGGTTTTCATAATCGCGAAGGTGAGGGGACAGAGAGGCTTAGAGAAATGGCAGTAACTCACCCTCGCAGTGAGGAGGGGCGGGGGGGTACGGAAGAACACAGAAAATACGCTTCAAGAACAACCACTAGTACCGGTTGCAGGACGTCTCTCAGACACCTATGGCTTTCCTGTTCTCAGCCATGCCTGAGATCAACCTTCTAAGGGCTCATGCATCTAACAGATGCCTTTAAACCAAACCCTGTATATCCCCTTTCATTAAGAGTAGGACGCCATTGTCTAACACAGGGTTTCCTAACCTGATCCTCAGGGACCCTCATGAGGTGCAAGTTTTTGCTCCTTCCCAGCTTCCTGCCAGACAGCAGAAAAACAAGGACAATCGGGGCTTACCCTGAACCGGGCTGAGCTATACCGCTCTAACAGATGTCTTCAAATTACCGTTATTTCAGGCTCTATACGGAATCATACATTCGGACCAAAAGGAGCCTCGAAGATCAAGGCAATGTGATGTATTCTGCAATGACACTCTCCAACTGTGTTTTTCTATATCATACGAGGTACAAGGTGCGAAACATAGTACCGACAGTCCTGCAACTACAGCGGTGTCACCTTTCAGTTTTTATAGCAGGAATATGACATATGATAGGGGCAAAAAAAAGTTACTTGTGAACGTCAAGAGCCAAGAGCAAGTGTGAGTTACTGCCATGTCAGTTAGGGGGCCTGGTATCAAAAGGGTGTAATTACCAAATTCCTCCAGGACAAAGACTCCTTTCACAGTATTGCACTTTCTAATGTGACTCAGCTCTATGAAAACCTAAAAAGAAGAATAGAAAAAAAGACAGAAGAAAAACCATTAGCATAACCTGGCTATTTTAGTACCACAAGGTCATTAACAGAAATTAACAATAAACAAAATTAAATTAAAAAAAGGTAGACGTCATACCATGCAAGCTCAATTATGCTGCAGCAAAGAAAAGAACATACAGGATGGTAAAGTAGGGTGGCTTTTCCATGACTTTATGCAAGTACGGCGTGTGCATGAGGGTGCATTAAAACGTCATTTTGAGGCAAATGATGCATCTAATGCATGGAAATTCGACCACATGGATCCAACAAACCAACATACATACTAATCAATGAGCTGGAGAGCAAAGGTGGACTGAGAACAGAAAAAAGAGGACAGGAGACAAACAACTGCAATGACAGAAATGACAGACGGGATGAGCTGCTAAGAAGCGAAGACAGCAGAGGATGTGTACCTTCCGCTCCTTGCAGGGGGAGCAGCATGGGGGAGAAATGGTTTGGATTAATAGCGGACAAAGGCGAGCACAGATGTGGACACGTGGATGCAGTCCCCCCCCTCCCCCGGAACAGGTGGGGCCTACTGAGCTAGCACTCACAGCCCAGATCATCAATCATTTACACAGTTACCGTGAGACCAAGATTCACGTGACCTTCAGGAAATTTACTCCGATTGGACACACTTTCTCAGAGAACCTCATCTCCACTTCCACCATGCCTCTGCCAGCAATGATCACTAACCTGTGAGTCTAGTCCACTGCCATTTATCATTTACCATTTAAACTGCAATAAAAAGACTGAATTTTCTATCATATTTACGATCCGTAATATATATTCTGTCCGACCATAGAGGTGTAACAGGTTTGACCCAGTAGCCAAAATTTGTATTTTAAACGTGCATGTTTTTAGGGACAAAGAGGGAACTGACCCACAAGGATTCTTAGGTACACAGGTCTGAAAACATCGACAATGAGTCCCTGCCTGAACATGACTGTGCTGAAATATCCTGATCTTCACGCTTCTGGATTGCTTTTATTTTAGCCATTACAGGACCTTTAATGACTAACTCGGAACTCCAGAACTCTGTCAAAGTGTCACCATTCCATTCGTTCTATGGAAAAAAGAAATCAGTTTCTTTAAATGGTAATTTGGCCAATAACTATATTTATTTCTCTTGGTACACAAGTACAACACCTAAGCAATTATGAAAACAAACTCTGTAAGGGCAGTCAGTTCTAAAACCCTTTTATGGATAATAGGGACCTTAAAGCTTTACAGAAACACACTAACCCTAAAACGGCATCCCTCTGGCCCAATGGAGTGTTTCAATCTCCTATTTCAGATCGGCTTTGAATGCGTCATGTATTCTTCTGAAGCTGATATCACAGGTGGGTTTGGCATGTTATACAAAAACTTCACTTACCTATAAAAATTAACAGGCCGTACCTCTCAAACCAGAATACCAGCCAACAGAGGCTCTGCTTTCAGTCGCTCGCTTCAGCCATTCTTAACAGCGTGGTGCAGTTTAATGCACTTTCAAAGTGTTTTATTTGACCTTTTCATGCAATCTTGTTCCCTAGGAAATACACCAAGGAAGCAACGTCTGCAGCATAAAAGATGCAAAACGTCCCCGATGCTCACTCGTATTACCACAATTTGCCTCCTCGGCCTTCTGTATATCAATTTTTCATTTCATGGCAGATACAGGAAATTCCCAATTTAAACATGTACATGTTTTATTTTTAAACTACAGTGTTTTGCACTATACACCAGAAATAGCCAGTGTGAGTTATTCTGTTGTGATTAAAATGATGAAAATCATGAAATTTTCACCTGTAACCTGTCATTTAAGATGGTGGATATAAATATATGATGAAAAGTTTTTGTACCTTAAAAGAAAAAAAAAATTGGTGTCCAAACAAATGTAATGTGGAAAATGGAAAAAAAAATATATATATGCACACACAAGAAAACAAGTTTCAGTCTGTACTAATCTTACCCCTATAATCATCACCTAATGTCCCCAAATCTATAATTCATAACAGTCATATATAAGTATAGCAGTAATAAGACATTTACTCCAGAAACTGGCTTGAATATTATAACATCGTACAATATTCACCAGGATTCTGGAACTCTCTATATTTCCAAAAAGGAGAACTTATTTGCAAGAGACTTCAGCAAATTAAAGAATAAGAACAACAAGCAAATCAAAGCAAGCGACACACAATGACAACTTCCTCTACGGTGTCATCAAACGTCTTGTTTTCCAAAATCATCACAAAATTAGAAGCCAGAATTGACATGGTTTTGGAGGGACTGGCTGGCACCCAGAGGAAGTGCGTGACACACTGTCGAGGGAGTGAAGGAACGTGGGAGAGCAGGTGAAGGACTGGCGAGGCGGCATGCGTGAGCGGGCGCTCGGGCAGGCTGCTAACGCTACCTGGCTGTGCATAAACTTGAGGTTGATGCCCTCTAGCGTGACCTGTAGCAGACCTCCTTCTCCCGTCTTCATGTCCTGCACAGGGAATTCTCCCCCCAGCTCGGGCCCTGCAGGGAGAGCACACCTAAGCCCCGATCGATCCCACGAAAGCAGGAGTTCTGAAGCCCTCTCAGGTCCTGTGACCTTCTTCACCTTTTTTTAACATCTTTACCATGCAGGTCTTAGTGTTACACATCAAAGCCCAGTTAGTGACTCTATGGTCCAGACTGTAAAGTGACTTAAGACTACAGCTACCTGCTCATTCACAGCTCTGTAGGTCTTCATTCCCTTGTGACCTTACCTGGTTTAATGCTCTGCTGCCAGGCAGCGGCTCGCTCCATGCTCCCCTTCACACAGTAGTACAGCTCCCGACACTGAGCGACAGGCACGCACAGGGTCAAGCTGACATCCTTTAACAGGCATTCCCAGATACCTCCACACCTACAAGACCTCCAATCTTCTTCAGCTTGATATGCAGAGTACTGCACACACTAAAACAATGTACCTACATGGAACCACGAAGGACATAAAATCTAGACTTTTCAAAGCTAATTGCTCACTTGGGACCTTTTCAAACAAAGAAATGTCAAAAAATAGAACAGGAATAGAATATTAGCAACCTGTTTTTGCTTTATCAAAAAAGGCAGTTTACTCAAGATACTGGATATCACACTCAAAACAGTAAGACAAGGACATTTGTCAAAGAATACAGTAAATCCTCTGACAAATCTGGCATCACCATGGAAACAGCAGTAAAATTCTCCTTGCATGGGCACATCAAACAATGTTTGATGGACCAGCTCCCAGCAAGTGTGGTGCAAACCGAAGACTATGTAATATCCTGGAAATGAGTCATCAATGAAGAAACCAACCTTTTTGGTGTAGAACTTATTGAGTTGGGTTTCTTGGCCATTACGCCTCCAAAGACACAGGACTTTGGTCTTGGGGCAGTAGGTCATGTTGATGAGCTTCTCGTACCACCAGCGCTCGCACACTGTGCCAATGTTGCTGCGTAGCACGATGCAGTCATCACACACCTGGCGTGCGTGACCCACCACAACCGCATGTCAGAGTCACTTCATCAGAAGATAGGGAAAGGCCGATACAACTGCAAACTCGTCTCATACCTCCATGAAGAATATGTCTCCCGTTGTATCTGTCCCAGCATGCACCACGAATGTTTGCTTCTTGATATGACGGCTGCCACTGGGCCGAATGGACAGCTCCCGCCCACTCTGCAGTACGGGACACAATGGCGCCTGGTGTTGTCACAGCTTATCCATTCACTTGGCTGTCTATGAATGTCAGGCTGTCCTTTCTGTAAAATGGCTTTACCCAAATCTAAAGCTGTCACATGAATCGATTCTACAGTACAGTGGAGTAACCAGACAAGGCACAAAGGCGATGTGCATTCAGGGACCAACACCACAGACTAGGTCAGCCTGGTTCCTCACCAGCTCTGATAAACGATCCAAGACCTCATTGATCTCCTGACTGTAGGTCAGACCGACGTGACACTTCCCCATCAGGCGTCTGATTTTCTTCCTGATGTCGTTTTTGTTGACCTGTACCAGAAACCAAAATAGTTGCTTTGACACTGAGTGCTAATTCCACTGCCACTTCTAAATCTGGACTGACAACTGCATATTAGAATATCTGAACAAAAGCACTGGATATGTTCACAGTAATTCAGTGAAACGTTACAAAGTTTTTTTGGGAACAAACGTAGAACTTCGGTCAATAGGTGACATGTAACAGTATTAGTATCCAGGATTTGTGACCACCCCAATAGTACAGGTGGAGTAGACCATAAAAATTTACTGAACAGTTTATGAACCTAAACCAGCCAGATACTTTCGTATTAAGGTCAAACTGTAGCAAAAAAAAAAAAGCTCTTTACTCATGGGAATAAATGAAACAAGGCTCTGGTTTGAAGCTCTAAACCAGTGGTTCTCCGAACTGCGATCCAGTTTTTACCATGTCAGTTCAGTCGTGACCCTACAGTACAGGCCAAAAGTTTGGACACACCTTCTCATTCAATGTGTTTTCTTTATTTTCATGACCATTGGTAGAT
>JABFEA020000010.1:2358884-2369395 GCA_019775915.2 Cyphomyrus plagiostoma
ACACACAGCAGTGGAAGGGAACAGGTCAGCCCTACTCAGACACACAGCGGTGGAAGGGAACAGGTCAGCCCTACTCAGACAAACAGCGGTGGAAGGGAACAGGTCAGCCCTACTCAGACACACAGTGGTGGAAGGGAACAGGTCAGCTATACTCAGACACACAGCAGTGGAAGGGAACAGGTCAGCCCTACTCAGACACACAGCGGTGGAAGGGAACAGGTCAGCCCTACTCAAAGAGAAGGTCTCCATTGCAGCGTCTTCCAGCTGGTCCCATACAGAGCTTTTGTCCCGGCCTGGGTGTCACCCAGGACAAGCAGAAAGGAAGGAGAAAAGCAGCATGATGGAATTACAGGCAGAAGAGGAAACATTAGTTTGAATTAATAGTAAGCTTATATACTATATATTAAGAGGAGGCAGACTCGTCTTTCAATTTGGAAAGACCATGTCAATATATACTATAACATGTATTAATAAACACAGTTCTTAAGAGAGAAAAGAAGCTTGCCAAAACAATGTAGCACAACATAAATGTCTGCTACATTTTAATCAGGGTACACTTCATATCTCGTCCGCTGAAGTAAATCACAGCTTACTCACAGACTTCAAAACACAACAGTGACCCAATCTGGGAGAGAATTCACTACCTATCTTCAGCTGACATCACACAGTAGTCTAGTCATACTGTAACTGATAACTAAACATGTTTGACAAGTCGTATATAACAACTTCTGCGTGTTAACCAGATGAAACCGTGCTACCAGCAAGAGACACAAGAGTCTGCGTCCAATGTGGCATTTTCTCATTGCTTTTGCAAGGCTGCTGGTTCTACTCATAGCTGAGCTACCTGCTATGGTCCTTATATATGTTTCCATTGCACATCAGAAGACTGGAAATTATTCCTTAGATTAAGGATTAAGGAGCTGAAATGAACATGTTCCATGTGACTTGCAGTTGATCTGCTTCAGGAGAGTTGCATTTGGAAGCGGCCAAAAACAACCTAGACTTTCCGGATTCCCCAAAATTCCACTAGGCGGGTGAACATACCAAGCAGACCTTCGCAAAGGTATATCCTCATGCTGACGTCTTCAAGAGGCATGATTTGAGCCCCTTTCCCTAAGCTTCCCCGCGGCTCTGCCAGGCTGGGCTTCATCTTGTGAGGTTTGCCCTTGAGAAAAACCCAGCATCTTCAAGTCAGTCTGGGAAATACTCTGACAATCACTCTGCTGCTCTTATTTAACACTGACCAGTACAGTTGGCATTGTAGATACTATGTGCAGTGTGTATAATTGTGAGTCTATAATGTATTGAATGCATTGCTGGCCTATTCACTGAGGGCCTGTGAATATGGGGCATTTATATGTACATTGTGGAGGCGGGAGGTCAGAATAGATGATTAATAGAAGCCTACAAGCGGGTACATACAAAGACAGAACTGGTGGCAGGGTTGGTCTCGATCTCGCTGTCAGAGAGGGTACCCCGGGACACGGTGAGGTGGGGGGGGAGACCACCTGCCGGACCATCACCAGCATTGCTACTCAGGTCACTGTCAGCCCCCAGCGTCTCACCAGAGCTGTTGCTCACCTGAGGGGGCAGCATTGAGCAAAGGTCTTGTGTCTCTTAGATTGTTCGCTTGTTCACTGCTTCCCAGAGACGAGAAAAAGTGAATCATCAAGGAAACCAAGTCCTTGATTCCAGAAGGCACCGAGGCAGCGGTCTTGGATTAGTGACATCATCAGGCTTTTTGTCTAGAACCTTATCTTAGTCTACAGACTTTATTGACCAAAGGGACATCTTATTTGAAGATAAGAGATTCTAAAGCATGCCTCAGGTTAGAAAGACACTGTTAATCTAAAAGACATTAATAGTGTTCAGGGCAAGGTAAAGACTTAGCAGTCATTGGACTGCATTATCAGACTCCTGTGCCATGCACGCTGCTAGCCTGAACAATTGCACAAATAACATTAGAAGTCCATTTACCACTTTCCAAACAATCAATTTTGTTTGCCACACTGCATATATAATTATTTTGTCATTTCCTATCAAGACAAACCATCTGTAGACTTCCAATATTAAAGATATAGTATACCATACTACTAAAAAATGCTATGTATCACTAATATTTATATATAATATGGTTTTATGTGATACAAATTATTTCAGTATTGTTTTAGACTGAGTTTTTGCAATCCTTCGGCAAACTCCAAAAATATTCACATTTTGTTGCTCACAGCCAACTCACGATTTACCAAAACCATGCATGTCAAGTCTGCAAATGTGACGGGGTCACCATATATCGATTTGTATTATTTCTTAGCACCTTGAATGAGAGGAATATAGTTTAATCTCGATTATCGGTTTCATTTCAATTTATCACGTCACAGGTCTCATTATCCTGGTACGACTCGGTCCCTCGTAGCAACATGGCTCAGAGGATCCTCATGTCGACCACAGCCTACCACAGTGCTGGCCTCGGAATCCTGGCTGGTGCTCCGAGTTAGGCTGGGGGATTTTGCAGTCCTTACACACTCTGTTTCACTCTTCTGTAGATAAACATGGGGACAGAAATGATCAGCAAGGCTCGGAACCACACTAGAAGGTAAATAAATCGATCAGGATTCCACGGAGTGTTGAAGGAAGGCATATCTGAGGACCCATATGTGTCAAGACTAAGCCTTAAGAAAGTGCTATCCCTCTCCAACTGATCATGACCATTTCTTGAAATTCTAAGTGTCACCGACCTGTGAGCCCGAGGTGACACTGAGGCCACTGTCAGCACTGATATGAGACCTCTTCTCATCCGTGTCCCCGGGGTCAACCACCGGCTTGCCTGCTTTTGCAGCTTCCGTCCCTGAAGGAAACACTGCATCAGACTGGCAGCCACAAGTTCTTCCAGTTCGATTCCAGCGGGAGAATTACATGAACAGGTACAGAAGAGTGCTACTGAATTCACCTCACAGAGAGTATTGTTCTTTTGCGGTCACGAAGATTAGAATATGCTAACGGATTACCAGAAATACTCATACAGTCCAGGATTTAAGACAGTTTCTATAATATCATTAAAAGTAAAAGCTTTAAATAAATTATTCTTCTTGACAGCTGACCTCAGGGTCCATCGTCTGCTGATGAAACTTCTCTGTGTCTAGTGGCAGGCAAAGCTCTCAAGGGGTGCCGAGGTCAAACATTTGCCGATATTAGGTGACAGAAAGCTGCCTGGCCTTACAGTACCAACAGACAATAAACGCCATTCAGCTGTAAACTGCAGCCTATATATATATGTATATGCATGGACTGAGCTACATATAGAACACCACAAACAACTATGTGGTCCAGTTTACGTTTCTTTAATGCAGTAACATGAAATCCAGAAGCAGTCGTACACTATACTGTTTCACTCTAATACCACTAGGTTCAGAGTTTAAGCTTTTAACTGGAACAAACAAAAATGTTTAAAAAATTGACCTCCTTGTTATAGAACAGCTTTGCCTTCAGAAGCTGCCAGAAACATTTTAAATGTAGGTGACCCCTAATTTAGCCTGCAAAGTCTACGATTCCGCTGGTCAAATACACTGCACCAAGGCCTTTCTGCCTGTAGGAGGCAGAGTGACTCCTGACTGAGTGAACAACAAGGAGTAGGGAGTCCTTAGCAGTAGTTGACCCCAACAGTTATGATTCTTAGTAGATTCCTTTACACCAGTGTTTCTCAACCCAGCTCCCTGTCAGATAGGTCACAGTCTTGCTCCCTCCTGGGACCCGGGAGGGAGCAAAACCACAGACTGTCTGTGGATCCCCAAAGGCCAGGTTGGAAAACACTGCATAT
Source organism: Cyphomyrus plagiostoma (assembly GCA_019775915.2). Classification (NCBI taxonomy): domain Eukaryota; kingdom Metazoa; phylum Chordata; class Actinopteri; order Osteoglossiformes; family Mormyridae; genus Cyphomyrus; species Cyphomyrus plagiostoma. The sequence continues at coordinate 2,362,702 of JABFEA020000010.1, forward strand.
GGTCACACAGAACTGCATGTAATTTAGAGCAAAACCACAGACTGTCTGTGGATCCCCAAAGGCCAGGTTGGAAAACACTGCATATGGTCACACAGAACTGCATGTAATTTAGAGCAAAACCTAAACAAAAAAACAGAAGAATGAAAATCAAGATGTGAGATAGCATACTAAGAAAACAAATCATTCTGGCCCTTGAGGCTCAGAAATACATTTACATGTACAAATCCAAGCAATCTGAGAGAAGGATTCTATGTTCTATAGTTTCCAACCAGAATTTTAGGAAAAAATGCAGCACAGAATGAAGCCAGCTGCTTCATAAAGCAGAACACTTGTAAAAGTGTTAAAACAGAGATGAAACTAGTAACTTCGAGTAAAAAAACATAGTCAAGAAAACAGACATAATTTTTATTATGGACAGAAATGTAATTTACCACCATAAACACTATAAAAGTATTTCTCCAAATCTATTAAAGCGTATAATAATATTCAGGGTTTCTCTTGTTCGTTTTAAGATCAGCACTGAGGTCTGTCATGCATGCTGATGTTTAAGCACAGTAATCTATCTAGAGACATGACCTGTTCTATCCTGAGGGCTCACTCATTAAAATGCACATTACAGGGATGGGAGGTGTATAGGTGCTAAGTGGAAATAAAGAGGTAACAGGGAGACCCAGAGCCGGTCTTTTCCTTGTGAAATGTCTTACTCTGTAGTTTTTCCATAGCTTTTTCAGCTCTGTTATCCTGGTGCTTGCTCCACAATTCTACCCAAGATGCAATGCAAGCAAGGAGAGAAAGATATAGAGAGTCAGAGGCTGTTGAATTGGCAGGGAATGAGTGATGGGCATTAAAAAAATCAAGCAAAAAAAGAAAATCATATAATTATCATCTTAAAATAAAGATGCTTTGTAATAACACTAAAGGCTAAAATGCATTAAAAATTAAACTTATCAAACATAACAGCCAAGCACTGCTCTGTGGTACTGGGCCCGGGGGCTACAGTCTGGCAGACTATTAGGTCTTTATGGCATCCCTGCCTAGACACTTTGCGTCAAGTGTCTGAACAGTGGAATGAAGTAACTGAAGAGGATGGGAAGAGACTGGTGCCTCCCTGAACCAGGACCCAAAGGAGCGACGCACAAACGGGAAAATGGCTTTGGAATGGCAGTTGAGCGGCCAGCCACAGCAGTGAGAATGGGGCAGCAGAAGCAGGGGTGCCACATGAGAGAGACATTCCGTAGAATTGAAGGTGCTTTTCCCAAACAGGGGGCGGCCAGAGGTGACACTCGTCCCGTTTACACAGACCCCCCTGGCTGTATCCTCAAACCTGGGCAGAATCTCTACTGACCACAAACGCTCCAACCCCGCTATTGAATTGCAGATTATGAGATGCCTGCAGTTGCGTTCCTGATACTCATAGACCAGCAAGTAAACCAAGCAGGGTATGGGGTCTGCATAAAGGGGAAGAGCAGCTCAGTAACAGAACCTCACACAGAAAACTGCAGTAGAGCCTGATAGCTACATTCTGCTGGTTAATTACAGCTCATAGCCAATGGATTTTGAATTAGTGTCAATATTAAAAAGAAGAGACACACTGTAGACTAGCTAAAATAAAAAAAAAAGATATTTAGTTTTATATCTCTATCTACCAAATTCAATAAGTACTGCAGGTTTCGAATCAAACAGAAAATGGCTGATAAAAATCAAACAAACATGCTTCCAGTCCTTTGGTTGAGGGAACAAACATGATGAAATATCTGCAATACATTGGATTTGATTAACACACAGGTAACACACTAATCTGCATACTTAGCCAGAAGAAGAAAATTGACTATAACCTGTAATCTGGGCAATGAGTCTGACATGCATCATTTCCATCTAACCAACTCAAAAGATAATTTTGTCTGTCTGAACGGACCAAATTATGGGTTCAACATATCACTGACAAGAAGGAGAGTCGTATTTTTAAAATACCCTAATTGCACTAAGCGTCATTAATTAGTAAGTAATAATTTATACCCACTTATGATAAATGCCTGATCCATTAACATACCTTATTGAAAACCATAAATAGCATTGACTTTAAAGTTAAAGAACATCTTTAAAATGTTAGAAAACTGTCGGTGAAAAACAAAATGAGTAATTGCTGTCAGGGTTAAGAGGAGAGCGCCCCCTCATGGCCGAGGGGAAGCTCAGAGTACACACCAATAGAGGCAATAAAATTCTCCTCGTTCAGACTCCGGGTGTCAAACTGGCGAGCTCCCCTGCCGGTGGAGGGGGCAGGTGGGTGTAGCTGGAACTTGGGCACCAGCTGGGGGCGTGGTGGTAGGGCAGTGACCGCCCTGGGCGTGAGGCTGCCCTTACTGCTCGGGCTGCTGCTGCCCGCGGTTTCTGTGGGGCTGCGCCTGCGCTTCTCAGCCTCTTCAGAGACACACGAGATACCCGGGAAAGAGCAGGGTGGGGGGTGAAAGAGAGAGGAAGATGGTACGGCGAGAAAAGGCAGAGTTTCAGGTTAATTTATGAAAGATTAAAGCATTTAAATGGATACCCCACCAGCGGATAACGCTATGTGATTTCCCGCCAGAGGAACCTTAGTCGATGAAAATTTGTCAATATGAATTATATAAGTATAATAATAATAATAATAATAATAATAATATCATCATCATCATCAACTAGATTTGAAAGTGCAGATTTGGTAGCAGCACTCAGGATGGGCAGCGACAGACAGGGAATCTAACAGGATTATCTGATGGAGTCCATTACAAGGAAAGGGACACAAATGTGAACAGCCAGCAAGAAGAGAGACGCCGCAGAGGAGCAGGACCCGGGGATGCAGCCAGCGCCTCCATTTCAGCGTTCACACATTCTCACTGCCCGCCTCATGCAACGCACAGACGGCTATGGGAAGCCGCTTCCCCCACTGTGGGCATCAGCCACTGTGGGCATCAGCCTGAGATGTGATCTAGTGAAAGAGCCCAGATGTGGCGTGGCACAGGGGCGGCACAGAAACGATACAGGCCAATTGAAATGCCCTGTGTTGTAAACTCCAGCCGGAGCTAGTTATCTTTGCTCTGTTACTGAATTCGCTCGGACATCAGAAATCCTAGGTCCTTGAAAATTTTATCATACCACAATTGGGTCAAACACAGAGAGCAACAAGAGGCTGTACAAACACAGGTTAAATTTCAGCTCAAACACTTGCCTTCTAACTTCCAATATCTACAGTAAAAAACAGCATTACCCTAAATGTACTCTGGACAACATGATTTACTCAATTATGTATAAATAAAAACAAGTTAGAGCACAGTGAAATTACAGACCAAAATGCATAAATAAAGGTGAGTACACCCTTGACGTCATTTCTAATTTGCACTATTTATATAATCCCTGTAAGACCTTCTCACCATTGATGGCTGCTGGCTAAATAGGCATCCAAAACAAGCCATTAACTCCAGATTTTTCTGGATTATGGTCTATAATCAGCTGCTTTTAATCTACTATGGCTCCACATGGGAAGAAAATGCCTGAAATTTTAAGAAACCAGATAGCAAAAAATATGAGAAGGGTAGAACACTGAACACAAAAGTCAATCACAAAAGTGCTAAAATGTAAAGAGAGTGCTTCTTGTGTTTTAGATTTTCTTGGTATGTGATTCCCTATACCTACCAAAGGCGGCTACTTGCTGCTTGTACAGTACTGAATATGCTTTTTATTGTAGTCAATTCAGATCTATTCCTACTGCATGGATGTTAACCAACAGGGTTTTAGCACCTCATACGAGATCTAATTAATTAAATTTACAGTGCTTGTGTTAATAAACTTTCCCTGCTGAATGCACCGACCAGCAAGTTACTCTGAATAAGTGCTATATAGTGCACTCTGCAACCATATCATGCAAACTGATTTATAGCGTTGGATGTAGAAGAGCGGAGCAGGGAAGGGTACCTTTGTGCTGGGGCAGATAAGCAGAGGTTCCCTACCTTTGGTCTGATAGTGTGTGCGTGCGATCTCCAGCAGGCTGAAGACACTGGCCATGCCCCCCAGACCAGCATTGCTGTACGTGTGCTCCAGGCTGGACACCGTGCACTTCAGCAGGTCCAGCATTCCCTTATACACTTTCCGGCTGAGCTCCTGCACAGGGAAAGGAAAGCACTTGTTTCAGGGGTTCTCGCCAGGCTTGGGGAGGAATGGATTTATAATAGAGGAGATTTCAAAGACTGTGGTGCCGTAAGATCATCAGAGCTTTACTTTTGACTGGACAGAGCTCCGCCCCCCGGCTCTCACCACATCATGGATGACTTCCTGCCTGGCGTCCTCCTCCGACTGGATGGCCCTGTTCAGTTTGCTTAGCACAAAGATGCGCAGCTGCTCATTCTCCAGCAGGCGGCGCACTTTCTTCATGTTCAGCCAGCCGACACCTTGGCCCTCCAGGACGCCCTGCACCACTTCCTTCAGGAACTGCTGGTTCTCACTAATGGGGACGCAGACATTCATCATTTTGGGCATACGATCTGAATGGAAACTGCAGAGGAGAGTCTTATCTGATACTTATCTGAGGATCAACTGTACTGGAGCAGGAAGAACCATAATATCACAGGCAAAAATGAAGTGTACACATGATATGAATTTAACATATTCATATTAATATTAAGCACTCAAAGTATTTCAAAGGTAATATAACTAAAAATCATGTAGGGGCACAGGTTCCAGGACAAGAGTTGGGTAATTCAGGTCCAGAAATTAAAAGACTAGACTAGGATTTTGTTTCAATCAACCAGTTCAATACTCTGTGACTCTTTATGCTCAACTGGTTGGTTGAAACAAAATCCTGGTCTGGACTTTCACTTTATGGACCTGAATTACCCAACTCCAGGACTAAGTAAGCGAAACAGCAATTTCAAGAAAGAAAGACTGATTCCAAACTAATGACATTATCCTGCCAAAATGGTATTGATTTCTTCTATTCAGCTCACTGAGCTGTTAAGTCTTCTTCTTTCAATTTACTTTTTAATTTGTAGAAACAATAAGAAATGGGTACAATCAGAAAGTTGCTGTATCTCCTTTACCTGCTGTTTGTCCGGCCCTGAGGGGAGGGCGACTCCTTTTTCACTGGACTGTGCTTAATAACAGAGGATTTCTGGTCCACCAGAGCTCTCGGGGGACGGGTGCCTGAAAGGACCAAACAGAACTTCAGGGCACTTACAAAAACACAATAAATATCCACCAACTTGCATAACTCACAAGCTCCAAGCTCTCTCTCTCTCATAGAGACTCACACAGACACACGTTATCGATAACTAACTACTGGCATTATTCACCCAGGTATGTGGCACAGTGCAGAGCGGTATGTTTAAAAAGTGCTATACTGGTCCCTGCCGGTAACAGGCATAAACAAACCAAGACGAAAATGAGAGATGGAAACACCAGGTTCACACATCGGCAGAAAAAGAGCAAAACAGAAGAGGTTTCACAGTAACTGGCAAAACGCTAACAAGCTGAACACCTTCATGCAACACGTTAACTAACACAGGACTAATATTTACTTGTGTGTCATATATACATACACAAACACAGTGTGTAAAAAGGCGTGCGCACGCTTTTTGTGATTGGTTAATAGACATGAAGGTTAGACACAGTGGATGAGCAAAGTATACAGCAAGGTCGAGGCTGGATGAGTTTCACTGCTAAAAACAGAGCAGCCCAGAGAGGTGAGTGCAGAAGAGACTGCTGGGAGATGTTAGGGTTAAGGTTAGGGTTATGAGAGAAGGAGCTTGACCAGGTGGGAAACATGCAGCTCATGCAAGGGTGAGACCCACCTTCGCCGCTCACTGGGCCAGCTTCTGTTATTATCTCCATTAGAGAATTTAGCCCAAATACTGGACACAGAACCCAGAATTAGTGCAGTGAAGAAGACCAGCTGAAGAAGGAGAGACGCCGGCCCGAGGCAGAGCGGGCCTGCATCTCGACGGGGACGCAGTATGCCCGTGCAACTGAGGGTACCGGGCCGGGTCAAGAAGAGAAAGTGGAGCAGAGCCAGCCTGCAGCCCTCTCACCATCCATCCATCCATCCGGCCAGGTAGCTCAGCCTCAGCGTTAAACACGAGGGGTGCTTTAACCTGCTCGTCTGTAATTCAGAAGCCTATGCAGCCCACCTACAACCTTCTCACTGCCCTGCAACCCAGCAGGAGATGCCGCTCCCTCCGACCACTGACAGCCAGAGTCAAGAACAGGGTGTTTCCCTCAGCCACCCGGATCTCCCGTCACAGCCATGTCCATGGAAAATGCCATTAAAGATCTGCTACTGCATTTTATCACCAACTGACTACATGTCATCCAAACTGCACAGTTTTGCATTGTTTTTTGAATAGTATTGTTTTGTACTCTCTTGTATTGTTATACACCATCTGTATTGCTTTACACTGTCCTGTATGATTTTGCATGGTCTGTATTGCTTTGCACTGTCCTGTATGATTTTGCATGGTCTGTATTTCTTTACACTGTCCTGTATGATTTTGCATGGTCGGTATTGCTTTACACTGTCCTGTATGATTTTGCATGGTCTATGTTGCTTTACACTGTCCTGTATGATTTTGCATGGTCTGTATTGCTTTGCACTCTCCTGTATGATTTTGCATGGTCTGTATTGCTTTGCACTCTCCTGTATGATTTTGCATGGTCTGTATTGCTTTGCACT
>JABFEA020000010.1:2379955-2399719 GCA_019775915.2 Cyphomyrus plagiostoma
CCCCCCCCCCCCCCCCCCCCCCCCCCCCCCCCCCCGCCGTCTGCAAACTTCACTTAAACAGGAGTGCAGTACGCAGCAGAATAGGTAAGGTTCAACCGAAGAAGGTTCACTGCAAAGCATAAGGGGGGCAGGGCAATGCATTGGGTGATAGTTATTGTAATATCGCAGTAAGCCCTTCTGCATTTTATAGAAGCTATTCATCTGAAAATCACCTGCACAGTTCTGTAAACATTCAGTCATGCTCAAGCAGCGACTCTCTGCCACTATGCATCCCTGCTGTGCCCAAGGGACTAGGAGACTTTTTAAGTACAGCAGACATTTAACAGATCATGCCACAGAGTCAAATTTAACATGTATTTTTTAACTAGGAATGAACCAACAAGCCAACCCACTGGTTCCGGAGAAGTTTCCCGTGCAAAAAGCATGGCAGCGCAATCAAAAAAGAAATAGAAACCTTATTGTCAGAGGCGAAGATCTGCCTTTGCGTGATTGCAGTCAACCTAACCAGACACTGAAGCACAAGAGAGATGGAGGGTCACAAGACAGCTGTCAGCCAATCACTGAGCAGGGGCGTGACCAAAGGCAAAGGCCATGAAGAACCGGGAGTTAGAAGAGGCTCCCGTATGGCATAGAAAGAAAAACAAACAGCGTGGGCAAACAGAGAGGACAGAGAAAAACATAACAACAAACAGGCTAGCAGCCTCATGGGAAGGACAAGAACATCTTACAGAACGCATCACAAATGGTACAGGAGGGCAGGGGGTATTTGTATGGAACTGAAAAGGAATGGGTAGGATTTATGAACCGAAGTTCATAAATCCAACACAACAGATTCTCTGACAGCAAATAGCACCAGGCAGGCATTGACATAGCCTGAAAACCAACAGCCGACAGCTTTTCATAAAATGATCATACTTATTAATCAACCTTACAGTTATAATTACACCAAAGGCCTTCTGGTACTGTTTATACATAAATCACCTTAATGTTGCAAAACATTTTGGTGAATTGCAGCATATGGTTCTGGCTTGGTGTGATGACTTGGGGAAAATTGAGAAAACACTTATGACACTAATGACAAATAGCAGGTTCATACCACCAGAGGAAATTATAAAACACTTTAAAAAGGAGATTCCATAGTGCTGCGTCTTTAAGACATGAAAAAAAAACCTTACTAGAAAAAACACTTTCCTATCTTACGTGATTTTGAAGTAAAGAAAAATCCTGTTGCCAGAAATTCAAATGTGTGTCACAAAAGTATGAGATTCCTGTACCTTCAGGAAATATGTGCCTGCTCTACGGCATCTTCTAACAGCAAAACTCTACCTTAATATCTAAATGCAGCATCTTCCTTACACAACTGGGCTTAGAGTCATGTGACCAGATTGCTTCAGAAGGGTATTACACATGTCGTCTCTGCGCCGTATGGTAATGAAGCAATAAGGCACAGGACCGATGTGGAATCCAAGTGGCAGTTAATGAGTGAACCCAGCCGTCCTTGTGAAGGCAGGTCAAGGGTACGGACAAGCAGGACTATGGTAAAAACACCCCTTTTGTTTTACCCTCAGAGCGAGGGGAACTGCCCATGGACATCTGAAAGAGCTGGGAAAGACGCTGGGGAGACTTGACCCCCAGGGTAGGAGGAGAGAGGCTGTGGAGCTATTTATAGGGAGGTAAAGCAGAGGCAGACTGCTGTGGGCACGGACTGGAAACATGCCAAAGCTTTGGGCTTCGCTGCTCAGAAGAGGCGATTACCTTCTCGTCAATGTCTGTAGAGCTGTAACAGGCGACAGGGAAGAGCACTGAAACACAGCCACACCGCACATACAGTGAATTCACACACACACACACAGTGCATACGCGCGCACACACACACACACACACACACACACACACACACACACCGCACATACAGTGCATGCACACACACACACACACACACACACAGTGCATACGCGCACACACACACAGTGCATACGCGCACACACACACAGTGCATACGCTCACACACACACACACACACCCCTCACAAACTGCTATCCCACACACACACACACACACACACACACACACACACACAGTGCATACGCGCGCACACACACACACACACACACACACACCGCACATACAGTGCATGCACACATACAGCCACATCGCACATGCAGTACACGTGCACACACACACACACTGCACACACACAGCCACACTGCACATACAGTGTGCGCACACATCACACGGAGAGCACACGTGCGCACACACACACACACCGCACATACAGTGCATGCGCGCACACACACACAGACACACACACACACAGCCACACTGCACATACAGTGCATGCGCGCACACACACACAGACACACACACACACACAGCCACACTGCACATACAGTGCATGCGCGCACACACACACAGACACACACACACACACAACCACACTGCACATACAGTGCGCACACACATCACACGCGCGCACACACACACACAGGTTTGTAATTATATCTTGTGGGGATTCTCTTGGGGATTCATTTCTATGGGGAAAACTGTAATCCCAACCTTAACCCCTACTCAGCCCCTACCAAACAAAAGATGAGACTTTTGGCATTTTAAACATAAAAAACCCAGGTTGTTATTACATTGTGGGGGACATGTGACACACACAGACACAGACACACACAGACACACACAGACACAGATACACAGACGCACACATCTGTGTGCTTGCAAGGCCTCATACAAACAGCACTTAACTTCTGCCTGTATGCGTATGTATAGTGGTGTCACTGTACTGGGAGTGGATGCAGTTGGTTACGCATCTCTACAGAGCAGCACCTGAGTCAATGCAGATCTACAGAAGTGAACAATGGAGGAATGCACAGCAGCCCTGGCCTGAATCACGCATGGCCTTCTGAGAGCTGATATGGTTACTTATTTATGGATAATTATCAACAGCTTTCATTCGGGTTTTGCCACATCGCTTGTTTATGAAACCTTCGTCGTGACTACGGTCACCATGGAGAGGCTTCCATGAATCAGGCTTGGAGCCTGGCCAGGATTTGGACAGAGTGGTGGGTGGGTGAGAGGCCTGAGATGTTTGTGAGAGTCAGGCTGGATGCTGGTCTCTGGGCAGTAGCTGCTTTACCTGCAACAGCTATGACATGCAGAACCAAAAAATCTGGGGGGAGGTTTGCAGTCAACACAGTCGCACATTTATAGGTGACTAACCTGCCTTCTGCTGTAAAAAGTTAAGAGAGGCAGATGCTAAACGGAGGAGTAATCGGCAAATCTCAGTGCCCCTGACTGAGTTAGGAACTGGTGCCGCTCTCAGTGCAGAGAGTGACGGCCCTGCTAGGTCTATGTCCTGGCCAAAGCAGCACTATAATCCCTCATTTAAATCTCAGTGCCCCTGACTGAGTTAGGAACTGGTGCCGCTCTCAGTGCAGAGAGTGACGGCCCTGCTAGGTCTATGTCCTGGCCAAAGCAGCACTATAATCCCTCATTTAAATCTCAGTGCCCCTGACTGAGTTAGGGACTGGTGCCGCTCTCAGTGCAGAGAGTGACGGCCCTGCTAGGTCTATGATTCAATTAAAGGAACAGGGAAGATAACTTTAGAAAGAAGTTGTACAAAGTGCTTGTACTTCATGTACCCGTCACCATGTGCTCCTCAGCTACCTGAAAATTGCTCTCATCAAGCACTATAGGAAGTTTTTAGTAACACTTTACTGAAGGTTGTTTTTAGACATTTATAAATATTTATATCCGTGTTTATAATGCTTTATGAATGCATTACTAATTTTTATGAATGTGTTTATAAATTACTAAAAACAAGGCTTTAAGTAATGTGTTATCAAGTTTTTCAGTTTGCTGCAGCAGCAGACTTCAAAAGCAGAGCTGAGCTGAAGCCATAATCGACCAACATACCCTCCATCAAAGGCAAGGCTCGGTCTTACCTGCTGTAAGTGTTTCTTCAGCTCGGAGGCCTCTGGTTCTGGCAGCGGGGGAAGTGTTTCTGCATTGCCTGGTACGATGACCTGTGGGGCACAAAGGAAGAAACCATTGGTTAACCAGCCATTAGTCAGGGTCAGATTAGCGGTGACTCCTCCCAGCTGTTAGCTGAATTACAGCGTGCCCCTTTAAATGGTCACTATGAAACAGCTGTCTCCATCTGTAGGACCTGCTGGGGACTGTGCTGTTTATATCAGCAGGGTGATGAAAACTAGACAGTTAGCAGAACAAAAATAAACATGTGAAGCGAAGCAGGACAGAGCCCGGATTGCCAAATGACCCAGAGCGCTAACCTTGTTACAGTCAAGGTCCACCAACCACACGTCATCTGGCATCTTGAAATCTGATTTGTACAGGAAGAAACTGGCTGGGACGCCGATGATGTAGGGAGTAGGGGCGAGAAGTAGCTGGGGGAGGTAAGTGAAGACCTGTTAGACTGGCCAGAGAACCATAAAGTCAGTGTTTCTGAACTCAGTCTTTCGGGACCCCCTGACAGTCCATGTTTTTGCACTCTCTGAGCAGAAATGTGCAGAGAACTGGGAGGGAGCAAAAACGTGGAGCGTCTAGGGGATCCCACAACATAACATAAATTTATAAGGGATTTCAATATTAATATACAGTCAAACCTTGGATTGCAACTAACTTGGTTTGTGAGTGGTTTGCAAGACGAGCAAAATTTTGAAATAAATTTTAACTTGATAAACAAGCAAGGTCTTGCAATACAAGTATTAAGTATACGTTTTATCTGTCGAGTATCACGTGATCACAACTGAGCTGATGGTTCGTCTCTCTCTCTCGCTGCGGGATTGTGGGTAATCATCTCCCATGCTCGATCACAGTCGGAGTGCCTCATTTTTATAGTCAAAATTTAGTATAAAAGCATCACCCGAATAAGGGTGTAGCAGTGTGAGCGACGAATCTGTGTAACGACAATGCAATGTCACATTTCCGTGGAATCGGAAAGGAAGCAAAAGCTGCTGTCATTTGATAGGTTCCTTGTTAAAGTCGCACAAAAGGAAAAAAGATTTTTGAGAGACAACAAATAGCAGTGATTCCGTTAGTTATAGTGAAAGTCGTCCTACAAAATAACCGTCCTCTTCTCCTCTCTCTCGTCTCCCTCACATCATCCATGATTCTTTTCAAAGGTAAAGTGCAGGTTAATTTGTTTTATGTATTTTTACTTTATATTTTGTATTAATCATTTTCATATAAATATTTTTGGGTTGTGGAACAAATCATCTTGATATACGAGTGCTTTGGATTACGAGCACGTTTCCGGAACGAATTATGCTCGCAATCCGAGGTTTCACTGTAGCAATGTTAATCATTCTGCTACGGTACTCGTGTGCCTGATTAGCAGATGGCTTTCACTGAAATACCCGCCAATCCTGGCTGTTTTATTTAAGGATTTTACCGTATTTACTCTTGCATTCTTACCCTTGGACATCACTAAGCAACTGCTGCTAGAAGAACGTAAACTTTTCTGGCAGCAGCCACTATGATGTGAGAAAGCGTTTTCACAGTCCCCACCTCCCCACATCCGCTGAGATACCTGCTCCGCCGATGCCATGCAGGTCGGAAGCAGTGGGATGATGGGAAACATGTACTCCAGTGGGTAGATCATGGCCACAAAGGCCATGACGCTCATGGACAAGGCGTTGTAGTCGCGGGACTGGAGCACCACCTGATGGGAAGAGGGGCCATCCAAAAATCAGACCTCTCACCAACAGCTTCACGGTGCTGCCCCAGTAATCACATTACACCATACGGTCATCATAATGAAAGGTGATGCCTGTGCTCTGCATCATGTATCAGTGTTTCTCAACCCGGTCCTAGGGCACCCCCAGGCGGTCCACGTATTTGCTCCCTCCCAGCTCCACATCGGTGCAAAATTGTACACTGCCTGGCAGGGAGCTGGGAGGGAGCAAAAACATGGACTGGCTGTGGGTCCCGGAGGACCAGATTGAGAAACACTGCAATGTTTAACATCTCTGCATCATACAGAAAAGATTCTGAATTCTGATTGGTTAAGATGCTTCACATTAAATCAATTACAGATCTCTGTGTCATAATGTGTATAAGCGGTGCTTCCGGGCTACCTTGTGCTCCAACAGGATACAGCTGAGAACCTGCAGACAGGCGTCCACTCCCAGCAGCTCGAGAGGCAGGTGCAGTGGGAAATCGACCATGGAGAAGCGGGATGAGTCGGGCAGGGCGAAGGTGAGGGGGCTCTGCATCTCACGGGGCAGCACTTCCACACTGACGCGTCGCTGACCTGCAACCGGCACTGGGGAACGCAGCAGGCGGTAAACCCAGGCCTCGATCTCGCGCAAGTCCTGCAGTAGAACGCTGCCCTTCTCCTCCACTGACAGGGAGCCGGTGAAGACGCGCCACATAGTGTCCCTGTAGGCAGTCACAGCGCATCAGGGCATGAACACAGACACACATGGTCACATGCCAAAAAATGACACTCATCCTTCAACCGAAGGAGAATAGTTTGGGTCCAGACAATAAATATCCAGATTTTGTTTCGACCAGCCAGTTGAGTATCTGTGACTGTGGCTCAATATGCAACTGGTTGGTTGAAACAAAATCTTGGTCGGGATTTTTACTTTCTATACCTGAACTATCTACACTTCTGCCTGTAGCAAATGCAATCATACAAATACACAGGGAAAACAGCAAATACAAACATGCAGAGATACATACATACATAAAGTTCAACAAACTCGGTACAGCAGGAACCAAATTAGGGATCTCAATATATGCTCAGAACAAAAGTTTGAAACTCTGAAAGAGAAACACACTCTGTGTTTAACAGAATAATGTGACATTTTAAAAAGTGATAGCAAGTTATTCACACCTCTATTCTTATTTCCTTAGAAAGAAAACAATGCAAACAATATTCCTGGACCAACTTCTGTTTATCTAATGATACACAGGTCAGAGCTTTCAGTCTCTGAAATTACTTCAAGAACATCAGGTAATGAGTAAATGAAGGTTGTTAAAATATTACAAAAAGATTGATCTGCAGACCATCGACTGAATTGGCTGGCAGAGGAACATTAAACAATATCGTCATTTGTCAGCAACCAGATTAAATTCTGATGTCAGAAACAGCCTGGCATTGTCAGAAGAAAACATCAACTCAAAAGCTGTCATTGCACACATGCAGATATGTGGTATTTAACAGAATCTTGAAAGAAACCTAGCTGGTAGCAGCAGTAGAAAATAACGATTGGGATCTGGGTCAAATAGGGATATATGGGAAAACTCCAGGTCCATCATCCGCACCATCATGTGCGCAATCATGCTCAGCTGTATCCTGCTGGAGCACAAGGTAGCCCGAAAGCACCGTTTATACACGTTATGTGTGACATACCGCGTCGTCCGTCTTGTTCCAGCCCTTCGTGTGACACGCCCTCCTCGTTACCTCTTGTGATTCCCGATTGTTTCCACCCGTGTGGCGTTGCCGCACGCCAGTCCTGTGATTAGTCCTGTGTGTATTTAAGTCTGCGCCAGCGTCTGTTCCGGCAGACGCGGCATAAAAGTGTATTTGTCCTGGTGTGGATTAAAACCCCGTCCTGTCTCGTACTCTTGCCTGGACTCAGTGATGTTCGCTCGGCCCGCGCACCCGGACCGTCACATTATGGAGTTTGTTTTTGGTTTTTCCTGCATCTTGCAAGTAAAGTGCTTTTATTATAGTGACACAACAAACTCCAAATTTTGCCGAAAGCTTAATCTAGGTCAACAACGCACATCCCAACAAGTAAGGAACCCAGGCACGCAAAAAACTTAGAAATTGCACATAATCAAGGTTCTAGATTGGCTATTATTCCAGTACATCAATACAATAAAATACTGGCCATGAGTTTACAAAAGGATATCAAAGGCAATCTGCCGGAAACATTTACCATGGAGAAATGTTCAAATATCCTCAAGGAAACCTGCCTGAACCTGGTAACACGCTAAAGCAAGGGGCTTCTCAGTATTCAAAGCAGAAAGTCATTTCTTTTAATCACAATCATGATTCTAAGGAGAAAAATATCCAAATCATTCATTATTTGCATTTCAATCTATTAACATTAATGTATCTATGCAAAAACAAAACGACCATCAATGGTTTCCATTGTGCAAATATAAATTAAAAAGACACAAAGGTATAAGATTAGTGGGCTGGCGCCACGGACGCACAGACACAAAGAACATGCACTGCTACAGCGGCTCATTTTCCCGATCCTGGTGAGGATGCACATATCCAACAGCATCATTCCCAACCAATGGACTGCGTATCTCAGCTTTCCATGACGTAGGGGCAGATGCATAGTCAATGCTGGGATAAACATTCACAGTTGTGGAGCTATTTGCGGCTGGAAGCCAAACAAAACGAACTGCAAAGCCAACCATTCCAGCAGGCCCCCATTACGCCTCGGAACTGGAGCCAGGAGGCTGGGGCGCAGCTGGTCAGGGGTGGAGCCTGGAACAGAAGCAGGGGCAGGTCTCTGGGGGCTGTGTCTGTGGGGCGGAGCCACACTTGGCCAGATGCATATCTCTGAAATGCTTCAGGGCAGATGTACAAAGAAGCAGAGCTGTCCCGTCATATTTGGAAGCTGCTTGTATCTCCACATGAACAATAGCATCCCTCCCTATCTGTACCTGAGTGATGCATATTTCATGGTAGACAGACGTTCTAGATATTAATATACATGTAATGTAATATGTGTATTTAATATATTTGCATGTTCAACATGCTGAAGTGAGGGTTATGGCATTTGCTGCCCATGGGTGCAGTCAGCTTTCTCAATCTGTCACAAAACCCTGGCCTCCTGTTCAGCCGCATTACATAACTATTCCCAGGCCCGCTGTCAGAGTTAAATAACAGAAAACTGTGAGTTTTTTTTTTTTTAATTTTTAACTGAGAATGGCCATTTTGTTTTCTGCAGTGTGAAAGGAATATGTCGCAAGGCGTCAGGATCGTCCTTGAAGAGAGATGAGGACTGTTGCGGGATGAACGGCACCGAGGACGAGAGAGAAGTCCGTCCGGCGTGATGAGAAGCCTGGGGTGGGTCTAATGTGCTACAGCCTGCTGGGCAAGCGGAACTGTGAAGGACAGACCATGCTCTCCTCTTGACCCTCAGGACATTACTCATCATCACTAAGATAGACAGGTGTATCATCAGAAAGAAAGCAGGCCCTGTCATTGCCTTCCCTCTTTAAGGGAATCAGTCATGTGCAGCCTCTGGATTAAATCTGTTTGGTCCCTCTGAAAATGTGTCTTGTCCCTCAATGACAGTAAACTCCCAACCCATCATATACTGTGGGGACCCACCAGTCTATTCCATCAGTCCCAATAATTTACGTTAACTAGCAGCTAGCGGCTCTTAGCGCCATGGAGTAGACATGTCTAGATTTTGCCAAGCTTTTGGACCATATTGGACCACATTTCCAGAGAAACCCTCTGCATCACCAGAGCTATACATCTGCATAGCTTTGTCCCACAGACCCTTATCCAGCTGGAAGGAGACGATGCCTCACTACCTACTGCACATCGGGGCATGAGGCCCAGCAAGCTGGAAAACTGAAATGTGACAGAGATATAGCCATAAATAAACCTGTAACTACAGCCTCAGCCAGAGAATGACAAACCCAGGAATCATTACCGCATGATAAATATATATAAATCCCTGTATATATAAAACATTAAATATCATTTAAAAAAAAAAAAGTGTCACAGATGCGGGTAGCTCTGCCACATCACTCCCCCTGGATGGGGGCTCTGAATCGTGCCTCCGATCAGTGTGCATGGTTCACCATGCCCAAATACATGCAGTAGGAGCATGCTTGTGTGCAAGAATGTATGTGTATGTTCCCTGTAATGCAGTATAATGTCTGCAAGGTATGACTGTACAAAAAATTAGAGTCCAGAACATCCCCATGACCCCGAACAGAACAAAGGGTTAAAATACGGATGGATTTCTATACAAATTCAGCTCAATCCATACACAGGCACCTATAAAGACATGTGTATGAAATGTGCTTCTTAGAAAGTAACACTAGCATCCCATTTTGCATGCAGCCCAAACACAAACACTGACATGATCTTAACGACACATAGGGAGCTCATCAGAAGAACAGGCACCAATCAGCTGGTATATGAAAGGAAACTAATTGCAGACGAAGGCACTAATCTGAGCCGAGTCACTGATCGCACCAGGAGACCAGAGTTCCAAAAGAGCACCAGAAACCTTCAAAAACAGAAACATTCTAATACAGAAAGATATACTGGGGCCAAGACCATACAGTCAGCCATAGTTTACCATACATGAAACTTCTAAACATAGTGTCTATGGCATTACACTGTCTGTCACTACATGCTGGAATGGGCCCAGGGAGTGGGTAGGACACAAAGCCTCATTTCTCCCTTTAAAAATGAAAGGTTTGAGCCCAGTAGACAGGCAGCCTCACCTCTGAAGTCCTTTGAGGAGGCCAGCCTTGTGGGTGAGCCTCTCACTGCAGCAGTCCACCAGCCTCTTGAGGATGTAGAGGCACTCCCTGAACGTAGAAAGGAACGGGTAGTGGCTGATGATGCACAGCGAGGTCAGGGCACTGTTGCGGCTGCGTGGGCCATGTCTGCCACTGCGTTTGCCCTGTGGCGACTTGCCCGCGTCAGGCACCAAGTTGGCACTCTCTGAGCTCTCACTGCCCGCCTCCTCAGGGGCACCGCTGGGGTCGCCAGGCGGGGGCGGGGCAGGCACCACCGCAGCCGCCCCCCGGGGCCTTTCTGACTTTGCTGATCGCCTCTGGAAGGAACAGTAGAAGTTGACACAGATGCCATAGCGTGTCACGCCCGAGTCTTTGTCCGTGAGCGTGAACACAAAAGAGGTGTCGTCTCGCAGGCCCATGCGCCTCTGTCGCACACTCAGGCACCCTTCGGGCTGGCAGAAGAAGACGACGTCAGGAGGGAGGGGGAAGTCAGGGTGATCCTCCAGGGGGTAGCGGCGCAGTAGGCGGGGCGTCTGGGCCACGCTGTCACTGCTGGGCTGCCTAAAGACAGAAAAGCACAGCAGGAACTTATTCAAAGGATAGCATCACTAATCACACACCAATATCCCTAATATAACGTAACGCAACGCAACCAAAATATGACAAGACCTCTGTCTGGTGTCTGTTGTGTCGCATGATGAAATTAGAAAGCAGGACTGGCACATGACGTCGCCAGAGACCTCCTGTGTCACTCATTTCTGGTTTCCCTCTGAAAATGTGTCTTGTCCCTCAATGACAGTAAACTCCCAACCCATCATATACTGTGGGGACCCACCAGTCTATTCCATCAGTCCCAATAATTTACGTTAACTAGCAGCTAGCGGCTCTTAGCGCCATGGAGTAGACATGTCTAGATTTTGCCATGCTTTTGGACCATATTGAAGCAGCCAGAATCTCCTCCTGCCCCCAGCTCCCCCCAACCGTTCAGGTCTGCACCTGTTTGACTTTTCTCTTGGCCTGGTCCCTGCTCCATTCTTGGATCCAGCCTTTCAGACATTTGAACAGTTGCCCATTGGTCACTTACCGCCCAGTTCTAGGGGTAACAGTGAGCTTTCCGGGCATCTCTTTACTGCACTGCAAACACAGGGGATCTGGCCTGTTACGGCCCAGACCCCCCCTACACTGGCCTGTTACAGTCCAGACCCCCCCCTACACTGGCCTGTTACGGCCCAGACCCCCCCCTACACTGGCCTGTTACGGCCCAGACCCCCCCCTACACTGGCCTGTTACGGCCCAGATCCCCCCCTACACTGGCCTGTTACGGCCCAGACACACATACACCCATACTGGGTACCATACTAATTATTACAGCAAAAGACACAATGCAAAATCACACAAACAAGAATTTTTGTGAAAGTGTAGAACGGTGTCCATTAAAGCATCCCTCCAGAGGGACAGGCTGCAATTTGTCGATCTATTGCGATGTGTTTAAAGGAAAGGATCAAAAAATACAGAAAGAAGTTCACTGGGAGGAAAATGACAAAAGTGCCACACTGCACAACCATGTGATGAGTTTCTCTTAATCTCATAGAATACAGAAGAGATTCCTATTAGGAATGGCTGGATCAGGCTGGACCGAGGACCACTTACCTGGCACCGACCACCACCAGGTAGTCCAGTAAGCGAGGGCACGGTTTCTTTTTCTCCATGGCTGAAAGAGGACCTCTTCTAAGTCATTGTAACTGAGACACAGGTGTAGCACTTTGACTGGAGGCTGTTGGAGCAGAAAACAGCGGAGCTAGGTCAGTGATGAGCTCAGACGTGCCTGGGCAATCGTTAGGAAGCAACAGGGAACTTGCTGTCCCCTCCAGTGACTCCTCCAGCAAATTTATTTCTCACATTCTGACCACTAAAGTAAATAACATCAATATTAGGGCACAGATGTAAAACATTCAAAACAGGCAGGATAGCATGCATCCCTATCAAGGATCATTATGCAACATCAAGGTGAGAAAAACAGACCCATCTGGAAATAAAAAGCAATAATTAACCTGGATACTGAAAGCAAACATTCTCAGATAAAACAGTCATTTGCTTCACAGCGGGACTCTTAGCAGTGCGAGGCTCAGAGGCGGCAGATATCTCGTTATACTCTTAGCCTGCTTTGAGGTTCACGACCTTCGTGCAAAGTGCTGGTGGGCACACTGCCTGATGTTGATCGGTGCTGGGGGTCGTTTAAAGCATGTGCCACTGCCCAGTCCAGGACCGCTGGCAGCCATGCAGTAGGTGGATTGTTGACTGGTTATTTGTAAAATTTATACTGCCAAACTTGCTCCTTTTGACTCAGTACCTGAATAATTGCTCAGTATTTATTAAGATACACAACACTGCACTGCAGCCCAAAATCCAACAGCAATGTAGGAAAACTCCAGTCTCCCAGCCACATGCCTCGCCTCACATTACCCACTTTTTCAGTCGCCCGTTCAGTTCTACTTGTCTAGTTGCAACAGTTCTTGATGTGTCATGCTGGAGCACTTGTCAGAATGTAAACAGCAGACCTGCATGGTAGCTAGCCGAGCCAGCTCTCTGCAGAATCCAAAGCTAATAATGTAGAAAATACACAATCTCTGTATGAATCCTACACACCCATGGTGGCTCAGGAAACAGCAAGCTAGTACAGCTGGAACCCAAACATGCATCTCCCAGTCATACTCAGTGTGCAGATCCATTCGTTTGAGAAAAATTCAAATATTAAATTGCAATGTGCACCACTGCCTAAAGTACATGGTCGAACATTCTCACAATGATACCATCAGCTTCCCCAGAGCACATTTGAAATGTGGCAAACAGGCACCTACATCATTACTGTATACACCCTGCAGGCCATTTTCTCTGGAAACGTCTGTTATGCAGCTAAAGTGAAGGTATGCCAGGTTTCAGTTCCCAGAGAGACCGCAATTAACAGCTTTAACCAAGAAGTTGATAAGACAGATCACGTGAGTTCAGATGCAAACAAAGTGGCTGTAATTTGTTGTTAAGCCGTACGTCTATCTTCTTCAAAACATTTTACGGGCATAGGTCTCATAATTTGTCACAGTTTAGTAAGTGAAACTTGGAAAAACATATTAAAGTTAATTTAGAGGAATGAATTATTTATATTCCCTAACGAGAAACAGCGAACTAAAGATGGATGGATGAAATTATTTATGCTCTGCTTAATGGTTCCAGAGTAAGAATTACCAAGTCATAACAGATTAGTGGAAATAAATGAACACACTCAGTGTCCATTAAGAGACAAAAATGTTCTTTGAAAATACATAACCTCGCCTTTATAGGGATTATTTCACTAGATTTAAGGTTAAGTCTATAGGTTAACATGATTTAATCGGAGAGATTCATTTGGGAGACTGATCAAAAGATAGAACCAGGGAACTAACAGAGGTGAATTTCATAACAACCTGCAGAATGTGTCATCTGTGTTTTTACCCACTGAGATAAAAGCCTTGAGTGTACATGGAAGAGGGCAGTGCTTCTGTATGAAAACACAAAGCACCTGCGATGCCCTGAAGTTTACAGTTTACAGTAAACTCCAGGGCAGTTTACAAGCCAAACAGCGCGAATTTCAAAACCAACATCCATGGATTTTTACCCTCCTCAAATACTTGTATTTTAATTATTGGGACTGGTCTTTGGCAATGGAAGATGACATAAAACGAGGACATAGGAACACAAGTATGGGCAAGTACGCATATTGAGATTCACTCAAAATGGCCAGTTTGGGGAGCAGAATGCAACCAGCCAACCACTACGATAAATAACCAGCCCCCTTTTCAAAACTGTTCCTGCCACATTTTTGCACAAATCAATAGTATGACGTGTTGCACAAAGCTAACCATGAGCCAGGGCGCTTCATGAGTGAGCTGGAAATGCAAACCACTATTTCCCTACTTTAACTGCTGCAGGGCTAACATCCTTGCTGGTTCCCTAAGGCTGCACAGAGCCGGGGCAGAATGAAGGCTTTGGCATGCAGCTCCTCTGGATACAGCAGAAAGGTCTTTGTTCTCTTTTGGGCGGGGCTCCCAAAGAGAGATGGAGCAAACAGACAACGTGCCGACAGGGGAGAGATGAGAGAGCACATGTTTCCAGAGAGAGATGTCACTCCCAAGATGACCTCATCTGAACTTCTATCAGTCAACAGGGCCATTTAATTTCATTACATTTACACCATTTTACCATTTAAAATAACAGGATTTTAAAAAACAGGTCAACAATTTGAACATTCAGCATTATTATTTTTTTCTTAATTAGCAAAAATAGTACTATGATATACTGAAATCCAGAAAACAAGGACTGCAGATTGTAAGCCTTCCTGTTCATTTAAAATTACAAGCAATAGTAACGCTGCAGCAACGACACGATCTATTTCACCACAGAGCTGGGAAAACCATTCCTTCACAGGAAATTCTCATACCCTTATTATAAAGAGAGATTACTAGTATATCATGTTGGTTTACACCTGAAAATATTAAATTCTATTTGTAAAGAATGTTTATTTCAAATTCTGGCAGATTTGAAATTTTTACAGTAGCTACAACTGCAGTGGAGATTATGATGTCATTTGGTACATGAATCCCTACTTTAAAGAGTTATTGTTGCTATTCCTCTCATGTCAGCAATCTGTACCAACCACAAGCCACCCTGCCCCAATACTTACTCATTATAATTTTTTTATATCAGCAAACCAGTTGTCATAATACCTGCTTTGCTACCATTCCTATCACAGATATCTGTCACAGAAAAGACTCATGGCTTTTAAAGGATTGAATTGGGATGCAAGAAAATGAGACCCTGAAACATCACTTTTCTGAAGTAGTTTTCCAAACTCAACTGGTTGGCTGAAACAAACTCTTGGTTTGGACTTTAACTCTCTGGAGCTGAACAACCCATGTCTGCATGTGGCTAAGACCTAAAAAGTGAGGGAAGGGTATAACGTGTAGTCTGTAACTGTGCATGCAATGACAGGAATCATAATAGGAAGAAGAGGTTTCTGATGCCGGAGAAAGCAGGCAAAAGGTCTGACAGCCAAGGAAGGAGCAAGACAGAAGGACAGATGTGTCAGAGTAAAAAATGATGTTTGGATATAATCAAGATATATACTGTGTACAGAAGAGCTAAAATGAGTTTGGTTTATGCACCATGGATATGTAACAGCATGAGGAGTAACTGCAGAAACACACTTCACTGAATCATTTTGTCTGCTGTTATACAGTATTCAAATTAACTGTATATAATTCAAATTTTACAAGATCACATTTTCATGTTACCACCAGAAGGTTTTGTTCCATCTGCTAAATTTATTCCCAAAAACTGCACTACGTGCCTTAAATCATTTTAAACACAAGGAAAGGAAAACCTGAATGAAAAATGTAAGCACTCTAGTTACAGTCAGTGCTGCTACAATGCATG
Organism: Cyphomyrus plagiostoma; assembly: GCA_019775915.2. Taxonomy (NCBI): domain Eukaryota; kingdom Metazoa; phylum Chordata; class Actinopteri; order Osteoglossiformes; family Mormyridae; genus Cyphomyrus; species Cyphomyrus plagiostoma. The sequence continues at coordinate 2,395,910 of JABFEA020000010.1, forward strand.
ATATCACACCGCAAATCTGTTCTATCATGATTGATAAATTAGTACTAAAGTCCAATACAATCATATTTGTATTTGTGTGATTTTCAGTGGGAGAGAAAAACACTACATGAACGTGATATGGTCTTAGCAAGAAACATTACTAGCACGCAAAAACAGCTACCCAAGTGAAGATTAGTGGTATCCAATTGGTGAACAAGCTGTTCTTTAGAATCGATTCTTTTTTAGTCACCTGTCTGCAGCCATGTTGCCTTCATTGCCCCTCCGCTTACCATAATCTGCTGTACTGTTGCAGTGTCCCTGCCCAGCCACACGGGGGCCGTGGCTCACTGATCCCAACTCTCGGCAATCGACAAGTTAGCGACTTCGCCACACTCCCTTTAAGTCACTCATAAATTCTTGTGAGACTTATAAGACCAATTGGAGATGTTTATGATATAATTTATTCATGTATTATTATTTTTTTCTTTCTTATTTAAAATACAGATAATTACATTAATGGTGACAGTATCAGTGCTTTTATTAATTCATTCATTTAATTTGTGCAAGGTACTAATTTTTGGAGTCGTATTCCACTAACCGTATTTTTCCAAAAGGATATCTGTATTTTGGTTTGCGATTTGAGTGACCGCTGGGTTTTTTCGGGAATGTATTAGTCGCATTGTAGCAGAACTGATTATACATACATAATGACTAGCCAAAGAGGAATTTCAGTCACATCGAGGGACAAGAAATAAAAAATATGTCCATTCGTCCTAAGTCTGATAATCTCATCAGCACTTCTCACTAAATAATAGCTTGTAGATAACAGTCCTGTCACTATTTCAAGCCTTCACAAACAGTCCCCTTACCAACAAGGACTCAGGTGCAGAATTTCACTGTCCTAGTCAAAAATGGAAAAAAACGTGCCAATTTAAGACAGGCATATAATGATCAACGCGCATTAACTACGGTCTGAATTCTAACAGTGCTTTGAAGACATAAACAAACCCACGCAGCATCTGAGCACATTCATATGCAGAAACAAGGCCGGTGTGTCCCTGAATGACAAAGCTGACACCAAGACACACCTTCAGCCCTCTGCAGGCATGGCAGGAAGAAATGCTAGGCCAGGACCCCAGCCCAGCCATACAGATGATTGCATTAACATTTACTCATTTAGTTGCTTTCATCCAAAGTGGAATACATGTCCAAGAGCCAACTGAGGTAGGTAGCTTAGCTAAGCTGAGCCTTCGATGAGTGTGCAGAAACAAGTTAGGGAAAATTAGCATTACCCACAGGTGGAAAGTTCAGGTCCAGTAAAGTACAGATCCAGTCCAAGGTTTGATTTCAGCCAACCAGCTTCTGTAAATCTGTAGATCTGTGTTCTGAGTGTAGTCTGTATTCCTATATGACAACCAACTTCACGGGTGGATAGTAGGGAGGATGAGAATAGTTGATCAGTAACATGCATGTTTATTAAGTTAAGCACAACATACCTGAAAGAACCCGTAGCAGTGTGTCTCTCCTTCTAATCAAAAATACAACTCAGACAGGGATTCAGCATCTTTAAATACCCTCTAAGTGTCATAGACATAAAGTCAAGGATTATTTTTCCAAACAACATACACTAACCACGATAATACAATGTGTACAAAAAATATACTGATACGATTAACATTCTGATTAATTGGAGATTTCATAACATACGTTACCAGCGAGACCGGCATTACAGATGCTACCCAAGAGGGAGTCAAAAAAACATTAAGATGTGATAAGTAAAAAAGATAAGTAAAAAGAAGAGTGCAACACGGATGGAAAATGGAGACCCCACCCAAAGAACACTGCTGACACAATGAAATGCTGAGATGTCTTTCCTGACTGCTGACAAGCATTTCATGCCTTGGCCTTTCATGCCTTACAATCACAGGTAATAAATCACATTGATGGATAATGTCGGCACAGTGTGAGGCGCCGTTCCAGTGATGGAGAATAACATGACCAGGAAGTGAGCCCCACCACAGAGCCTGCATCAGTGACAACCTTGGGCCATCACTCAACAGCACAGGTACACATGATTACCACCTCCTCTTCCACCTCCCATTGCAGCCGGCAGCCCCAAGGTAATCTGATTCAGTTTGGCTCTCTGTTGCCGTAGCAACGCAATCTGGTTTCCTCACAGCCCCAACAGAGACTGCTATTTTTAATCAACACACTACTGACCCTAACACACACAGGAATAAAAGGCGTGGGAGGGGTCATTTGCTGATAAGGCAAACGCAGATGAGGTTTAACATGCACATAAATGGGGCCTTCTGGGGCTGCGTCTGTCCCCCCAGCACTGTGTCATTACAGTGCCACCAAATGTTAAGATGGCTTAGCTGGCACGTGCCTTATGTCCCATGGCTCTAGTGTTTTACTTTTTACATTACTCATAAATATGGTGCTTTAACAACACCAGAAAATCTATAAATAACAGCTGAGCAGGTCCTGAAATAGATGAAACTTTAAATTCACTCCTCCTTTGAAAACTATAATACATATTATACCCAACCACACAAGGAACGAAGACCAAAACACCTTCGATCTGGGTGTCGCTGTGAAAGGTGCTGTTTGTCTTAGCGGCGATAAACTTCAGCCGCGTTTTCCACCCCGGACAGCAAACAGCCTTCCCACACTCCGGCCCCACACTACTTCAACACTACACTGTGACATCTACCAGCAAAACACAATCTGTATCAGCTTGGACAAAGCTGGGGTCTCTATATCAGAGACAGTGACCTCCAGTATTTTATGGGAGCTCAAAGCATTGATTTACTTAAGTGCTAATAGTTGAAAATATCGGAAAGATTAGTTCTAGGGAAACAACAGCGTTTTCGAAGACATCAAGGCTTGGCAAACAGAAATGGAAAAAGTAAGATAGAGGTCAGGCAGAAAGACAAGCCAAAATGAAAGCAATGCCCTTTGCTTCCAGAGTTAATAGAAATGTATACTATACTACCGCGGGGACCCCCAAACAATCCATGTTTTTGCTTCCACCCAGCTCCCGGTAGGATGCAAAGGCAGGGAGCAAAAACATGGACTGGCTGGGTGTCCCTGCTCTGCTCTACTCTAAAGCACAGCCCTATTTATGAAATTTCCATTATTAGAGATGCAACACTTACCAAGGTATTTAACAGCTACACTTAAATAATAGGGACTTGAGGGACTTAAATAATAATAGCAGCAGAAAGTCATTTCAAAAGATAAATCTTTAAAAAGTTACGTTACACTACCATGAAACCACAGAAATCACCATGAACAAGATGTAGTGGTGCAACAATGTGGAAATTTTGATACTGGTAACTGTGATATTTTTGTGGAAAGTCACCAGTACCAGTAGATGGGTAACCTCTATGGAAGGCGGCTGCTGGTGTAGATTAGCGGAATGTTAAATAGTTTTTTTATCCCGTCAAATACATGCATGTGAGCCAGATTTAATAATGATTTAAAAACATCTCTTGAGCTGGTACTTTGAGACCTCATCTAAATGGTGACAAAATCTCTCATCCTCCCTTTCAGAAACTGGCTTACTCTCCAAGATAGTCATCTCCATAATTTTTGTTCTTTGGTCTTTAGGTCTGGTATTGCTAACTGTAAATACTGATACGTTTTAAATATCGGCTAACAATTTTGACCAGTATTGATTTATTAACCAACATATTATGCATCTTTAACTAGAACAGTGGTTCTTAACCTGGGTTCGATCGAACCCTAAGGGTTCGGTGAGTCGGTCTCAGGGGTTCGGCAGAGCCTCCGCCGCGGAGGTCCGGACACACCCGAATTATCGTGTAA
>JABFEA020000010.1:2399819-2410996 GCA_019775915.2 Cyphomyrus plagiostoma
GTAAAAAACATATCTATGTCTTGAATTTGAAAAAAAATCATATTTTATTTTTCACTAAAGAGGGGTTCGGTGAATGCACATATGAAACTGGTGGGGTTGGGTACCTCCAACAAGGTTAAGAACCACTGAACTAGAAGCTCAAATTCATTTTTTTAAATCTTTACTGTTCAGTATTAAGGTGAAGACACATCTTAACAAAACCCCTGAATGATGCTGAACAGGATAATGGGCTATGGAACATAAGTCTGAACAGATCAGGAGTGGATTTACCAATTTAACAGAGCTACCTTCCTGTAGCACTTGGTGTTCTGCTTGGTTCGCGGAGCCATTTCACAGGATGGATATTAAAGACACACAGTTTTACCCGCATGGCATCATGCAGTCTTCTCCTATGCAAATGAACAGGTAAATATCCAATTACTTCCTTATGTGAGTTTTCATGGTCTAGTGAGGTTCATACAGGTACTACAGTTTCTTCCCAGAAATGCCTGCAAATGGCTGAGTAAATGTATGTTTGTGTGAGGATGTGTATATGCTGGGCCTGCACGACGTGCAATGTTAATATTGACATCACACGACAATGCTATTCATATACATCACAAGGACCGCAATAATCAGTTGCACTACAATTAGGCTCATTTTTCATACCACCAAACCTTCCAGACATTATTCCATGATATATGGCATTTTCTCATGTTTGTGAGGAATTTAACAAATGATTGAGGGAGAGAAAGGTGAACAATGACTGGTAAGCAAAAAACATTTGCATTCCGCTGTATGGAAATATTTCGGGTTCAACACTGGACGCAAAACTGAACAAAAGCAAGTGGTTTGTCCGCACACCTCACGGCAACACCACTTAGACTTAGACTTTATTGGCTCCCAAGTAGCCAAATGCTACATAGCTACTTTATTTTGAATAGCTTTTTTTCCCCAGTATAAATATTACATCACAAATATCACAAAAAAAATCACATTGCAATATTTGAAAATTTTCCAATAACGTGCAGGTTTAGTAATTGTACCCTTGTCTTGTACCCTGCTTCAAGCCATATGCCACTGAAGATAACAGCAAAAAAATCTGCCAATCCCTGTATTATGAAACATGACATGACAAACAAGACAATAAAACAAAATAGCATGTCCAATCAGATTGCCTTGACCAAAAAAGGCAGCTGATCTGGGTATCCAGCTTGATGCCTAACCATCTTCCAAAATAAAAACACTATTACTGTAAATGGATGGTGCTCACCCCTATAACATGGAAGCCAAACACTGAGGCAAAATGGCTGTAGAGGATTACAGCTGCCCTCCTCAAATGAAGGAGAAAAATCATTATGTGGTTTACAGCTTAGTGCCAGTGCTTCAAACACATCAAACAGTGAGAAGAACAGAACAAACTGACAACTTTCTGCATGGTGGGCCCTGTAACTCGTGTTTCTCAACCTGATCCCAGGGGACCCCAAGACGTTCCACATTTTTGTTCCCTCCCAGCTCCATGCCAGACAGTGCACAGTTATGCTCCCCCCTAGGATAAAGGTGGGTCATGTAGGGGGGCCTCGAGGACTAGTTTGAGGAACACTGCTGTAACGCGAGTTACAAAGGTTAGATCTCGGCTTACTCAGCCGCTGAACCAGGTTGGTGTGAAAATAAGGCATTTTCAAAATATGATTTTCTGATTTACAAAATTTTCAGAATTATTAGTTGGTGGCCAATATCTTTTCATTATTAATAATTATAAAGGGCATCTTTTGTTTGATTATTTGATTCTAATATTATGGTTGTTCCATATTTTCCATTATTGGTGTTACAACATTTTAGATGACTATTCTGCCCTCAAAAAATATAATCTGATTATTTGAACTCTTTTTTTTTTTAAAACAATCTTATAAAGCAAAACCTGTGATGTATAAGATTAATTTTCAAAATGTACCTGTTTTTAGCTAGCTTTCAAACTTTTCATCTCAAAATCCAAATTTAAAAATGACAAATTATTGAGACTGCATATTTAAATTGGATTTGGGTAACCTAACAAAATGGTTGTTCATCCAGTAACACTTAAAGCAAAACATAACACCAGTGACTTTATACAGAAGTATTTCAAACGTATCAGTTAAAGTCTTTTACCCACAACATTCATGCATTTCAATCAGGTAATTTACTTTGAATGATTATATAAGCTTGGCAAAACAATGTAAAATGACAATGAAATAGGCCCACATACTGCCATGACCAGCTTTTTCGATCATGCTGTGTGCCACGCCCCCTCATTTACCTGGCGTGAATTCGTAATTGTTATCAGCTGTTCCGGGTTCCCGTCATTAAGTCCTGTGTATTTCAGTCTGCATTCAAGTCAGGTTCCCTGGGTCTGTCATTGACGTTGTAACGTTGTTTCCTGTCTGGGCCCTTGTCTGCCCGTTTACCCAAATAAACCCATTTGTTTTTGGACTTTGGTCTGCCTGACCCTGATTCCCCTGATGCAGTGTGATTCCCACAGTGTCATGCAGTTCGCTCCTGACATAGTTAGGCTTAGGGCTAACCCTAACCCTAACCCGAACACATCCCACAGTGTCATGCAGTTCGTTCCTGACATAGTTAGGCTTAGGGCTAATATTATTTTGTACCCTATTCTAAATACATGCAATCTGATTAGTTCATATAACTTCCTTATAATGCTCTTAACTTGTATATCATTACTCACACTAAAATCAATGTTAACACTGTTAAATGCTTTTTTGTTAAAAATTATTTCACAAAAATATAAAATCATGTAACACCAATGACGTGAAATTAAAGGACAACATCAATTTGAAATCATTTATAATAATCTTTTGTTTTGTTTATTTAACTGATAATAAGTCTGAGAAAATAAAATAAGTGAAAAAATTTTTGGTAACACCTTACTTGAGGGGGCATAAATAGCTTAATACTATGTTATTACTCATCGTACAATAGCTTATTGTATTACTTAACCACAAAGTGTTAGTTACATACTGATCTCATGTTCATTCATCAAAAATTAATGACATTTTTATCTCAAGCAGTTACTATGCGTTACTGTATCTGTTAATTCTGTAAACCTCTGTGAACAACTGAAGGAGCTACTAACTAACTACTGAGGAACTACTGAAGGAACAAGTAATGAATAACACAATGAAGTGAAACTGATTTCATGCTTTGTTCATTATTAATGAATCATGACTCATCTTCAATGTCTTAAGTAGCTATTTTAATTGTTCATGACTTGTACTTCAGTAGTAACTCTACTAAGCTCTGCTAAGTATTTGTGCACCTCAAGTAAGGTTTTATTGATTTTTTTTAAAAAAAAAATAACTGTACATGTCACTGGAGCAGTATCCATGATGAAGGGTACAAAGTGTTTTTGAAGCTCTTGGCAATTTGAAATACATTTTAATTTGAAATCCAAATGTGTAAACCATTATAGAGCCACCCCCTCATATATAATTAGCCAAAATGTCGGCTTATAAAATTATGTCTGTTACTTCCTGAGAAATTAAGGCTTTTACACAACCATGTCACCATATTTTGAAAACAGTTGGTTTTAAATCACAATAACAAAATTTTGCCAATTTTAAAATAGTGACTTGGTTTGGAACATGGGTTCATAGCTTGAAGGCTGCCAGCTTAAGGCCATGGCCAAACCTCTGTACCCTTGAAGTTCTGCAAGCATACAGCACAAGACTAGAAGCCCCAAACACTGAATTAATGCCATACCATTAATCCTTTTCATTCTGAAAGGCAGATAGCATGTCAGTGATTTTCCTGCATTTGGTCCTGCCTTGGGCTACACGATCTCCTACACTTCATTTATCACAGCCGGGTGAATGAGAGGGTCACCTCCCTTTGACTTCGACTTTATGTCCGCCCGGTTGTTTAGGTCAGCCTTGTTTGCACTTCCCAATTCCTGTCCATCTCAGAGCAACCTTTCGTATATGGTTGTGGTCCATTCTGAGGACGTCTCTAAGCCATCTTCAGTGTTGGTGCCTGATCTCCAGCACCACACTCTGGCTCATTGTTTGACCGGAAAGGTCTTCATTAGAGATCTTCTCGGGCCAGTAGATATCTTCCTGAAACGTCGATCTTGTACATATTCCCCTTTGCAACACACCAGCATTCAGAGCCATATGCAGAAACAGGTCTGACGTTGCTGTTGTAGAGTCTGACCTTTGTTCTCAAGATGAACCGTTTATATTGCCAGATGGGCTGAAGTCTTGTGAATGCACTGTGCTTCCTCAAGCCTTGCTCTGATGTCCTTTTTTGCTGCATATCCTTACTAACAAGACTGCAAAGATATGTAAACTCCTCAACATATTTTAAGTGGCACATCATTTATAGTGATAAGTGCACTAGGGTTGGCATTTATGCACATCACTTGTGTTTTACAGGCACTGAACCTGACACCTGTTTGTTTGGCAAAGGCGTTCACTCTGTCAGTCTTCTCCTGCAAATGAAGTAGTTTTGAGGAGAGAGCAGCTAGGTCATCCGCAAAGTTAAGATCTTCAAGCTGTGATAATTTACTCCACTGGACACCACTCTAGCAGGGTTCTCATCAACTATGAGGGTGCACTGGAAATGAATTAATACACTGCTTGGCCAAAAAAAAGTCACAGTCTTAGTTTAAACCAGAAAGTACTTAAGAGCCAATGATTGGATCAATATTATAGCTCCGCAACGTCATGCAGCAATAAAGTGAAGTCTGCTGAGTACCTGAATCTACTGAATGACCAGGTTATCCCATCAATGGATTTTTCCTTCCCTAATGGCATGGGCATATTCCAGGACCATAATTCCAAGATTCATCGGGCTCAAATTGTCATAGAGTGGTTCAGGGAGCATGAGGAATCATTTTCACACATGAATTGACCACCACAGAGTCCTGATCTTAGCCTTTGAGATGACTAAGGAAGACTTTATAGAGTGGTTCAACTCACCTATCCATACAAGATTTCAAAGAGAAATGAATGCAAATCTGGATGAAAAAAATGTGAGATGTTGCATGAGTATGTACAAACAAGCCCTTGATGAATGTGCAACATTATCAAAGCTAAAGGCACTCCAACAAAGTCTAGGCAGTCTATAAAAGGGTAAATACTGGACTCACTTCTCAAAAGAAAAAAGGCACTGAATTCTCATTCATCTTCAGGTTTCCATGAATTTAGCCAGATTATATATTATTTATTATTATTATTATTACCCTGACATAGTTTGGCACAGGTCCACATGACATCTTCTCAGCAGGCTTCCTAATTTGCGCCTAGTGGAAAGTCTTACCTTCATCCACTGAGGTCTCCTTTATGCAGTGGGATTTTTTATCCTTCACTAGCTTCTTATGCAAGATTGAATACAATCCATGTGTTTAAATTCCTAACACTTTACTGTTTTACCATTACTGTGATTGGCAGTTAAGAAAAAGAACTGCAATACATCAGTACTTTCCACACTGTAGAGCGGCTCATATCAGTCAATAAAGCAATGTCTGATGCTTTTCCCTGTCCTTCAGACTTGATTTATGCTCGGAACCCTACAGCTGCAGTCAGAATTATGAACAACCCTAAAAACGGTTCAGTACAAGACAGGATTTATGTATCAGAAGGCTATGGGATTCTTATCTGATCTCAGCTTGTTTTACATGTCTAAAAATGACACAAAATAGCTGCCTGGTTCAGCGCTGAAGACATTTATAAAGTCATTTATAGAATTCTCTAATGTTTCAGTACCACCTGGGTTTTCATGTAATTCATTGACAAAGCAAAATGAAACGCTTCACTGGTAAAACCACACAAACCAAACAGAAATCAAGACTATTTAACAGACAAAATATACAGGTACTACGTTTTCACTACAATTCAAAAGTAAAATTCACCCCATATAAATTTGTGTTATGAAAGGCACAAGCAAAATGCAGACAACCTACAATGTGGGAAGAAATGTTTTTAATGCTCATATATTATATTGATTCCTGGCAATGTGAAATAAGATTTATGAGAAGCAGGGGTTCCCAATCTTACGATACTCCTGGATGGTAATAGGGTGTAGAAAATGTTCACATACCGAGGGTGAGAGGTATCAGCAGATCAACTGGCAATTTCAGAAGTTTGACCATATCCATTTTTTCAGAATATGCAAATGTGAGGGGTTGTAAAAAATAAGAAAATAAATCAATCAATCCATCCATCCATCCACCCACACTCTATACCCACTTGTCCTATATAGGGCTGTGGAGGTTCAACGCCTCTACAGACATAAGCTAGGATGGGCTGCCAATCTATCGCAAAAAAAAATTGAAAATATGCATTTTTTTTTTCCGAAATGAGGCAACCCCCCTAAACCTGCCAGTGCTCCACAGTCCAGTGGAATACTGGGTATGGATTGGGCACTGGAAACCTCTAAACATGGCTGGAATGTATATATAAAACTCAGATGGAAAGGTTCTACCAAAATGACATATTTTTGGTCACATTTTGGGAATTGTGTGCCTACAATGAAAGAAATTCATTCAATGTATGACAGACTTGTTTTTAAATTATTTTTTAGGAGTCCATCTGAACTGCTAATTTCTCTCCAGTAATCAATAAAAGTACAATATATCAATCAAGGGATAAATTTCCAAGGAGCATTTTTTTCCCCGCATTAACAGTCATGATTTAAATTATCATTCCTAAGACCCAGTGAATGTACACTTTTTAATTATTCTGCTGGCTTTCCATTACTGTAAACACAAAATTTTCTATTAAATATGGTACCTAGCATATACATAGGTCTAAAACTGACAGTACCTTTTTCCTAAGATGAATTTTGGGTGCCAGTGTTTCACTATATAAGACAAAAATACAACATGAGATTAAGCACAGCTAAACTTATGAAAAGGTATTAGTACACACACTGCTTCCCCATTCTGTTACATGTAGACAATGCAAAAATAAAAGTCCTTAAATGACCAAGAACCTACTAACTGGCCTTTAAGTTATTTCTCTTATGGTAACTAACAAAGAGTAGGTGAACATTTAAATCGTCAGAGAGATTCTGAGTCTGATTTATAGGTTTGGTTTATTATAATTCTCTTGCTAGTCTCATTTACCAAAGGAGGAACAATAACTCGATACATGTGCACCTTTAAAAAGAAATCATTAATGATTTCTCCATGACCATGTGCTCTCCACATTGTATTTAGCTTCACCACCAGTGAATCTGATGAAGTGTCACACGTCTGAGTAGCAGTGACAGCTCCTTTCAACAAGGGCACACCAACACACCTAGTAAACAAAGTGGCTCCTGCTGACACCAACCATGCGTCACCCTCCCCCAGCTCTGACAGCGACAAACTCTCCCAAGGACCCCTCGCAGCGTTTGCTGGAATGCCATCAGCAATCAGTGCCAGAGTGACGCCTGAACTCCCCGGTCGCGCTTGGCAAGTCTTTGGGCTCTCTCCTCATGCAGAACCTCACGCCAATAAGCCAGTCTAGAGAGAGAGAACCGGAGACCCAACCTAGAAAGTAAACATTATGCAAACGGGGCGCAACTATAATCCTGTGACCTGAGAAAAGCTCATGTGTGGCTCTGTTGGTTACAACTATGTACCTGTGATCGGAAGGTCACTGGTTCAAATCCCATGGCCAGGAGAATGATTTCACTGTTGGGCTTTTGAGAAAGGCACTTAACCCCAATTGCTGCATAGCTTACATAACCCTGCTCTCTCAGTTATATGAGACTTTAGATAAAAGCATTTGGTAAATAAATAAATGTGATGTGGATGCTCCCAGAAGAGCCCTGGAACCCAATTTGTGCACATTGCTATGTTTCATAAAATCCTGATGCTTTACGCGGGAAATTCATTCTTTGCCTTTTGTCGCCTTAGCATCGTGACCAGGCCTAAAATGTGACCTTGGCTGGACACCTGCTGGAACCGCACTTTCGACTACGGACATTTCACCACCCTAATAACAACCTCAGGGGTACAGAGCTACGCCCGTGAAAGACTTCCCAAATCGTCCCAGCATGAGTACCATTCGGTTTCAGGAAATTAAGAGTTAGACAGCCAGCCATCAAATCACTGTCACACAGCCAAGGCGAGGGATGCACAGAAGCTGCTGACAGACAATTCTGCCGTTGGACATGCGCTTCAAGCAGCCAACAAAAGAGAGATAATTCCATAACAGCAGACCAATTAACGCCCCCGTGCTCGTTTCAGCATTTGGAACTTCACTCCAGTCAACAATCGGCATCAACATCTGGCCGTGTCTGCTTGGTCTGAATACGAATGACAACCATTGCAATAATGTGGTACACCAGCAGTGAGATGACAGTACGGCGCGCCAGACTCTTTCATAAGGCAGAGCACTACACGATACCACGGGTTCTCAATGTGCCCAAATTCGCATGATTGCCGGGACATCACCGGACACATGGCGTACAGCGCACTAGGAAGATCAGGGGCTTACTGGTCGCCTACTATAGCGGTGCCCAGTCCACCCTAAACCCCCAATGACCTGTGGTATTCAACTCCCTAAACACCGCGTCCGCACCAAAGGGGTGGTTTCAGGCAGGGTTGCTTTCAGGCAGTCGCCCTTGTTTATGCCCTCCTGCTGAATAATAAGACCTTGATTAGCTCAAATTAGGCGTCCGCTTTGCGACCGTGCAACTTACATTACAGCCACAGCGGGCGGACGCTTCCGGAGCACCGATATGTACATCCATCTGTATCGCCAGATAAACCACCATCTATCTGATCTCCATGTTAGCGTTTGGAAGCCCTGGCATGCAAGCAGAGGAAGGCAACACGGCTCCATCCCTTACCTGTCTCTAGCCTCTTCTTATTGGAATAACTGAAACGCTGCCCCGATCTGGCGAGACACCGTCCACATCGTATCTCTCAGGGCCGCTCGGTTGGTACGCAGCACTGGCAGCTGCTCTGCCAGCCTCGTAGCAGCCACACGCAGTTCCGCATAACTGCAGGGCGGGGACCGCCAGAAGCTACCATTCAACGAGGCGGGGGTGTTACGGCCCACAAAAGCCCATGGGCGCCCCAGTATGTCGGATTCTTTATCCCTTTCTTTACACGTCCCTTTGTTCGTCTAGTTAAGTGATATATTGCCATAGCACGCGAAAATATCAGTTAGTTCCCCGTAGACATCAAAACAGTTGCCTAATATGTCTAATAATAATGATAGTAATAATTGGTTTAATAATACTAGTGATTTTATAATATGAAAAATGTAAGTGTGCTTTTATGAATCACTTCCATTGCTGTTTGAATTACAAGTGTAATTTCGTTGTCTTTGCCACCAGACATTGCTCGTCTCCCCTTCTTTTTTGGCGTAGTAGTACATTCGAGTGGCTCTAAGCCTTTAAAGGGCATCGAACTGAAGAGGCTTAGATGTCACGGCAACGTTGTTTTTGTAATGTGCGTTGTTGTTCCCGGCATGGGAGATAATTCTGTAAATGTTCATTTTGACAATGTGTTCTTTTTCCTTGTTCCTTTTAGATCTACTGTTATTCCCCGATGTGGAGTAACCTGAAGATTACTCTCCTTCATTAAGAGCGAATCAAATTTGCAGTATAATCAAAATATACTAAATGGTACGTCCACTGCATTATTATTATTATTATTATTATTGTGCATGCTAAATTCAAAGCACGACGTGTATTAAGGATTACCACAAGCCTTTCGCGCCCCCTAGGGGAACAACTTCTAAATGGCATCATTTTGAAATACAGACTATCAATAGATGAGGATCTTTCCAACCTTGTTCAACATGCAGAAAGATATTGCACTTTTCTCAAATACCATTTTAGATGCACTTTTCCTCCACCTTCAAACAAAGCACAATTCTGCTATTTCTCACTTCAATCAAATGCATGGAATATTAACCAGAACATGAGACCTTCGGAAAAGCCACGGAACAGGAAGTTCTCCAAGGCACAAAACAGCAGATAAAATTCAACATTTTATTTATGAATCTAATAATTGTTTACTTCCTTAAAAGCAGATTGGAATGGAAAAAACACTTGTAAATGGCTTAATATCTTAGTTTTAGATTGTGGAAATTTTAAGTACAAGAGAGTATATTTGATAAGCTTATTTTGCCATTTTTTCCCCAAAATCTATTTTGTACATTGAGCAAGACAAAATTAAGGTGCTGAGATATTAAAATTTTTGATTTTTCATGAAAACATCCCATATAAAACGTGATCTCTCATTTACAGGTGTTAACGCAATTTGGTAAATGCAAAACGCAGGGCTTTGGTAAATTAGATCTGTAAAACGAATAACAAGATATACTAATTTACACAATCCGGTGGGATAAATATATAAATATTTTACTCTCATTATACAGATTCTAATATGTTTTTTCTAGAACTGGTAAACAGAAATGTGTATAAAAATACATAAAGGCTACAAAGAATTACTTTTTTTTTCTTAACCAAGAAAAGCAATTAGAGGAACTAGAATAAAACGGGTAAATTAAGGGACTATTCAACATTGCAACATTTGGTCTACTTTCATAAAATCATCATCATACAACTGGGATCTGTAATTAGGTTTTGAATGAAGACTAGTTGACCAAATAACTAGCGCCTACCAAGGTATATAAATGTTATGAAATGAAAGCAGAAAATTTTGCTTTTAGTGACTCTAAACAAAGTAAGAATCCTTCCCTAAACAGCCATGTGATTAAGAGGTAACGGGTAAGGAGACTGGTCATCACAGTGGATAACAGATGTGGGTATTTATGCCTTGAAGTGTTTGCCGTGTTATCCTTGTTAGTTTTCTATAACTTCAAATTAAAATGAACCAAAGTAGTACACATAACCAACTATAATTAAGGTAACAACCATTCACTTTCTTTACTTGCAACTATATAATTATAAATCATTTAATCATTTATGTAACTTCTTTATGTAGCTTTGTTACTTCTATTATAGTCACTACTACAAATTTTCCTTCTTTGATGAGTCCACTTCCTGGTTGTGACTCTTTGTTCGGATTAACCTTAGACAAGCAATCAAGAGGGGTCAAACGTCCGGTATCCATTTTTCACGTATATAAGTAATGCACATTGGCTAAGGGAGTTTTACAAATAACACCCTATTGCAGTACAGGACAAGCCAGGTCAACAGAAAAGACCCACCGATTCTAAAACGAACGGTGTGAGATG
>JABFEA020000010.1:2417666-2453147 GCA_019775915.2 Cyphomyrus plagiostoma
CCGCTGAATTTCTGACCATTGCCGGCCGCTCCCGCTGAATTTCTGACCATTGCCGGCCGCTCCCGCTGAATTTCTGAATATTACCGCTCGCTCCCGCTGAATTTCTGAATATTACCGCTCGCTCCCGCTGAATTTCTGAATATTGCCGGCCGCTCCCGCTGAATTTCTGAATATTGCCGGCCGCTCCCGCTGAATTTGACCATTGCCGGCCGCTCCCGCTGAATTTCTGACCATTGCCGCCCGCTCCCGCTGAATTTCTGACCATTGCCGCCCGCTCCCGCTGAATTTCTGACCATTGCCGCCCGCTCCCACTGAATATCTGTCCATTGCCGCCCGCTCCCACTGAATTTCTGACCATTACTGCTTGCTCCCGCTGAATTGCTAACCATTGCCGCCCACTCCCGCTGAATTTCTGATAATCCCCACCCGCTCCCGCAGTCTGTGTCACTCCCGCCCGCTCCCAGAAAATACATTTATGAAGTAAAAAAATTTATGAAAATATATTTATAAAGTAAAAAAGAAATATTTTAGGTTAGTGGCGCGCACTGGCTCTTTCACACTTAAGAATTTCAGCTTTGTCTGACCTGGGAGTACAGGACCGGGGCAGGCGTGTCGCCTTAATCCTGAAGTGCCAGAATTGTGCCCGTTGTACACTAGCGCTTTGCCACACAAAGTTCAGCTCTTAACCCTCTTTTTTTACAATTTTAAAGTTTTTCCATATCAATTTTAGTTTTGTTTTGTTCTCTCCCTTCGCAATTTTATTAACAACATCAGCTGCATCCTCCATCCTGCTAAGCTAACAATTTTGGGACCCGCTGTCTATTTTTATCCTCCCCGCTATCTCTGTCGCTCCCGCCCGCGGCAACCTAAAACCCGCCCAATCCCGCAAGATTTGCGTTGGGTTCCGTGGGACCCCGCTCCCAATGCAGGGCTCTATTACACACAGCCATATTTGTTATGCAAACCCACAAAAATGCTCATCCAGTCAAGTGGGAATCAAATGGCATGTATTCAAATGGGCCTCGTCTTTCCCACTCAAGAAATTACCATCCTGCTACTTACCACACATTATATGACTCACCCACCTACAGGAGGACTCTCTCCTCTAAAACAACTGAACAGAAAGCAGGAAACTTAACCGTAGCTGGACTATGCCACCCGTCTGTCAGAGCCAAACACTGAAAAGCAGCCAATATGGGGAGTGAGACTCAGAGCAGCGCATACACAGAGAATACTGCTTTAAAATAGACTCTGACTGTCTACCTTTAGGAGCTGGAGGGAAGCCAGGTGCCTATCACATTAGAACAAGCCAATGGAATAACGTCAGACCCCCACCCGTAATGAGCTGTCACGTACAAGGTTAGTTAATAGCAATTTGGACAAGTCTTCAAATCGACGGGAAGGTGTTTCATTCTATTAATGGCTATAACACAATGACAACTATTCTTGGCTTTTTAAATGAGGCTCCTCTGAAGGGATTAATAAATCATGGGTTATGCAAGTATGCATGATATTTACATGAAAATGACATTATTTGGGTGTTACCATATCAGTAGTTGCAACAAGGTTTTGCTTTCAAAAGTACAAACTTAAAAACAGTAAAAGTAGACAGTGTTAAAACAATATGAAGAGAAAATACTCCTGGTAGATGGTCTCTTTAGCGGGGCGATGCCACACTCACAGTAACTTTGGGCCGGTCCAGAAAGGATCTCTTGTTGCACTGTTTCTGCATGGCCACCAGCTTCTCAATCATCTCCAGCTGCTGTGGAGCCAGCTGGACCGCCTCGGCCCTCGGTGCCACCTCGGCCCTCGGTGCCATTTCGGGCCTCATGGCGGACGTGCGCGCAGACTCCTCTTCCTGCTGCTTCTTCAGCTTCTTCAGCCGGATTTGCTCTTCGGAGAGGACACCTGGGAAGGGGGAGAGGTCCTTTGGTAAGCCCTCAATAACCAGGCCGTCATGTCTCAATTGATAAAGTATCATTTATAACACTGACGTGTCAAAGGAAGGAGATAACAACTCCGTTTTTGTACATGGACACCAATTACTAGCAAAGGTGGAGATTTCAGGTCCAGAGAGTACAAATCCAGACCAGGATTATGTTTGAACCAACCAGTTGAGTATTAAGAGCCACAGTCACAGAATACTCAACTGGTTGGTTGAAATAAAATCTTGGTCTGGATTTGTGCTTTCTGGACCTGAAATCTCCACCTGTGATTACTACTTATGCACATTATTGTAGATTCATGTTATAAATGTGTAGCACCTCCTAGCTTCAAAAAGTTTTTGACCCTAGACATGAATCTTAGTTTCAAATGGTCACATTCTCAAAGACCTTTCGTGCCTTAACCAGGGAATGTCTGACACGGGACCTTGGCTATCTTGGCACAAGCGGCAGTCAAGCTATAAGCAGTTGGCATCTGTTTACTTAAATGTAAAACTTTGCAAACTGCTGAGAATTTCCACCCATCATCAATCTTAATGAAACCAACACCGCTGCTACCATGACAGGTACTGGGATTAATTATACCGCTACAACCAATGGAGACCCACGCTGCCCCGCCCCCAGCCAATCACGACTCACACTGCTCTAGCATGCCCGCCTCCCGGCACTTGCGCAGTCGGCACTGCTGGCACTTGCGGCGCATGTACATGTCCATCTCGCATTTGCCGCTGTTCTTGCAGGCGTACTGGGCGCCCTTGATGACGCTGCGGCGGAAGAAGCCCTTGCAGCCCTCGCAGCTCAGCACGTTGTAGTGGAAGCCCGAGGCCTTGTCCCCACACACGCTGCATACCTCATTGCCCAGCATCTTGGGGGCCGGGCCTTTCTTTCGCTTGACTGGTAGGTTCTCTGCATGGAGGAGGGTGGATAGAGGAGATCATCTTACTAAATCTGATGTTAAACTACATAATAATAATCAAGTAATAATAATAATAATAATAATAATAATAATAATAATAATAATAATGCTTAAACTGAAGTCAGGTGCTACAATATTTAACAATGTAAACACAATGTTATACATACATGAAGCCGTGAACTGGACTGGATTGTTGTGGGTGTTAATATATTACCTTTGGGGATATTTTACCTTGTTCGAGGGCCAGCGTGCTTGCCGCGGGGTCCAATTTGGCACTGCCAGATTCCACAGAGACGGGAGGGGTCAGATCTGGGTCCCCGGAGTCATTCAGCTGGGCCTGAGGAGCCGGTGCTGTGCCGTTTGGCAGGGGGGGGAAATCGATGGGGTCAGGGGGGGGCAGCGAATCATCGTGACCGTCTGCTACTGCCGGAGCAGAGTGGGATACATCCTCTGTGCTGGACTGATCTGGAGCTATGCCAAACACTTTATTTACATCTGGAAAACATCCATTTGTGACAGACAGACAGACACACACACAGGCATTAGGCATAACATCAGAAATACCTTAAACTCATATAAAATGTTTCACACCCAGTGCTAACAGCAAAAACAATATAAAACCTATTTGCTATTCTCAGTTACTGCCTCCTGCTGTGTGTGTGTGGTTCACATGCTCTCCTTCAATTTTCTGCATTTACTCCCACAATTCACTGTCCATGGACACCTGTTTACTCAACCAATACTATTTAAATTGTGATCAAATGAGCACGTGTGCACTCAGCACAACCCTGTACTGGATAACCATTTGCAAAAAAATGGATAGTTGTTTACTATTCACAAGTGATGATAATGTAATGAGAATGTAAACAGGTCAAAGCACTTCAGACGCTTTATCAATAAGTCAATCCCAGCATGTGAAACTGTCCCAAGGATCCCCACATTCCCATTGTAATCCTCAGCACATCATGACCTCACCACTTTAAACGCATTTCACTGTATTGCACTAGCTTACCCCCCAGAAAGACTAGGAGAATGAGTCAGCTTCTTCAAAACTGGAAACCTAGCGATACCAAGCAGAAGTCCATGTCAAATATAGGAACATCAGCATTTAAACTCCTCCTTTGCTGCCTTTGTGTCTCTTTAGTCTCCTAAAATATCACTATAAAATGTATGTTAAATGAAACTGAGAGCCTGCAAGAAACATCCATTAAGATTATGGAAACTTCACCAAAATAACTGTAATTCTCTAACAACTGAGAAGGGAAACAAGCTAGCTTCTGGTTATGCACATTTAAACATTGTTCTCCAGATAAAAAAAACTAGATCTTTACAATATGAGTGAAAATGACAGCGCACAATTCAAAATGTCCCTTGAATGAGGCAACATGTAGAATAGATTGAAGTCCGGTGACAAAACCATGAATTTACTTACATTTGATATTACAGTTAATTGCAGTTGGGTAAGACTATATTTGAGGGTTACAAAAACTTAGTTACTACTCAAGAACAAATAAACTAATACACTTCCTGCAAGAAATACATGAATCATCATGATAGATTAATGATAAATGAACATGGGATCAGTAAGTAACTAACCCTTAGTTCCTGCTTAATTAATGCATTAAGTATGCACTATTACATTACTGGTCTCCTCAAGTAAAGCATTAGTAACAACAGATAGAAAACTACATTTTTTCCTAGTGTTTTGCGAGTTTCAACCAGGTACTCGGGTTTCCTCTGATGATACACCGCTATGGACATGCATGCCATGCGAAGAACTAACATGCCATCCAGTGTGTTCCTCTGCCTTATGCTTCCTTGGAAAGCTGTAGGCCCTTACAACCCTGTGCTGGATGAGGAACTGCAAGCTGGACGGGTGATTTCTGACAGACCATGCACGTGGTCCTCATTGCCTCATCTCCAGCTACCCACCTTTTTGTTTCCCATGTGCTGAAACTGAAACGACCTCAGTTCACTTATATTTTTCCTCACGGTTTACTCAAACCTTTCATCGAAAACAAAGTGCCCATTTTGTCTGCCAATCCCCATAGCATGTGGTTCCATTTGCCATTCCTACTGGATCAGGTCTTGCCCAGCCACTTTCAGCTCTTCTACCCAGTTTTAATATAAACATAGACAGCATTTATCTTCCCCTGACACTTGCTAACAGCAGTTAAAATGAACTGGAGATTTAATTCCCGACTAGCCAAGCATTTCCCTAAGCCTCTGAATGCAGCCAACAAACATACTAAAATCAGCACTGCAGTAAATATCCAGGTTTTCAGTTTCCTTTATATTGGTATTTTTGTCTTGCTACGTCAGTGGCTTAGACCATATTCAGTTGTACAGCTGAATGCATCACCAACCACACACACTTACACAACCACAAGACAAGACATAGCGACCAAAATACCTTAATTACAGCACAGCCTGAATCCTGAGTTACGCTTCATCAGGGCTGTACTAAAACTGATTTGTTTTACGACAATAAGACTGTAACAAGTAGTTATATCAAAATCACTATGTTTACATCCCTGCAAACTCAGACCAGTAACAATGACCAAATTTGACAGTACAATAACCTATATTTCTGGGAACCATGGAACTACACATTATGTTTAGTTGCCAGCTAAAAACTGATCCCTTGCTAGCAAATGGAACCTCCAGAGCAGTAAAGAACTAAGGACAAGTCTGTGGTAACAGACACTAGGGCCCCTATAACAGATCCAGCAAACACACAACCTATCTGGAGGACTACCTAGTCAAATATCAAAAAGATCTGGGGAAACACAAATAAAAGACCACTGCAACTCACATAGTTATGCACAAGTTTCTACATTAAATCCCCCAGTATTTATACATTGATTGTATTGAAGAAACCCAACCAGAATACAGAATGAGGGATTGTCCAGGGCAAAGATTGACAAAACATCACTGGGACAATTCTAAGAAAATCTGCTGATTACAGTTAAGAAAATGCACTATACACTATACAGTGCAATACTGCATTACAATAGTACCTTCACAGAGAGGAAGCTATGTGCTTTAAAAAGGACAAGGATATATCTGTGAAGTTAAAAAATAAACCTGTCAATAGCACAGACACATTAATAAACAGCACGACTGTTTCAGAAAACAGATCCCTGGAGAGAGACCTGGGTTTAGGCGACCAGCTGTAGGTTATTAGCAACGTGGACCAGAAATAAACAAGCACTGAGGCCAGCTTCTACAACAGCAGCCGGCCTCAGACAGGAGGTGCTGAGTCACTGTCACAAGCCTTTCTAAGCCAGACGGGTGGTGGCACTGGAAGGGATCCAGCTGCAGTGATCTCCCCCCCTCACACTTCAGGTGCCACGCCTGATCTTAACTGAAAAGCGGAGAAGATGGGTAAGACAGCAAGCAGGAAGGGTTTCATTTGGCTCTCTTCGGCATCTGGAAGATTTTCACAGTAATGCGACCATTAACCTTCCTTTTTCATTTTCACAAGGTCATTGACCGAGGTGGAGAAGAATGCAAATGACCTCACACTTTAAAGGTGTACAGTTCTCCAGGTTAAATATACACAGTGTACATTTATATCATCACCTGCACCCACCAAA
Organism: Cyphomyrus plagiostoma; assembly: GCA_019775915.2. Lineage (NCBI taxonomy): Eukaryota > Metazoa > Chordata > Actinopteri > Osteoglossiformes > Mormyridae > Cyphomyrus > Cyphomyrus plagiostoma. Next base: position 2,424,125 of record JABFEA020000010.1, read on the forward strand.
TGCACTGAGCCACAACATAGAGAGATTTCTCAGTATGAACATATCTGGAAGCTCACAGCATGTGCTTTAGGGGGGTGACAATGGCACTGTGCATTTGCTTCCCACCACCATCTTAGTGCATTGTCAGTAATGGTAATGGAGTACCCCGAACATGTGAATGCAAGCAAGTCAGGTAGCACTTTACTATGTACACCACTCACATTCAGTACACTGCAAATGGCTATGAACTGGCCACTGTCCGTTATGAGGACCAAATTAATTATCCAGTTTTTCACACATTGGGGGCATAACAATGAAAGCGATGGAAAGTCTAATGGTTTAATTTCATTATTTTTGGGTGGCTACACAAACTGCCGAGAAAAAAAGTGTGGACGAAATATTTTGCCGTATTCACAGGTACCTATAAGTATACATCTCATGCATATTCATTGTTTATTAATATATTTCTTTATTATCATCATCATTATCTGGTTTGATCGCACATAAGTGAAAATGTTCGAACAGTAAATTGCCGATTGATTTCTGTAACTGCTGAGGGGACTGTCTGAGTTGTCGTTTCTGTTGCATTCCAGTCTTGCAGTCAGGATCTTCACGCTGATGTATCCCATGTTCACTGTTGGTGCCCAGGCAATGTTGCCTCTGTCATACATAGTGGCTGGTTTTCCTAATGCTAAAGGATACCAATGGCAATTCTGATATGTTTCAATGTTGCATTTTTAAAACTAAACTGTAATTTTGTCCTCAGCTTACTTCTCATATTATGTGACACAAAAAGCCATAAAAATACTTGAGTCACATTAGGTTACATCAGTCTCTACAACCATATATAGAATGGGGATCTTGAGATATAGTAATTTTATGTTATTAACAATAATGAACCCGATGTTCACCAGCTAAATAAGCCCACACATAGAAACACTAGTAATTTCAGATCCCGACCATTTCTGGTGGCGTTAAGGTTCTTCTCAGTGAGAGACCTCTTGAGATGTTGTGCAATCATTGTTAGTGGTGCTCACTAGATACGATTTCATCTCTCCTCTCTGGATTGCAGTGTTTTACTATTTTGGCAATCCTAAAGGATCATTTTCCTGTGTTGCAAAAACTGTTGCCGTTTCAGCCAACAACAGCACAATCGACAAATCGTGACTAACTCAGCAAAAGAGCACAGAGTTCACAAAAAGTTTCATGTAACAGAAGAAAAACTATATACCAATATGGCAGATGAGGGCCTTTGCTAGGTTTGGATGGTACTGTGTGAAGTCACAACCCTCCTATAAGTGCCAAACCCTTAACTGTTGATTGTGCCAAATGTCCATAATCCTCAAAGTTCTGAAATTGTGAAAAATGATGGTTTGATTTGTGAGATCAGGCAGCAAGCATCTCTCAGCCAAGGGCCCATGCTATGCTTGGGAGGCAATAGTTCTGCGGCTCCCCCATTTTACCAACACCTTTCAACCCTCCTCTGTGAATTGGGGAATGTATTGCATTGTAAGCGTTTATAACAATCTGCCAGGGACCACTGGAGAGATCCTTTGGAAACTGTACTTCCCAGGACCACCAGAGCAAAAGTGACCCTAGGGGTCCTTGAGAGAGTGAGTGGCACTAGCACTTTTTGGGTGTCAGTATACCAGACAGCTATGGAACTCATGTACATGTAGGCCAACTTACAAACAAAACTGAAGACTTCATAAGAGAAGCATTTTAGTCCAGAATGAACTAAACCAAATCTTCATAAACTCTGCAGGCTGCAGAAGATCATCCACTCTAGTCGTAAAAAACCTCAGCTACCTCATTCCAATCTGAAGTCAGTTTTTATTTGCTTTATTAGGGCAAAAGCAAAATTAAGTCTGTTAATGTATTCTGTTCCACACCAATAAACAAACCCAATGTACAATCATCAGTTACTAATAATGATATAATTATTAATTTATTATTAAAGCCGGATTTTTATCTTACATGAACAAAGCCTAAGTGGGGCGAGTTGATTATCAGGCTAAATCTCTGACTGGAAGGTTGACAGTTCAAGCCCCGGCCTTAGCGGAATAATCACATGTTTGTGGGCCTTTGAGCAAGGCTCTTACCTAACCCTTAGATCTAGGGGTGTTGCATGCTGGCTGACCTTGCACTGTAATGCCCAAGCTTGCTATTACCTGAACATGTTTCTGTGTGTCTCATGGAGAACAAGACGCAGTAGGCAAAAAGCAAATTTTCCCACAGGAATTAATACAATAACCTCTTATAAAGTGTCTCTGAACCTTTACAAGGCATGCAAATACTATAACGTAAACATGACACGCACCTTCACAGAAAATTACATTTACACAACTATGCCTGGCAATTGAAATTTGAGCTACAGGTTCTGGGTTACTTCTGACCAACACTGAAAACATCTCTCTGAAGTAAAGTCTGCGTTAGTCGTGACAACAGCACACGGACAGACAGCTCTTTGGCTGTGTTTCTACAGGAGTCCATATGCTCTAGATATCTGTGGAACTGAATGCCGGGCTATTGTTTGTGTTCAGCATTGGCCCTGATCTTGACTGGCAGGCCTATTGTTTTTTCATGGCAGAATCGAAGGTCAGCCATTTTCAGGCAAGTTGACATTAACCCAGTCGACCAATAACAATATAGGAAGTTTGAACTGAGTCTTTGGTCACATCACCCAGCAGACTGCAGATAGATCAGACGCCTATCCCTCTCAGTAACAACTGAAATACGTGGCATGCATAATAAACATTAATGCCTTAATATTTCACAGAGCTAACTTTTGCCACAAGGACAGCACTAAGTCAATGTGGGTAGGTGGCTACCAGCTTCATACACTGGTCAAGATACACAATTATCCACTCCTCTTGACAGATGTGCCTCAGCTCAGTGTCCTTGGACAATGACTGGATATAGCAATTTTAAAGCATTTGACTGGTTCTTGGTGGGGATTAGGTGGGAATTTTGACTGGATTGCTCTAGAACCTTTTGTTTTCCTAAGCCACTCCAGTATTGCTTTGGTTCTGTATCATGCATCCTTATTGTCACCTACACAAACACGACCAAAACAAATCAAATCAGTTCCAACTATAAGCTCATTTTACTCTCTGCTTGTTTTGATAACTCTAAATAACAAAAAGTTGAAAGAAAAAATGAGTTAGAACTCCTGGGTCTAAAATGCACATCCTTTGAAGTTTCACCAAACATATCTTCTTAATTCAGTTTAGAGAAGCAGTGGCCATTAAGGATGCACCTGGACAGTCAGCCATACTGGGTCTCATCCTGCCAGAAGTGAGAAACGATCACAGCTGGAAGTACAGGGAACCACCTGAAGGCAGGCACTGCATATACAGCTGTGCAGCATATGCACAACAGTGTGTGACCACTCAAACCAAGAAGAACTCAAATGAAGAAAAGCATGCCAGAAAACCATTTCAGGCAAAAAACAATATACACTTCAATTTGCAATTTATCCCAACAAGGAAATTCTAACAAAAATCAGCGGTGCACACAATTACACCTCGCAGATTAAATGTTTCTATCATATCTACAAACCCCATCTCTGCTCCACCATACTGTGTTTAATGTACCCCTCAAATCCCTCACACCAACACACTCCAATAGGCTGGGTGGCAATAACTGCAACTGCTGTGTGACAGATCTCCTAGGCTTCCTTCTGAGAGCAAATCCTATTCACCAAGCTCAGTGAGCTATAAGGCTGAAGGTCTGGGGCTGAGGTCTGACCAAACTTGCCCCAGAAATCAGACCTCATAAGTGCATGGTGTAGAACAAAGCAGAAGTAAAAGTTTTACACTGAGGTTGCAAACTCTCCTAGAGAAATAGTGATCCAAGAGACTGACATTTCCAACTAGTCATACAAGAATAAAAGAATATTTGCTGGAAATATGGGTAACAGGTAAACAATATCAAATTTCTGAAATTCTGCTACTGATTCTAAAACATTGCAGAGATTTAAATGGGCTACTTCTATCAAGACCCTGCCAAACTAGCAGCACTCAAACATCTCAAAGACACTACCAACACATAAATAATCATTACACCTGAAGGTAAGCAGAACATAAACAGTTAATGTCTAAACAGTACTACCATAATAAAATCAACTGCATGGTCACAACCCAGCTTAGTTTAGACCTCAGACTTTATATTTTTTATCAAATGAGTTTAAGAGGCTGATAGTTAATTTTATGGTGAGGTTAGGTAAGCATAATTCACTTTAACAACCAATCTGATACATTCAAGCCACGGAGGAATCCTGCAATACAGGACACTTACCATGACCAACATCAGTGATATCAGTCGGAGAGAGCGTGGACATCTTCCGCACAGCAGCTTGTCATAACGGGACCAATCTTCACCCTGTTTAATCCAAAACATTAGCTGTTCCACAGTTCCAAGGCATTATATTTGCAGGGTAATACAAGACAGTACAGAAACCGATAATGTGTCAATCACTGTTACAAAAGAACACTGAATAGCAGGGGAAACTTCGTAAATTTTGCCTAAGAGTGGTTTGTGGTACACTGAGAATAGAGATATTGCATTATAACATGAAAACTTATTCGCACTATAAAGATATTTACGGATTAAACAAAAAATAATTTTAATAAAATCTGGGGCAACTGTCTACGGTAAGGCTGCATCAATTTAAACCCCCTAAGCCAGCTCAAATACAGCAGGGACCTTGGGATTACAATGAACTATAAGGTGTTTTGATAAATCCACAAGAAAATAGAGAAAAGAAATATGGGTCCTCTACAGAGCGACTAAAAAGTTAATTTGTCTTTGAGATTTACAAATCAGACCACACAGTAACCGCCACCTTCAAACCTGTGGAATGCAGATAAAACATAGATGGAATAATATGCCGGGAGAGAAGAGGAGCAGAGTGAGAAAATGAAACCAAGCGAGGGAGGTTACTAAAGGTCATTCACATCATTTTCAAACCCCCACTGAGTCTTAGCTAGTGTCTTCCAGCCTGACTCCCAGCATTATTTACCAAGACCTACTGCTCACTTTGCATAACTGCAAGTGTCTTACAGTGCTATATATAAAATCTGTCATCTTTTTGCAACCATAAAAATATACTAAGATCTGTGCAAAAACAAAAGCTTTGCAAATGAGATAAATTAAAGCAAGCTTCAACTTAAGTAAGAAGAGAATTTATAATGAACTACAACTTGTGTTATAAGCATTGTGACCAATGGTGTGACAGAGGACTGCACACACCTATAATTCTGATAACCTGTAAACTGCATAGCGGCCTTCCCAGCAAGCTGCAATGGATGTTCCTGACTCAGGATAACCTTCCCGGGTCCAATGTCCTCTGCAGGTTATCAGTCTGCACTTACCTTTGTACAGTGCATGGCTGCAACGAGAAAGCCCCTCCACTAAAACAAACTTTCTATATTTGCTATTAATAAATCTACGCGCTTCTTTTTCTTTACCTCATACCACAATGGTCTCAGCATGTAAACAAAATTAAAAGGGCTCAGTTTAATAAAGCTTGGGCTATATATGTTCGCGTTATGGTGTATTTTTCCAGCTTAATGCCCTTCTAAAAATGTTTGTAAATACACACCATTGCAAACGTGAGAACAGCGAAAGCAAAACTGAGAAAGTGCAGCCGTGCACCAACGTATATTGTCTGTTTACCAAGACCCAGTAATCTATAGCCGAGTTCGATAGCACTTTGCAGGTAATTGGTGTCATGGTGGCCTGTCCTGGTTCTGACGCTAAGTAGGACCATCCATTTCCTCCCCAGTTTTACGCTCGTGTACCGGTGACAGGCCTAAAAACGCGCTCATGGGCTTTGTTTACCCTTCGGGGATCTTCCCCACGACAGGAAATAATCTACTGTCATCCACGATGACCGGCAGAAATGGCCCTGAACCGATGGCTTCTAGCACTTACCTCGGAGATCCCAATGAAACCCTTTAAAGCTTAATTAAGGTCAGCTATTCCCCGTCTCACTACCAGAAAGCATAGTGATGTGTCGGTTTAGCTCGACCAGACACCCTGGCAAGTTGGACTGACATTAACCATCTTTGAACGTGGGACGTTCCCGATGTCCCTCACTGCGTTAGTAAATAGCCTACTAACTACTAACGTAACGGCCGATAACTACCTCGGAAGACTTTCCAGCAAAGGAAACCAGCACACTGAACCATCATTCGACGATGCGACACGGACGAGCCCTTCTGAATGCCGGGAGAATAAAATAAAACAATATAAAATAAATCCGACCGCATCCGTTAGTCCCGTCGTTGTTTAATTACACATTTTAGCTGAATCGCACGCGAGCTGCCGGGAGTGACGTCACTCTGTGCGGCGTCAGGAATCTCCGCCCACGCAGGACCGCCCCAGCAATTCTGCCTGCCTTCAACTACATAAAATACAGTTAAAAAATAATTTAACGAATATCTGCGATTTTAAGACCAATCAGCATTGGTTATAATTGAAGCTATTTCTTTGTAGGTTTCATTATGGAGAAGTCGGTCACTTCGTAGTTTTAGAGAAAAATAAGGCTTTATTTATGATCACGTGGAAGCACTTCCCAAAAGCAGAGTACAATAAAAACCACACTGTGTTTGAAACCCCTAGCTTTCCGGAACGGATCTGGACAACCCTAGCCTGTTGTACTCCGGACGCACTCTCCAGTGCATTTTGGGCCGTCACGGTTTCCTGTTTGTATCATTTTACTTCCCGTAACGCGCTGAACCGTCGTGAAGCTGCTGAACGATTTTCATTTTGTGTCTGAAGCTGTAGACGGCAGTTTTTTTCCCATTCGTTTATTTGAGCTTCGTTTGTCATAATGCCAGTTAGTTGTGCTGCTGAAGGGTGTACGAATCGATTCATAAAAGGTTCGGAAATTAGGTTTTATAGGTATGTTACTACAGCATAAAACGTGTTTGTTGTCGCTTCTACTCGATGCGCTGTTTTACTCGTACATTGGGATGTATCCGTTATGTTTCAGCGTCAATATGTACAGCCTGATGCATTTTAGAATTTATTATTACGAAATCGTCCTGTCCCTGATGTTTTTGTTACAGTATAATCCCGTTATAGTGAACTCTCTTATAACGGAATATCGTCTATAACGGCCGAGCACCTTTACGAAAATACAGAAAAGCATCGGATACAGTGCTATTTCGCTTATAAAGGACAAACAATTTGGTCTCCAGGGCCACTTTTAACTGTAGCTTTGTTCGTCTATAGCCGACATGCAGGCTCCGCCTGCAAGGCGCGTGCCGTGCCGGTGATATCCGGCTCAGATACGTAGTCGGGATTATTAATAGTCACGCTCTATAAATAGGTATCAGTAGTTATTTTCAAAATGGCTGGGAAGTCTGCATCGAAGCGTCGTTCTATAACATTAGATTTTAAACGCAAAATCGTTCTTTTAATCGAAACAAAAATTAAAACACAAGCGGATATTGTACGTGACTATGCTATTAGTAAATCTACGGTCAGTGACATCTGGAGTAACCGTGAGAAGTACAAGACTTCTTTGCAGTTTGCAGATGGCATCAAGAAAATGCGCAAATCCACCTATGATGATGTTGAAGATGCGCTTTTTCTTTGGTTGAAGCAAGCGCGTTCACTTGGTGCGAAAATCTCAGGTCCAATTCTGAAAGAGAAGGCCGGCAGTCTTGCTGTTGAACTTGGTCACAATGACTTTAAATGTAGTGATGGATGGCTGGATCGGTTCAAGAAGCGGAGAGCTGTTTTTCGTGTCCTGAGTGGCGAATCAGAGTCTGTACCACAAGAACTTGCTGCAGACTGGCTACAGACCAAACTGCCATGGCTGCTAGACCAATATGACGAACGCAACATCTTCAGCGCTGATGAGACTGGATTATTTTTTAAGTTGTTGCCCGACCGCACAGTGATGTTCAAGGGAGACAGCTGTCATGGTGGCAAGAGAAGTAAAGAGCGCCTCACATTATTGTTTGCTGCCAATATGGATGGATCTGAAAAGCTGCCACTGCTAGCTATTGGAAAGTCTGCCAAGCCACGTTGTTTCAAAGGTGCAAAGTCACTGCCAGTTGTGTACAAAAGCAATTGCAAAGCATGGATGACAGCCAGTCTGTTCAGTGAATGGCTGACAGATCTTGACAGAAAATTTGTGAAGGAAAAGCGTCGCGTTCTGATGATTGTTGATCACTGCAGCGCGCATGACGCAGCTGCAGCTGAGCAGCTTAAAGCCATACAGCTGGAGCGCCTGCCACCAAACTGTACTAGTCTGCTTCAGCCATGTGACATGGGCATCATACAGAACTTCAAAGTTCTGTACAGAAAGCGACTTCTGCAGAAACTTATCATGGCCATCGAGAACGGCGACATGGACAACTTTGCCATCGACATTCTGCAGTGTTTGAGATGGGCTCGGTCAGTCTGGGAGAACGAAATCACAGCGACAACAATCAACAATTGTTTCAGGAAGGCGGGAATTGTCAAGAACATTGCATCTGATATTTCTGCAGAGACAGGAGAAGATTGTTCAGAGACCCCCCCATGTACAATTTTGTCTGCTCGTGACTGTGGTAACATATTTGAACGGCTGTCAGAATTGCATTTCTTGGACCAGACTATGTCTGCAGAAGAATTTCTTGCCGTTGATGAGCAGATGCAGACAGCTGCTGTGTTTCCCCATCAGGAGATTGCAGCAAAAGTCAAGGCAAAGTCTACTGGTGTGGATGGTGCACAATCTGGTGATGAATCCAGTGATGAAGAGGCTCCAGTTGAGCTTCCACCATCTACACGTGAAGCAAGCATGGCGCTGACACTGCTACAGCGCTACGTTGAACATAACTCTAATGATGCTATCGAAGCAGACGTTCTGATGAATTGCGTTGGAAAACTTGATGCCTATATCGCTAAAACCTCTGAAAGAAATGCAGCACAGAAGAAAATGACAGATTATTTTTCTTCCCAGTAATTTGCGTACAGTACAACATAATGCTTTAGAACATCTCTTAGTGTAGGGTATTAGAATGCCTTTTGTCATTTGCTATGCATTTGTTCACTACAGTAGTAAGAAAAGAAGATATGACTGTTTGTGACATAAAATGTTTTTTGAGTTGCAGTAGGTATACAGGACCGTACATGTATAACCACTGGGGCGTGGCATGAGTAAATGATGTCCTGTAGTGTAATGTGTTCTTGGCAAACAGCGACTCTGGATATAAAGGACTGTTTCACCAGGTTCCTTAAAGTCTGTTATAATGGGATTGTACTGTATTTGTAATTGTTAGTTAACTGAGCATTTTATGACATTATGAAAGTCACCTATTTTTGAGAGATGTATAAGAACTGCAAATGTTTCATCAACTTTATGCAATGAAATAATGGCCTTTTGTTTTTAAATAGGAGAAAATGTCGGCCGCTGCTCACGGCGTCTCTCTTACAGGTTCCCCATCAGCAAGCCCCAGCTTGCGGCCCAGTGGGTGCAGAGCCTCGGTCGCAAGGCCTTTGTTCCCACCGCCAACTCGTGTCTCTGCTCTGAGCACTTCCAGCCGGACTGTTTCCGTGATTACAACGGAAGGCAGTTCCTCAGAGAGGATGCTGTGCCCACCATCTTTGCTGGCTGCAATTCCACAAAGGTGACTGTTATTGCTGTGAGAGTATTTTTAACTAGCTTCTGCAATACCCCAATAACGGCGATTGTCAAATACCTGACTCCTGACCTGAAGTATTGTTTTTCTGTGTTTTTTTTCCTCTTGATCTTATACTATGTGGGTTTTAAGGGACTGTATGATATAAAATTTGGTCATACCATACTATGTAAGGTAGCATTTAAGAGAGAGAGAGCAAGAGAGAAAGATTGTGGAAAAGTTTGGAGGGGTAAACGATTTTCCTAATTACATTTTGCAATTTTATTTTATGGTATAAGGCTCCTGAATAATAAATGAAATGATTCAGTATAGCCCAGATAACAGTAACCCTCCATGCCAATTGTATTTGTTAAACATGCTGGGCAACTTTTATGTGGCTCCCTGTATGTATAAAGATGATTTAAATGTGTAGTGTCATATAAAATCAAATTTTGCTGGATTTGTAACCGTGGTGTACAACTGTGTCTTTATAGATTGAATTACGGAAGAGTCGAGGTGGGGTAGTAGCAAAAGATCCTTTGACAGAAAAAGATAAAGAAAAGGACCACGAGAAAGCAAACCTACGTACAAGAGACAAAAAGCAAAAACTGAAGGAGACAAATTCTGCCAATATGGTAAGAGGCAACACAAGAAAAAACAAATACCAAACATAAGTTCAAAGTAGTTGCGTCTTAAATTCAATATTATATTTGTTTAGCAGACGTTTTTATGCAAAGTGAAAGAGTTGAGAAAGCGGGCTCAGGCAGTCCCTGGGGCTGTTGGGGGTGTAGCGCCTTACTTGCGAGCCCAGTGTTGAAATAACTAGTGCAAAATCCTGTAGTTGGCATAACTGTAGCCGTGTTTACTGTTTAGCGCCATTTATAAAAGAATTTTATAATTTCACTGCCTGCCCTAAATCCACTCCACTCCCCTTTACATGAACAGTGAGTACCAGCCAGTCGCAAGAGGTAGACATAGGGTGTTTTTCGATAATGATAACGCAAAAAGTACTTGTGGTTTTGGTAAGACTGGTCTTGCCAACTTGCTTCCCAAGAATGAACTTGGGCTGCAGTGAATCATGGGATTGGTCTCATTTGGCGAGGATGCAACTGATGCATCCTTGATATTTGAAGCGAGGTACAAACGACATCCAGAAATCTTTACCGTCCTCTGTACTTCTGTTCTTCAGTATTAGAACTGGTCTTCAGCAAAGGAAGATGACAAAATGAGTACATGAGAACACAAGTAGAGTCAAGTAAGGTGGTCGGGAATGCTCTCAATGAAATGCTCTCAATCTGTCTTTTTTTTTTCCCCCATTTTGGTGTTCCGATAAAATCAACTGTGTCTTATATTATCGTAGTTCTTGGCTCATGCAAATAGTGACATGGACAATGTCCACTACCAGTCAGTTTCGCCACCACCAAACAGGATGCAGCAAAGCAGGTAGAAGATCTGATAGGGTAGATACTTTGCATTGTTCTGCACGTCTAAGTCGGTACAGTTCAGAGTACAGTATAGAGGTACAGTATTTTGAATGCAGGGTGCATTGCATTTCCACTGCACTTTATAGTTACTGTTCTATTTTGCGCTACTTTGTCCTATTGTGCAGTTATCTATGTAAAGAAAATTGAATATACATTTTGTAAGAATTTGTAAAAAATCTTTGCATCCTATGTAACACAGAAGCAAATATACAGGAGTAAAACATTCTGTGTGATATAAAGGTACAGCAAAATCAAAGTCTTTAGGCAAGAAACCTAAAGAGAATGTTAACTTTGCAGTTGCCTATTATAATTCAATAACATTTACCACTGTGAACTTTAGTCAACATTATTGCTAAAAATTCTGTTTTTTAAACAAACTGAATAATCACAAACCTCTCTAGAGGTATGCAATGGAATTAAATGCACTAGGCTGAAGAAGTATTATTAATCTCTATCTTGCATTACCCACTCGCTCTTTCTTTTCATTAAGAGAAATAGGCTTAGTTCAATCCCAAGAAATCAAAACAGCCTGATTACAACTAAAGCGATTTGCTGAATTTTATAACTCGCTGCTGTTGAGGGGGAGCGGGAAATTGGCATGGGATGAGCCACCAATTCAGCGTAGATACGGCTAAAGTTGATTGCAGTCAGTCATAATCGTAGCTGGTTTTACAATAAATTACACCAACACTGAGAGTGTGATTGACAACTGACAAGACCAAGACTGTATGTACGCTCTGTTACACCGAACTTGGTTATGTTGCTGGAAATGCATCCAACACGCTAACTCATTCGAATCAGTATTAGTACGTTATGATTGTTATGATGCAGGTTATATTTTACATTCTTCAACTATTTTTAAAATGCGCAGATTAATTGGATTTTATTTATATACGTCGATGGTGACGCATGGCTGGTTTGCAGTTCTTCCTAATTGTGTTTTTAGTAATAACTTGAATGCGTTTTGAAATTATTTTTGAACGTAAAATCGAGGTTTGTGAACTGACATGTGATTTTTTTTTGTGTACCATTACACCGCTATTGTCAATTGTAATATTTAACAGAATATGAAAACAATTTCGCCGGCATTAAAGAATTATGCTGCGGGTATTAAGTTTGGCACGTGCGGTCTGGTGAAATGTCATTGCTGTACGCATGCGCTGGCCGTGCGCATACAGAGACAAACCTAGCGGTGTACGGCAGTGATATTCTAGCAAACCAGTAGAGGGCAGATGCTGGTCTCGGTCTTAAGGAAGCTTAAGCACAACCAGGAAGAGTTACACAACAACTAATGGCGACTGAGAGTGAGTTGCTTTTGCTTCTGTTGGTGTGTGCTGAAGAGGGAAAAAAAATACAGAGGGAAGATAGTATGTGCGTCCATAACTATGACTGCCCCTTTACTGCTTTTTATTGCCGTATCCTGTGTGAAAGTCGGTGTTGCTACGTTGTTTTTTTTGTACATGCGCAGTCGGCGCGCACCGACCGCAACCGTATGCGTAGACGGAAAAATGAAGTCCGCGCGCTTGCTAGTGCTTGGGCGCGGACGTGTAATGTGACGGTGGTGAGGTGTGCGCGAGAGGCCGACGTGATTCTTCCGCCGTCCATATAATGAGTTGACTTGTATTTCTTGGGATGCTGTTGTATATTTGACGAGTAGCTCCACGCTGGGAATAATAATGTGAAGATACCAGTTGAAAGTTAAGGCACACAGCAGTTTACTCCTTACAGTTTACTCCTCGACGTGTAAGATGAAGAAAATCACCGAGTCCCCATTTATTGCATTGTAGTGTTCGTTACCTAACTGCACATTTTCCTGTTCGAATCGGATCAGGGTTCGGTTTTATTGCTTAGTATTTCGTTGTGTCTAGTTAATTATTACTAACGTAGAAGACCAGGCTACTAGTTAATTTAGTAAGTGTGACTAATATCTCCTAAATTATACTAGACTGACCAAGTAGACTCTGTTCGTTAACAGTTCGTCAGATCTGTCAAGATCCTTGTCAATTGCTGATACAATCCGTATTGTGCACTATTACCATTGGTTAGTTAACTTTTAATTCGTTCTGTCTAGTTAGTTATATGGGTCGTCTAAACTGGTTTTTAAACTACTCCTTTGGGGGCTTTTAATACCCTTTAGGGGTCTAGTGACTTCCGAATTGATTAACCGGAATCTGAGTTATCCCAATTATGGGAAGCTCGTTTTAAAAAAACCATATTGTAATTTCTGTTGGACTGTAATGAATGACTATAGTGCACACTTACTGTTTGTTGTTTCATTGACACTATTCATTGTTACTGCTTAGATACTTGCTGTTTTACTTAATATTGCAGATCTATTCTATGAAATGTCACTTGCGTTTGTTGTGCTTTTAGAAATGTGTAATTTGAGGTATGATCTGAAACTGTTCTTTTTTAGATTGATGCTTGCTTTTTGTAAGCACATTGTATTGACAAAAAATACTGTATTGTAACATAGGACTAGATATCAGATTACAAGAGGGCTCAGTGAGTTAGGTAAAAAGCCTTGGTTCTACCACTGATAGTTTTGTCTGTAATCATCAAAAAGGCAGTAGACATGGCAGAAATGAGCCCTTGCTCAGTGGGGGAGCAGCTGCAGGAGGCGTCTGACTGCCACAAGACATTCTTAAGCCAGGAGGTGGGGCTGACACAGTTGGGGGTGCTGCCTGAGGAGGACTGCCTGCTGCTGCAGCTGCGGACAGGCCTGATGGCTTTGATGGGGCAAGACACGGTGTGCCTGCACCACCATAAGGTCTATGTGGAACTCTATGAGGAGGCCCAAAGGGTCTGCTGTGACCCATTCAATAGCCACAGGAAGGCTGTCAGGAAGGGCCTACGCCCCATAGATGTGGATGACGCCAGCTTCCTGACCGAGCGTTTCGCCCGGCATTTTGTGCCTGGCTGGAAGCTGTGCGACCGTTGCACCCAGCTAACCACCGGGTACACTGATCTGGAAGCAGCTTCCCGCCAAAGATGCAGACTGGATAAGGAAGTATGTTAGGCAAATGTCTGTTTTTGGTACTATACCTAGGATATCATGAAAGGTCCCTATACCAAAGGAGGATGCTGACATTGGTTTGGAAGAAAAGTAGTGAAATGTGGTATTGTAGGCCGTGAACCTCAACTGAATGTTCCAAAACCCTGGGTTACACATCAATATATACATGCTGTTATATATATGAGAATAAATTATTGTTGGGGTCTAACATGTAGTGGCAGGTTTTATGATGGACAGTTTTTGTGCTTAGGGAAATGAAAGCAGTTTTTCAAGAATTAGTGACTAACACACACAGTAAAATAACTTCAATTCCAAAGAAATTTTATTTAACAATTGCATGTCCCTCCCATACTGCACATTCGCAAGTATGGTCTCTTATTGATTCCACATGCCCAGCTTTAAATGTTTTTAATGAGCATTATTAAAATATTTGTCATATTGTAACCTTTTCTTTTTTTTCTCAGTTTTGGTTCTCAGCATTGTATGATTTTGTGTTTAGGGCAAAACAGCCAAAGCTTTGAAGTCATTGGAGTTTACCAACCCAGGCCGACAAACAGACTTTGCAGCAGAGAATAATAGGAGAGACAAGAGACGAGTGAACAAGTACCCTTCCAGTGACAGGTAAGATCAATCTAACCGCATGGGCAAAAGCAAGAGAGAGAGAGGAAAAAGTGTGTGTGTGTGTGAGAGAGTGTGAGTGTGAGAATTCCAATATTATGCTTTCAAACCTGTTTTTGCAGTGAAGGGTTCTGTTTTAAAACATTCAAAAAAAAGAAAAAATAGTAAAACATCATTAATTTGTTATAGCATTTTGGCATACAAGTAGCGGGGCGATCCAAATGTAGACTGCTTTGGATCAGTAGTTTTAATAAATTACAGTAAGGCCAGGTATCTCCACTGATTTCTCGAATCAATTTGACTTCCGATTCCACTCGATTTAGACTCTATCGATTGTGACACTAAAAGTTAATCTATAAATTTGGCATAATCTGTTTTATTAAATTTGGCTAGGGAGCATGCGTATGGTACCTCTTTGGAATATCATGGAAGCAATAAGCAATGAAGTGGCGATGAAGCAAGGCTTAACAACCACAACATCTTTTAAAAGAGGAGATGTTGTCAAATAGGGATAAAAGAACACTGTAGTGGTGTGGCGGTACTTATTAACTTTTGGGCATCACAATTTGCTTATCAGATTGTGAGCATAAGTTAATGTCTGTATAGTACCACAAAGCCAGTGTCCGGACACATTTTTATGGCCGTTACCTGGAGCTCTGTACTCACATCACATTTATCAGCACTTGTTTGTTTCTCGACACAACTCACGGCAACATCGCCAACTTACTTGAGATACAGTATTGGTAGATAAGAAGGCTATATTAGCTTATTTTGGGAAATCTTTTTTTTATTATTGATAGTGCAATATTAAGCTCACATATTTCAAATAATTGTGATGTGATATCATGCTGCATCTTCAGTGGAGCAGCTCCCACCGTATGTTTTATCTGTTTTATCTAAAGGTGTTAACGCTTTACACATTCATGGGTAAAGGACATAGACCGTAAAAGGCATATATTTGAAAATCGACCTTTGGGTTTTATATTGGATTATGCAAATTTGGATCAATTTGAATCAGGACATTGTTGCCAAATATGTTTTTACATTGAACCATATTAATAAAGATTTTTACTCTTATTTTGTGTAGCATTGAGTTTCAAGTTGTTTGAACCATTAAGTTTAACAGCTATGTTTCTTGTTCATTGTATGTTTCTAATACATTTGTAGTTACTAAATGGCAGCATTTGCAAAATTGCTAAATAACTGTATAAAACTGGGTACTTTTTCCACCTCTGTTCCTTCCATGCATTCTACAAATGTGCACATTTTATGCACAGAAGTATGAATAGTTCCGTGTGTGCAAGATTGCACAGTTCATGTGCAAAGTATGAACTGGCCTCAAGGGTTAGAAGTTGGTATGGTGGGAGGTGTTATTTAAAATGTAGCACACTGGTGTATTTGACCACTTTGCAGGCTGGACCCCTACATACTTTACTTTTCTGCCTTTCAGGCAGACCATGGGTACAAAGAGTAAGGTGTATGACAGCAAAGGCCTGCTGATCGCTAACGGCTGTGATGTGTGTGACTGCCTGGACATCGAATGCATGGGCTGCTTCTACCCGTGCCCTGGATGTGGCTCCCGCAAGTGTGGTGTGGAGTGTCGCTGCAACCGAAAGTGGCTGTACGAACAGGTGGAGGTGGAAGGGGGGGAGATCATCCGGAACAAGTACGCTAGCTAGGTTGGACATCTCCACACAATCCACTTGTGCACAGTGCTGTTGTATAAAGTCAAAACCGATTTCATTGCTTATGACCGCAGTTCTTCTGATTTGAGGAGTATTAATTTAATTTCCGTAGTATACTGTATAAGATTTGAATTTGTGTTCTTTACATCAGCAGTGGATGTTTTTTCCAGCTCTTTAATGAGCTATACTGTTAAACACAGAGACCACAAAATTAGTTAAATACTTTTTGTTCTTAAATTCTCAAAAAGGTCTTAGATGATGTGTGACGCTTTGGTCAGTTTGGCCCCTTAATAGCAGGACCGAAGATCAGTGCAGTGATCTAGTTGTAAATATATATGGATTTTGCTCATATGCATGTCATTTGTGTCAAATAAATTGTGTTTTATATTTTTAAATGCTGCTCTGATTTATTTTCTCCCATTTCATCTTTCCCTTCACAAAGTTTTGGGATTGGTATTTTAAGGCCAAACCAAACATGGATCCTCATCTCCCGCTTTCCTGAGACCTGATCTCATTATATTGCTTTCCCTGGAATAAAACAGACCATGCATAAGAATGTAAACAAAAGAAGGAGAAGAATTTAACCATGGTTATACATTTAAACTTATTTCTCTATCTACAAAAACAATGGGGTTTGATTGGGGCAGAGGCAAGTCAAAAAGCATGAGCATTTTTTTTAATTAAATGGGAAATGTACCTTTTTTACCTTCTGGGGTATGGACAGGAAGTTATCCTGGAAGTGAGCAGAATTAACTTCAAAGATTTGAAAACTATTTTATTTTATAAATGAATGAATCTTTATTGTCATCATACAAAATGTGATGAAATTGGATGCAGTCCCTTCCGTGCAAATTTGGCATAATTAAATTTAAAAAGTTTTTGAATACAGAAATACTAATTCAACACTATAACACAATGAAATTACACTAAAATTTGCATTATACATTCTCCAGATATAATTATTTAAATGATTCAGTGAAAAACATGGATATGCAAAGGGCTCTTTTTTATACAAGGGTTAATAAATTAGGTCCAGTTGATAAAAGAATTAGTTTGTGCCTCTTGGGCTGATTACTTTGATACATTTTTTCCCATCTGTAAATTTTTAATTACGGTATTAATTAAATTGCCTTCACCCTAAATGGTTTACTGGAAACCCTCACCCATTACGATATGCCAATGTTCTTAAAGGAGTCTCTTTTTGGTACAGGATTTGATTGGTGAGAGCCTGGGTCCTGTTAGGCCCAGTAAAAATAATTACTAGTTTATCATCCTTTCAATTAGGAACAAGTGATGAGGGAAGGCGAATTTTTTTTTCTATTTCTTAGAAAAAAGATAGCGGAAGATAAGTTCTGAACATCAACAGTAAACAAAAGGAACAGTAACAGATGTATGACATATGGGCTGTTCTGCAAAATTAATATGAAAAGAAAATATAAAAAAAAAATGTTTTATTAAAAATTCGTGAACGCCGGCAGTGGAATTTACACAGGAAAATACACTTAAAAAAAAAAAAATCGATGCGGGCTAAATTCGTCACGCGGGCGGGGATGATAAACTAATATTTTTTTTACTGGGCTTTACAGGGTTTGAGGAAGGTCTATCCTTCATGGGATATCAGTCCGTTGCAGGGCAGAAACCCACCCTCGATGGGCGATTTAGAGATACGTAAGACCATGGTTGTACTGACTGTGACATTCGGCTTAGCAGTTTGTGTTATACGTGATTATTTATTAAACCTGTATAGTTTTCTGATAGTTGAGCAGGTGAACTTAACTGCAGGGGAGCTTGTTGTGGGATTGTTTCAGGACAACTTTGAAGTCTTAATTTGCATTTATCGTTACACTATGTACCTCATTTGTGAATTTTATTTAAAAATCTAATTTGTGTTTAAAAGAGAAATTTATCTATTGTAATGTGACTGTGTGAGTAAGGATTTATTCTGTTACCACAGTGTTCATGGTATTAGTAATATTTATAAGGATGACAACGACAGTTTATTAATCCCTCGTGGGGAAATAGTTTTTTGCCTTCCCCCTCTTGCTCTCCACGTATCTCGTGTAGCTGAGAGCGAGCTTGGCACCAAAGGGCAGCTGAGAGTAGGGGCGTTGAAATTAATCTCATAATCGATACATCGCGATGCAGACGTGGATGATTCTGCATCGATGCAGTGACAGAACATAATCGATTATATCATAAACCTGATCAGAGTACAGGGCTGCTCCGTGTAGGAGTAATGGTGCTTTCGATTATTTCTCTCCAAGTCGGAGCTCGGATGAAAACACCACGAAACGGCGCGAAAAACCTCACTTTCTGTCGGAAACACGCCTCTTTTATGACGTTGACGTCGGAAAACAAATTTTGTTGTCCGAGACTCCGAGTTGCCCCGTGACGTAATTTCAACATGACGGCTTACACTCTCAACAGTAATTCTATTTTATAAATCTTTAAAAATGTTTATTTTGCAGCGCGTTCATGGATGATGGAGGCAGCCATGTTTATTCCGAGATGCTCACAGTTTCTGTTTACATTTTGATAAACTATGTCTATATTCTTTGTTTCTGTTTACAATTCAATGTAATGTCACAATTTCTGTTTACATTTTCAGGTTAAATAAAAACGGGAGCTTACGTCTCACTGCTTGTATTTGTATTTGAAAATATAATGCGAAGCAATGTAGAAAAATTGATGGGATGCATCGCCATATCGAATCGAATGCTGACATGATAATCGTAATCGAATCGAATTGTGAGAACAGTGAAGGTTCACACCTCTAGCTGAGAGTGAGCTTGGCACTAAAGGGCAGCCACCTGCAGTAACACCCGTGGAGCTGTAGGTTTAAGGATTACACACATATTTTACCTTCTGATCACAGGCTTAGCCCTAAGGTTGAGGTTATGCTGGTCCGTATGTATATTAGTTTTGACGCACATTTAGTGAATATGAGGGTTATGTAATCCATTAATTGTTTTGGTGGGGGGTGCGCATTGGTTTACACATGGTGAGTGTAAGTATTAGACTTACTCCAGGTGGGACAATAAGCAAAATCATGTGGCACGGGGATGGGAGCAGAGACTGATTTAACAAAAGCTGCTTTATCACAAGACCAACATACACAAAATAAGAGCTGGGTCATTAAAAGGGTTATATTGCGTTCAGGCATCATATGCTGGCAAGGTAAATGTAAAAAGCAGTGTGGTGTCTCAGAGGTGAGTGTAGAGGAGGACACAAGCTGTGTGAGGGGCTTGCAGTCTCTGAAGGATGCTGGTGTGTTGATGGACAGTTTCACTGTACCCCATGTAATTAAATCTACCAAGGACTTCGCTGACTCATTTGTTTAGTCTGTATGGCCTACTTTTAAGTAGATACCTGATGTGGGTTAAAGCCATGTGCCACAGCTTGTTTTTAATTTGTAATTTTTAAACATTTATATGGGATTAGTGTACTTTACCATGGGAGGGATATACCACATTTCCTTATAATGCTGTTGTAACACTGCTTTCAGTAACCAGGTGCATGCATTACGTGTGTGTGTTTAATAGCAATTCAGTGAGTGGACTTCTGCTGACTCTGCAGACTTCCCCCTACATTAAAATTTTTCAAAGATAACGAGAAATACTTTGATTCTTACATTTTCTCTGGCAGTTATATAGAGAATGCATTAATTTGCTCAGAACACTGTGAAATACCTTATGGCTGCTGCATAAAATGCCATCTGGTGCATGGAACTCTTTATGTGTGTGACTGGATTTATGACCCAAATTACAATAAACTTAAAGATAGAAGAATTTATTAGCCCTCGCTGAGGTCAGTCCTGAGCCACAGTCTAAATGTCAACCTGTATTTCTCTTGTCCTTGTGCAGATTATAGTGTCTATGAACTGCAAATAACGTAACTTGAAATTTTTAAATAATTGCTTTCAGCCATTCAAGGACACACAGATTGCTTGATCGAATCAAGACAGCAGAAGTTTGTGGAGGTAATATATAACTTTGCTCCAGCAAGATGACTTTTATGGAACCATCTTTACATACCTGACACTTAATTTTGTAAGTTGTTGTAGCATTTATGTTGCATTGGAATTAGCTATGAACTCCTGGCCAGAGAAGCTGTCACTCATCTCCATTTCCCACCACGGCGATACACTTAATACATTATATATACTGTGTGACAGTAAGTTTCAAACAATACACAAAACATTTTTGGGGGATTTTCTGAGGTAATTGCCTTGTTCTGAAATATTTACTGTATATCTATCAAGGTGCTTCAGAAATAGGAAGCTCCCAGTGCCTATTAACTGAGAGCTGACTTCCCATACAAACAGCAAAAATCCCAGAGAGCCTAGTGAGGTTCTGAATAAGAGCGTGACATCGGCAGCACCCACACTGTTTCAGCAGGCCTGAGACACTGCGGCACAGAGGGCTGAGGATGGTACACTGCAGTGAATACTTGATCCAGATCCTCTCCATCTATAACTTATCTTCAATCCTTCTGCATATATTCAACTGCAGCTCCTTGTCTTTACTTACAGTTTTGATCTAGGGTGTTACATTAACACATGAACATGGACATGCTGCGCTGATTCCAACAAACATAAAATGACATGCAATCAAGGTTCACATAGGTACTGCCTGTTCACTCCATGCCATCGTGTGATGTATATGTTATGAAAGGGTAGTCAAAACGAGTGCAGTAATAAAATCTGTTTAATCTCCTAAGGTTCACAGATTCACGTTAAAGGGAAACAAGTCATTTTTTCTTGCTGCATCAAGGTCCCATTCTTACTGTGCTTCTTCTGAAACACTGCCTAGTGGGTTTGGCAGGATAGCATGTGGAAGGTGCTGCAGTCTGTGCTTCCCACACTGCACTGGTGGCACTCGCAGCTGAGGGGAACTGGATAGGTGACGGTGGGGTCCACTCCCTCTGGGCAGTCGGGTAAGTGCACCGTCTTGTAGGTAACCTCTGAGAAGCCACAGGAGTGCTGGACGTGTGCGAACAGGGAGCTCTTGTACACAGGATCCTGTAAACGGTGCCAATGCAGAGAATACTGTCACCACACGCAGCCGATGAAAATCCCATCACAGACTTGAAACATCCGCCGTCACAACATTGCCCTATTCTGATTTTGGGGTTATAAAGAATTCTGACTGTAGTATGTACTGTATGCAGTATTAAAATATTCTTTAAACTGCAGTGTGTGATGTGTTCTATTGCAAGAATGGCAAATTAAATGAACAGAAATTAACACAGAAATCAAGAGCTGAGTAATAATATTTTCCCTCAAATGGCCTAATGTTTTCAAGTTGTGGTGTCCCCTGTGTGCGATATTTATGTTTAATGCTGTAAAAATGCCCTGAGCCAAATGAAATATGGCTGACTGTTTAACACTGAAAGGAGGGATGCACAGTACCCGAGTGAAATATGGCTGACTGTTTAACACTGAAAGGAGGGATGCACAGTACCCGAGTGAAATATGGCTGACTGTTTAACACTGAAAGGAGGGATGCACAGTACCCGACTGAAATATGGCTGACTGTTTAACACTGAAAGGAGGGATGCACAGTACCCGAGTGAGGCAGAATCCTGCACAGGAGGTCACATCGATCATGATGCATTTTCCACACTCCTCTCTCTCCAAGGGAACAGAGATATTGACCATGTTACACTGAGGACTGACCCCTGGCAGTGTCCAGCACCCCATCACTACCAGCAGCAGCAAACGGTCCATTCCTCAGTTCTACAGTAACGGTGGCAGCAAGGATTCCGTGGGATGAGATCAAACGTTGAAAGTTTGCCTGTGCTCCTGTTCTGTGAATGGATTTGAAATAGGAAACAGATGATCTTTTGGCTCACCAGTCAAGAGATGCAAACCCACAGCAGTTATGTTCCTTCAAAGGACTCAATTCCATCAAACACAGACTTAAATAACACCCTCAAAATATGACAAAACTTCTAACTGGATAAATAACTCGCAAATTTCAGTGTCCAGTTGTGTTTCATTTCCTGAGCTTGACTATGACAAGTTAAATTAACTGTATAAAAAAAGTTTCAAGTTTAGCATTGCATTGCAGCAAGAAGACAATACATTCAGAACATATTTTCAGAGAAAATTGGAGAGAGAGAAAGATTAGAAAAGAGCAGCGTATGGACGCAGCCTACAGAGTGGAAAACAGGAGAGTAAGAGGCAAGACGCTCACCTGTTGGACTCCCAGAGACACATCTGGAACCCGCAGGCTTTTATCCTTTTTTCAGCCATGAGAAACCCAAATGGCATGTTTCAGCCAATTAGGGTTTACCTGTGTGGGGAGACACAACTCTTAGAATGATTGTTGTCATGGCTATACAGATAATGATGTCTGGCTAAACGTAAGTGCAAGCTAAATACAGTGGTTTTACTTTTCATTTTCCCCTCCTCATAGTGTGGGACAGATCAGTGATCCAAGGTCAGTACTCCCACATATTTAGCAGTGACAAAAGAGTGAACATGACGCTGAATGTATTCTGTTACATGCACCCTGGATTGCACCCACAATCAGTTTATAGAGTTAATTAGAATAGATTGCAATCTCATTATTTCGATATATGCAATATTTTAATGATGATAGCAACCTATAAAATTCATCACCTTTTCAAAGAAAAAATTGTAGCTGACATTTGTTCTTCAATATTTGGCTTGAAGAGAGCTGTACCTTGCAAGAGAAATTAGTAATCCTGTTTTTCAAGAAATCGACATTATAATATAGCAAGTAGATTCCCTCATTTGCCAGGTGGCCGTGACAGTTTCCTTTCATTTGTACAGATGATGTAGCAGGATGTTAGAGCGTATGATCCCTCAAAAGTCTGCCCAGTAGTGTAATAAATTGTGCAAGGGATGCATTTGCTATGAAGCAGGAAGTATCCATTGCAGTATTTTGGCATGCAGTAGAGGGAATTCATTCCGCTAGTTGTTTTTTGAAAGACCTGTGCTTTAAACAGCTACGTGTTGCATCAAATTAAGTGGACCAAACAAAGGAGGAAACATGCTGCATTTATTGTTACTTGAGATGACAAATTGCATTTCAGATTCACTAAATCAAAGTGATTTCTTGTATAAAATATGTGAAGTTGAAAACTAAATTAATCCTATTGAGTTGTAGGTAAACCAAACACTTTAATTGTTAGAAATAAAAATATATATACTGTCTGATGTTATATGTAAAAAAAATCACTTTTGTATGACATTTTGTGACACAATTCATGAAATATATCTCCTGAAGTCAAAACTGTGAATTGCACAGTAACCTGTTGCAGCTCAATGAAAGTTCCAACTTTAAAATATCAGATGACCAAAATATGAAGATGTATGTTGAGGACAGTATTTTTGCAGCGTGACCCAACTGGATCAGCGTTTTTACTGGGACAATATCTCTGTTTTATTCATAGGACAGTGTTTACAGCTTCCTCGTGTCCTTTGTGTCACAATCTACTTGGCTGAATCACAACCATATCATGGCTGAATCAGAAGCATATCATTTTGATCATAAAACATGCAGGTTGAAATGAAAAGGCAATGAAAAGTAAGATTAAAAGGCAGGCATTTTTGGGAGCTAAACTTATTATGTGATTTGCAAGAGAAGATACAGTCAACACAAAAACAGAATAAAATTTCTCACTCTCTGCTTTCACAATTTTGCCCATATTGTATACTAATGTTCAGCATAGAGTAAATAATTGTTTAAAAAAAAAACAGTTAAAGAGATGCTAGGGAAAACCAGGTTCAAGCAGACTTTCCTATGAAGAGCAAAGGAGATGTTCACCCACTTACAGACTGATGCTTTGCTAGATTCAGTTGATGGGGATCTTGGGACTCAAACCTCTGTGTTTTTAATCAACGTGTTACCAGGGGCATGTCAATGTACAGGCTAACCTCCTCTAAATTTTGCTGACTGCAATAAAATTTTAATCTCGAGTTGCTACCTAGCCCATACTGAGAAAATATAATGCGGTATCCCAAACCGATACTAGCGCCAACCCCCCCAAGGTTATTTTCCACCTGTATTGGTGGAATGAGGCTACAAAACCAAAGTCATGTACATCTGCCTAAATACACACCTTTCACTCTCTCCGTACCACTTACCACTCCGTACCGCTTTTTACTATTGGTAGCTTAGATAGATAGATAGATAGATAGATTGATTGATTGATTGATTGATTTTTGGCAGTAAAGTACACCTTGCAAGTAAATGGCAACAGCTGACTTGGATGCTAAAGTTTGCGACTGCAGCATGACTGTTACTAGTGCAATGTCACAATACAGCCACTGAGGGATGGTCTAAGGCCGGTAAGTCCAACACAGCATGGCCGGCGCAGCCACCGTGCTCCGCAAAAACACATGCAGAATAGGTAGCAGGCAAGCGCTGCGGACAGATGCGTTACTCGCGCCCACCTTTACAATTTAAATGATAAAACTTTCAAGCATTATAAGTTGTGCCGTCAGTGCCAAGTGTATGAAATCACCAATAGTGTGAACACTGTTTTTCGCAAGAATGGAGGCAGAGGCAAATTTCGTTTTTACAAGGTGAGAAGCGAATAATGATTGATCCTGTTGAATTATGATACAAACAGCTGCATCACCTTGAAGCTAAATCAAAAAATACGTATACAACAGCGTTACAGTCGACTCTGTTTTTGTATAGCCTACCTAGCCTAGACTTTGCTTTATTATTTTTTACATCTATTTCATCGCATAAGGCGATGAATCTTTAACGCTATTTTTATTATTATTATCGACTCTTATTTTGATGTCAGTTACCAATAAAATCCTATCGAGACGCTTCAAAAGTGCAAGCCCTTGAATACGATAGACAGTACAAGTAAAGGTTCAGTTGTCAGACGGAGAAATGCATCGATGGATTTCCAACATACTGGATATCACGCAAACGTGAGCTTGGGAATGAAATTCAGGTGCAAGGGAAGAAGATCATTTTCTGGCCTTTTCACATGTAAGTAGCGTATCTGTATGAATTACGTTGGAGTATTTCGTAACACGGGGCTGGAGGTTTAAGATGCATGGAATAACGAGTGTCTGAATTTTTGGTTTGCTTGATACTGTAGAAAAATGTAATAACACTAATTCTCCTGTTGCGGAGCCAGCAGTTATCATCTTTTGTATCTATTTGACAGTGAGAGATTGGTTATTCCTGTCGTGGTATAAATTATTGATTAATTGTTGATAATATGATCATTTACAATTATGTAATCATTAATATTTACGAATACGAATAATTGTTCGTTTTGTTAATAGTAACACTGTTGTTTTTCTCGTCTCAGATGTTGCTCGTCTTGAAGAAATAAAGTAAAGACCAAACACTGGACCTAGCTTTCGATTAACCCCACCCATCCTAAAATCCCAAATCCAATAAATAATTCCTCAAAGAAATTATCGCTTTACGCCTGCGTACTTCGACATCCAAAGAGTTAACAATGAAGTGATTTTGGGGGGGGGGAGAGACATGAGATCTAAGACGTAATTTTCCTTTAAACATTATTTCTGTAATTTCCGAAAGGCTTCCTCAAAAACCTTGCATGGATGTATTTGGCCTGTATACCTAAAAATATTTATTTTACAAACAGAAGACCGACCCCCAACGTCAATATTCACTCGTTTTTATTTATATATTATTATTTTTCGGACAACAACGATTTGCCTATATTATAAAGAATTTTTCTTGAACAGTGGGAATGAATTGAGCTGAATTATTGACTGGCTGGTGTGTTATCTTTGGAACTTTACCTCGGAGCCTGAGACTACAAGCAACTCACAGAACAATGCTGCAAGCATGGCACCGCAACTGGACGTCTAACATAAAGATGAGTGTATGCTGCATGCACAGAATAACACGTGCACGCTTCTGACAATGCGTTATTTAGTTACCCATCAGGTGCCCCCGCCCTAAAAAAAAAAAAAAAACAAAAACAATTCCGTGCTTCTGCTTGGGAGAGACCAGTTTCAGCTATCCAGTTAATTTCAACTGCAAAACCAAGAAAGCCAAAATGGAGTTCGCCATGGTAGGTGCCGAAAGCGGTGGGGGCGGAACCCACCTGCCTTACGGATATGCCCAGGCGCGGGCTAGGGAGCGGGAGCGCGGCAGGGAAAGACAGGCGCAGGCGAGATCGGCTGTAGCTGCCGAAGGTGCATCGGGTGGAGATGGAGGAACTTCTTCTACCCATCACCCCAACAACCACATCCAGCAACAGCATCAGTCTCGCACCGCCTCTTTGCTTCATGCCAGCAACAGTGGCGCTGGTACCGCCTCGGGCCCCTCCTCCTTGCAACAGTCTCAGCAGCAAGTTCTCAGAGGAAGGAAAAAGCAACGGGGCGCAGAGTACCGGAGGAGAAACCGTCGAGCTCTCGGCGGGGAGCTGCGCCAGTCGGAGCTGGCTCTTCTCGGCTCTGAGGAGGACATTATGATAGAAGACGAGGAAGCTGAAGGCGAAGAAGGAGACGAGGACATAGGAGGAGGTGGCATCAGGAGCAGAGAGCGGCTCAGAAGTGTCCGCTGTAATATGGATGATGCAGACGATTCCGTGTCAATTACTGACAGGCGACCGCAGTCAAGTTACGAAAATGTTTACAGTGAGTACGGGTGCTGCGAGAGAGTTGTGATTAACGTGTCTGGCTTGAAGTTTGAGACGCAGCTGAAAACTCTCACCCAGTTTCCCGACACCCTCCTAGGGGACCCAGATAAGCGGATCAGGTACTTTGATCCTCTGAGAAACGAGTACTTTTTTGACAGGAACCGACCGAGCTTTGACGCTATTCTTTACTATTACCAATCGGGGGGGAGGTTGAAGAGACCTGTCAATGTCCCCTTCGATATATTCTCCGAGGAGGTCAAGTTCTACGAACTTGGAGAAGATGCCATGCTCAAGTTTCGAGAGGATGAGGGCTTTGTAAAAGAGCAGGAGAAGCCCTTGCCTGAGGACGAATTCAAACGCCAGATCTGGCTTCTTTTTGAATATCCCGAAAGTTCAAGCCCTGCACGAGGAATCGCGGTTGTGTCTGTTTTAGTCATCGTTATATCTATTGTTATTTTCTGTTTAGAAACTTTACCAGAGTTCAGGGATGAAAAAGATTTCATTGGCGCTGGTAGCAATTTAACAAGTGCGGACAATGGATTTACCCCATTCAACGACCCCTTCTTCATTGTGGAGACTGTGTGCATCATTTGGTTCTCTTTTGAAATAATAGTTCGTTTCTTCGCGAGCCCCAGCAAACCCGCCTTCTTTAAAAACATCATGAACTCCATCGACATAGTGTCCATTTTGCCTTATTTCATTACCCTTGGCACAGACCTTGCCCAGCAGCAGGGCAACGGGCAGCAGGCGATGACCTTCGCCATCCTGAGGATAATTCGACTCGTTAGAGTCTTTCGTATTTTCAAGCTCTCCAGACACTCCAAGGGCTTGCAGATCCTCGGGCATACCCTGCGGGCCAGCATGAGGGAGCTGGCACTGCTAATCTTCTTCCTCGTCATCGGGGTCATCCTCTTCTCCAGCGCCGTGTATTTCGCCGAAGCCGATGAGCCCACTTCTCAATTCACTAGTATCCCCGACGCTTTTTGGTGGGCGGTCGTTACAATGACAACGGTGGGCTACGGGGATATGAAACCAATAACGGTCGGCGGAAAAATAGTGGGCTCCCTGTGTGCCATAGCCGGCGTGTTAACCATAGCTCTGCCCGTCCCGGTCATTGTGTCCAACTTCAATTACTTTTATCACAGAGAGACCGACAATGAAGATCAAACTCCAGTAGTACAAAACATGCCTCCGTGCCCATATTTCCCGACAAACTTCCTCAAGAAATTCAAGGGGTCCCCGACGGCTTCCTCCTTAGGGGATAAAGCCGAGTATATGGAAATGGAGGAAGGGGTGACCGAGTCATTATGTGGCGCAGAAAAACGCAGTCCGAGCAAAGGAAACGGCACAGAACTCCTCAGAAAAATGAGCACCAACCCCAAATCACTACAAACAGATGTCTGACGAGAAGCACCAGACATTAGGTCTAATTCTAGTTTGATATTACGGGCTACATTGCATTAACTTACGCAAAGACCGTGATGCGCTGATTACTTTAAATGTTACAAAGACAAACTTATCACTCTTAAAATGTACGTGAATACTATGTTCGCTGCAATGAATGAGATTTATGTTGTCATGTGGAATTCAATGTAAAAGCATCCCAAAATGCTGCAATCACCAGCTTCAAGTAGTAAGCGGGGTGGAAAATATTAACGGTAGGATCTTCTAGTGCATATAAGATCTATCATAAGTATCATTAGGAATTAAAAATACACATATAAAAATATAGGAATAATGCAAAAGCACTTTATCGATTTTTCTGTCACTTTAAACGAATTCATGCAGAATGGAGAAAGTCTGATGTAGTGTTCTTGCTGTTGTTATGCAATAAACCCTAATTCACTTTGCACTAATGTAGGCGGCAAGTTTATAATCAGTCGTGAAAAACTCCACACACTTTAAACACGCGCGCTTATAGGCCTCTCTCGCACATACTCTTCTGGATGAATGGGCAAAAATTCCCACAGACACACTATAAAATCTTGTAGAAAGCCTTCTCAG
>JABFEA020000010.1:2475477-2492926 GCA_019775915.2 Cyphomyrus plagiostoma
AAATCTCCCTTAAGGGTGTTTCTTTCTCCTATAGCAGAGGGGCTGCTGTTGGTCTGGCCCCTCCCAGGGCCCCGGCCGAAACCCCCCGCGTTGGGGCAAGGTGGATTTTCAGTGAAAATCACGGCAGGGCAGAGCCATTCACAGGAGATAAGGATATACTACATGCTGCTGTGCTTTCCTTACCCATGAGAGATGGTTATGTAACACTGGGCCAGGCTCATTCACTAGAAATAGCATTATAAAATACGAAGAGTATTTTTTTACCTACAGCATGAAGATTATGTTCCAACTGTGGATTGCAATTATAAACAATTACAGTTTTAATTACTAAATGGACTTCAAATGCATCGAGCTTATCTGCAATCTTCCGGAAGCCACTCGGCACATTTGGTCCCCTATAGTTCACTTGGTTTACACTTGCCTGTGCATCCTAAGAATAGGTTTCATCGCTCGTGACGGTAACACTAGACTTGTCAGCGAAGCATGTCACACATCGCTGCTGACTTTCTGCCGTCTTTTTTTTTTTTGCTGCCGACGTGCACAATGTCCTGTCGCCATGGTCGCTCAGCAGTGCAGGGCCAAACGTGATGCAGCATTTCAATATGGCAGCCCTGTGCTGTATGCATGGAAAATCTGAAACAGGACACCCTATGCCCCACATGCCTCCCACCATGCAACCCTAGGGGGGGGTCCTTTGGCCTCATGCATACGGTTTTGTTCATCTAACAAACAGGTGGATTTATAGCAAACATTGGCCAACCTGTACTAGCAAAGAATTATGGTTATGGTGTTACAGGTGGTGGGAGGGAGGGGTCCTAATCTAATTTATTTTCAGCATTAGCGTCTAAAAAATTCTCTGTTAGCAGAATTTTTGGTAACACTTCAGTTGAGGGGATACAAATACGTTAGTACTACTCAAGTACAAATCACGAACAGATATAGTAACTGCATGAAATACTTGCGTTCCGTTTGATTAATGCTGAATCCTTGAGATATGCAAGCCAGGGTTTGTGACAATTCTCTTCTTTGCCTGTGGGACATATCACTCTCACATGCAGAAGATTGCTGGAATGCAAATATTATTTATAGAGCTGCCATTTAGCTGATGGTCTCTGTACGTCACTATGATTTTCACACGGAATTACTCTCATTCAGAGATGCTTCCCTGCCCTGTGAATGAGCCTGTATCCTACGCGGAGAGAGGAGCATTTATCAAACACTACCATGGTTCAAAGGTCACAGCCACTAGTGTCAATGTCTGCAGCACATGTAATCTGACAGAAGAATAGGAGAATAGTGAGATTCCTCACATGGAGAAAAGCAGAAAAGCAGCGGGATGAAGGATAAATGTAGAGTCTGGCCTAGAGATAAACCTGTAAAATGCACACGTCTGGTTAGGTGTAACACTGCACCTTTGTATATTCAGCGCCTCTTTTTCTACACTGTCCAATTTGTGCAGAGAAGCATAGCGAATTGCTGCAGGAGACTGGGGGATGGTGAAAGGACTAATGCCCACTTATCAGTATCTTACCACATGTAATCACTGTCGTCTTACTGTCTGAAAAAAAAGCCGTGTGGCTTGTCACAGCTTGTGCTGAATTTCAAGCAGAGCCCTTGAAGGACAGAGAACCAGAGGAGAGGCTATTACAATGATACGTAAGCATGTATGGCAGGCTGTAAGTGGGGCTATTCTGGTGCTCCTATGTGTGATTAAGTAGATACATAGGCAGGTAGATAAGAAGGTAGGGAAGAAGGTACGTCTCTTATCTATGAGCCTGGTTGGAAAAAAAATATTGGGGTTAGGGGGGTTCAAACCTTAATTTTACTATGTGGGTGGATGTATGGATGGATGGATGGATGGATGGATGGATAGATAGATAGATAGATAGAGAGCATGTGCCAGGTGCTTGGGTGAGAGGCCAATAAATTTCTGCATGACTTTCCAGTGGTCTCCCCACACAGCATGTCCCCCCACCCAGCAAAAGCTACAGAGGAATGCCAGAGTGCTCTGGACAGGGGGTGAGTGGGGGCCTCTGTGACAGGCATGACCTCTGTGTCCTCCGTTCTGGCCACATAGCCCCCTACGGACAGTCATATCCTTCATGGGGCTGTGTGGTCTTATTAAGAAAAGAGTGACAGCTGCAGGGGGGGCGGCGTTACAGACACGCTCAGCACACGGCATTAATCACCTGTGCGTCTTATTTAACATTTTTAATGAATTTAAATTAAACACTTATAATGTTTTTGCATTTGTATTAGACCCGCAAAGACACATAAACACTATAATCTGGAACTTTATCTGGTGAGAGATTTTTAGAGAAAATGAGCCTCCGCTTGCAGGCTTTTTGTCTTGGTGAAGATATGGGTTGAGACGGGAGGGATGGCGACACGCACTTTTATGAAGTGTATCGAAAATGTCTATTTGTTGTCATAGTAACTGCCGGCATAGCCAGACCGAGGGAAAGGAGACAGCTGAGAAAGGGCAGTCTGCATGCTGTACAGCAGTGCTTTTCGAAGGTGCTTAGCCCGCCTTACCGATAGCACTTATATGGGGAATCTTTTTTATAGTAAACCAATCAAAATGCTGTGAAACAGGACCAATGTGAGACTGACACAGAAATGAAAACAAATGATGATGTATCAGCACAAATTAATAATGCTGCACATAGAAAGCTGCGGCTCTCCGCCTCATGCCCGTAGCTTCCAGGATGGGCTCCGGACCCCCCGCGACCCAGCAGGATAAGCAGGTTGGAAAATGGATGGATGGATGGATACATAGAAAGCTGGGATTCATTTTCCCACAAAAAGCCAGACGGCAGTTAGGGATCCACCTCTTTATATTGACCTCAAGGTATCGGGGTGGGAGGGGGGGGTTAACCACAGTTATGTAACACTTTGTCTTAATAGTGGGTTGCAAGACAGCCAGTTCAACTTGATGTCTGTGCACCACTATTTTCAGCAGGGACCGGGTGGTTGATCTGAGGATGGGCTCACATGTGGTGGAAGGAAGGTAAGGATTCACTTGTGTGGTGACTTCATGGCTGCTGTCCAAGGGTGCCAGAGTGAGGTGATGTCAACACCTCTCTTCATTGCAGTCAGCTTTGCTCTTGTGGCTGCCTCAGCGTCGCAGTAGTGACATGTCCCCCTAGTTCTTGTGTCCGGCAAACATTATGCCTCAAAATCATATCATTCAGGCCGTTCCTATGGCGACTCTTTGTGTGACACAAAGAGTATTTTGTACAACATTTTCAAAACACGAAGCTGAAGACTTAATTGCATAATTACTTAAATTCTTTCATTTGCCATAGTTAGTTTATTGATGCAATTTTGGCTGCAAACAAGACAGCCAACAGTCTCTGACATCTCCTCCCCCTTACAATCATCTTTCACAAAATGACTTTATGCAATTCTACTCACATTGCCTAGTGGATTTTCTCAGATTTGGGTTACTGCTAGAGGAATGTTCTTTATGGACTGCAGTGCTCAAGTTCCTCAAGCTGACTCTGCAGTCAGTATTCATTGACATTCATAAAATGTTGCAGTTAGACTAAAATAGTGTTAATTTGTCTTTAGTCACATATGTGAATCGGGTTAAGGGTATGCATTCTGAGAACAGATAATACATTAAAAACAAGTGACATTGCCCCTCCCCAAGACTGAAATGACACCACCAGCCCTCTGTACCCCTTTATTTAGCCTTTTTTAGTTGTAGCAATGTGGAGTGCTAAATGATTGTAGATCTATCTGAATAGCTTTTCGGCCTCCATCTACACTTGCATCATCAGATGAATACAGGATCATTTTTAGAGCGATTTCTAAGAGTATATCAAAGCATTTCTGTATTGTTTGCTGAAGAATGATAATTACAGTAATGTAGGTATGGGATTATTAATCTTTCGGAGGCAAGCACTGAAAAATGTTTTGATTTGTTACGCACATTTAAACAAAGGCATATTTCTGTCACAAAGTAACAAAAAAACTAAAACCAAAAATATCCTTTTTTAATATCTTGTTTTTCTTTGACAAAAATAGAATGAACTTGCTTAAAGCAAAAAAAAAGCATTATAATTGTAACTATAAAGATCTTATGGACTCATGTTCAACAAAATAAACAAACAAACGTACATACAAGCAAACAAATACATGACTGAATGAAGAAGTGTCACGTAACCCCTCTGGTTGAAGATATTCTGCTGAACCAGTAAAGCCATGTAGTTAATCTTTGGCAACTTCTTTTAGACATATGCTCATAATATTCTCAAAAACACCAGTGGATAATTTCCACAGCTAAGTATGTAAAATCTGAAGAAATCTAGGCTGACTCAGGCACTTAAATTTGTTTACTAAGGTGTCTCCCCCGAAAATGATGCATCAGACTGTTTTTAAGTGCAGTATGGAATCCTACTCTGAGGAGACCACACGGTTATCTTTGTCATTACTACTTCAATATTACAAGCTGTTAATTATAGTGAGAATTAATGTTCCATAATAATAGAGGAGACCTTTAGGTAGATACTGTCAGGCATACCTATTTTCATAAAAATTATGAATAACAATCAGTGTGGTTCCACAATGTTAGTCTTTGAATGGATCTAATATCCCACCTTAAAATCAAGAAAAAATGTTCTTGTCTGCTCCAAATTACACATTAGGGAAGAATTACTTGTTGCAAAGTAAATTTATATTACCAAATAGCACATATGAATTCATAAGAGAAGGTTGGATAAGGAAGCTGCTTTAAAAATAATCATATTGCCTGGTTTGCCCTGGTTTGCAAAAAAGCCAGAACCACATTACTAAAATCGAATGGTCAATGCTGGTTTAACAGGTCATAGCTTTCCTTTAACATGAAAATTGTCATGTAATCCAGCAATAGAACCACATTACATTTCATTACATGAACTAATGAAAAAAATCTCATATATATATTTATATGTGAAATATTTTTAATACTAATATTATTCTCATAATTAAACTTTGTCCCTAGACAATCAGAAAACTAACCATTTCCTGTAATAAAAATACATCCAAAATGTTCATAGTTACACTTCCAACTAACACTTCTGAATATTGCTAGCTGACACATCATAGCCGATGAATACTTTCCATTGAGAAAGATGGTTTACATGCACACATCTACATAATAAAACATGCATTCGGGGAAATGTTAACGGTAAGCGACACTACAGGATTTTGTAAACGGGATAGAAAGCAGAACTGTCTAGACCACCAGGCTGAGTACAGATAGGGAGCATCCATAAGGGGCTGTCTTGGATAATTCCCTGTTAAACTCTGACTTATCTGAGGCATGTTGGAGCAAATACAGGCATACAGAGAAGATAAGCCCTATGTTTGGTGAAATGAAAGAGAATGGCATGAGTTAGTCATTAAGAAACGCTAACTCCGGTCAATGGACTTATTTTTGACCATGCATGGAAAGTGCATGAAAAGATGTCCTACAGCTAACCTGACACCATGTATTTTAAAAGTTTGCCCTGACTTGGATTGGTTAGGCATGTAATTAATATCAATAAATATACAAGCTATATGAAGTGGGTCCATTTTAATCAGGGATAGAGACACTCTATGAGGTTCAGCAACAGCAGATGGAAGCTCTTGCACCCAACCCCCCCTGCAGAATGTCATACCAAGGAAGAGTCAAGAGGCGCATCCCAACCACACAGGAATCTGTTACTACAGCAGCACGAGAGCCTGCCAAACGTACCGCTGCACTGTGTATGCCACAGAAAATATACTTCTGTACAGGTCAAATAATCATTTGTAAAAAAAGTGCATATCTGTGATGAGCTATTTCATTGCACATATTTTAAAGAACCCACAAACTATGATATCTAAACATACAAAAAACAATGACGAGTATGCAAGATAATCAAACTACGACTGGTGGGCCAAAGGTGGATAGTAAAATTCCAGACCAAGATTTTGTTTCAGCCAACGAGTTAAGTACTCCGTGACTTATATTCAACTGATTGGTTGAAACAAAATCAAAGTCTGGATTTTTACTTCCTGGACTACAACTATCCACGTTTGTTTAAGCTCTATGAACAAACTCATTCATTACGTAAAAACATGTTTGCACTTGGAATATCATAGAAATAGAAATGCATGCCTATTTTTAAATTGAATTTTTTTAATTAATTCTTAAATGGTACTGCAAAGCAGCACTGATGGGCTCCATGCTATTTCCATTAGCTTCATACAAGCATAAACTATCATACATCATCAAACACCTTAACATTCATTTATGTCACACCAGAAATAAGCCAAATCCCCATTGATGGTACAACTTTAAAGGGAAAAGCACCCATAGCAAAAGGTATCAGTTCCTTTTTCTAGTCATTCTATAAAGCTCTTCATAAGATTATGATACTCATGTGGGAAGCTGGGAACCTCATCATTAATTAATGTTCATGATGTTCAGTGCTCATTAAAAATAGTGCTCAGATTTTAATCTAGATTATGTGCATGATCATCATAAAGTTCAAGTATTAAATTCAAAATTTGAAACATTTTAATTAATCCCTTCGATGACCTGACATTGTGCTTCCTGTCTATAGCCTGCTTCTGTGATGCAAGTCTTAGAGGCAGACATAGATACGAGCAATATAATATATGCAAAGTTTAGGTAAAAATCATTATTGAAATAGGTTTTAATGTAAAAAAAAAAACTTGTAAGCTATTTTTGTTATTACATCATTGCATTATTCTTTTCATGATCCTTTAAATCAGAGCTAGATAAGATTTTAACAACCCTGAGCTATTAGTTAAGTTCAACAAACAAACTTGTTGGGCTGAATGGCTTCCTCTCGTTTGTAAATTTCTTATGTTCTTGTGCTCTTTTGATGTAGTGATTATTGAACACGTGGCCATACCAAATATGACAGTATCATGTTATATGTCCAGTGCTATCAAATGTCACTGTCAAAACGTTTCACTTAGTGAATGTATCACCATTAGGATACAGTACTTTTAATAATAAAAAAAGAATACAGTACTTTTATTATCATCGTACAAGTAGAAAGCAAAGTGAAATTCAATCTTCATACGCCCCGTATTGCTCCCCTGAGACACACATAGCTAACAGCAAAACTTGAGGGCAAAGGACAGGACAAATCATTTATTCAACACCCATGAGCATTATTTAGGATTAAGGACCTAGTTCAATGGGCAATGATGTGAATGCCAAGCATGGGATTTGAACCAGCAACCTTCCGTTGACAGTGACAGAGGCCTATCCCACAGAACCAGACACCTCCCACTCAGTCTATTATTCATTATAATCAGGAGTTTGGGCATCAGTGCCAAAAGGAGATACATATACACATACTCTCTTACTTGTTTTCAGAAAGAAAAAAACAGAGCAGCTATCCAATAGGATACAAAAATCTGGCTTTAAATACAACATCTACATGAAAATGTTTGAATTATGAGTAAGTAAAGAGACCAATGTTATGGCACTGCAAGGTGCAAACATATGGCCAGAAATCCTTGACTGAACAGAAGCGATATGCCAGAGTGAACACCGCCAGATTTATTCATATTGACATTCGAAGCACATTCTGTATAATGCATGTGCTTTAAGATGCATTAGTCCTGATTTAACATAATAACACTCGACACACATGGCTGATGGCAATTATCAGAAGGTCATTTGCTGCTGAAATTTCTGCCTGCTGTCTTCTGCTGTTCTGATGACTTTTAAATACAAGATAATATTTGCCCAAAGCAGTTTCAAGTGTGAAATGTCAATATGTATGTACATGTAAATTCATTTAAAGCATTCAAACACCCGTAATTGTATTTTTTTGGATGATAAATTCCTCAGTATCAGGTACATTTCTGTTTTTATCAAGTAGAAACATTTATTGGGAACTTTCAGGATCACACCTCCAAGACCTCACAAGCCCCAGTCCCTAAGTTCAGCTATAGCAAAACCAGCAGCATCTCTGCATGTCTAGAAGCATTACTGCGGAGTATTACCTTAAATAAAGCAATCTCTTCTGCTCTATTATGGTGAACACAGAGGCCACCATTAAACGGGCCATCAGTTTAATAATTGAATAACCAAGAAAGATTAAAACAAATTAACACAATCAGATGTTCCGGTTCTGTGGTAGAAAGCCTTGAAACTTTGCGGCACTTGGTTCAGTTGCCATGCGTTGCTAGATGCTGCAGTAGACTTTATGGCCTGTGCTCTCACTGGCATTTTCTAACTGGATTTTCTCGGTTTGGGTCTCCATGCATTTATCTTGGTGGGGCCATAGAAAGGTCACAGTGCTAACAGACGTGCTCCATGCAGCTAGAGCTCCCTCAGAGTCAAGACAATGGCAAAACTTACGGTAGCATGTTAGTTCCCT
The DNA here is from genome assembly GCA_019775915.2 of Cyphomyrus plagiostoma. Lineage (NCBI taxonomy): Eukaryota > Metazoa > Chordata > Actinopteri > Osteoglossiformes > Mormyridae > Cyphomyrus > Cyphomyrus plagiostoma. The sequence goes on from JABFEA020000010.1 coordinate 2,483,856, forward strand.
TAGATCTGATAGTCTGACCTGCCAGTGGTTCTTGTTCTCAGTCAGACCAGTTGGGAATCAAGATGACTTTTTCCATTAGTTCTCAGCCAATGCGTTCCATCTGCACAATTATCTTCCCAGAATGCAGCCTGGAATTGATTACCAGTCCTCACATGACCATTGTTGTGAGTGTGACATACCTTTCATGCAATCTTCCACATCATTTAAAAAGACTTTCCATGCAGTCATTCAATAGGAAGTCACATGGCCAGTGTCACAAGATCCCTCCAGAAGGGTCACGGCCTAGCGGTGACCTTGTATTGGACCTCCCCTGATGTCAACAGAGCCTTGTGTGAAAACAACGATGATGACATCTACTAAATCAGAACAATCTTCCAGTTTCCAGGCGGCATGAAACATGGGAGACCAAAAAATTATTTTATATAATCAGCAACAGCTGAAAATAATTAATTTCAGCTAAAACATGAAATGGGTTTCAGAAGACGGATGTTTAAGTTAGTAGAAGTTGATTGTATTTCATATTGACAATCTGCACATATTGTGTATCGTGTCCTGAATTCCAGCAGCAATTCCAACTCATATTATAGGTCGATTAGAGTATAGTACAGCAGGGTGGAGAACAATTTTGACAGAAGGTGAGAAAGAGAATAAAGGAGGCGTGAGTTTGTTACTAGTCATGCCGCAGTCATGGTTACAGGTGTAGAGGGCCTAGAATTCAACTGCAGACAACATGGCGCAGTATGCCACCCACACTGTGTTTGTCCGCGACATCCGCCACACAAGGAACCTCCTGGACAATTGTGTTGTCACAAGACCGATTGCTGCCATAGCCAAGCCCACAGTACCTCTCGCGGAACAAAGAAGTGCTGACTGCGGCATATTTTGTGACTATCCATTGGGGCCTGTGATAGCTAGCTTCTTCTCTATTGGCTTATACCTTGACATGGATTATGTAGGACATCATTGTATACCTGGGGCAGAAGGTGTCTCAGCCATTCCAGCTTATATATAATTCATAAGAATTTGCCCAATCAGCCTACATGTGTTTTGTGGACTTGGAAAAGGCATATGACCGTGACACGCGGGGGGTCCTGGGGGGGGTGAGGTGACTCAGGACCCTCTGTGTCCTGTATACCCGGAGCGAGAGTATGGTTCACATTGCCGGCAGTAAGTCAGACTCATTCCCGGTGGGTGTAGGACTCTGCCAGGGTTGCCCTTTGTCACCGATTCTCTTCATGACCTTTATAAACAGAATTTCTAGATGCAGCCAAAAGGCAGAGGGCGTCTGGATTGGTGACTGCAGGATTGTGCCTTTGCTTTTCGCAGATGGTGTGGTCCTGTTGACTTCACTGAGCTGTGAGCATGCACTGAAAAGGTCTGCAGCTGAGTATGAGGTGGCTGAGGTGAGGATCAGCACCTCCAAGTCTGAGGTCACAGTTCCCAACTGGAAAAGGGTGGATTGTCCCCTCCAGGTTGGGGATAAGTTACTGCATAAAGTGTAGGAGTTTGAGGGGTCTATTTCATGAGTGAGAGAAGAAGGGAGCGGGAGATCAACAGGTGAATTGGTGCAGCGTTGGCAGTAATGCAAATACTTTACTGGTCTGCTTTGGTGAGGAGAGAGCTGAGCCAGAATGCAAATCTATCACTTTACAGGTTTGCGTTCCTACCCTCACCTATGGACACAAATGTTAGGGAGAAAAAATGTGATCGCTAATACAAGCGACAGAAATTAATTTCCTTCATAAAGTCTCTGGGTTCAGCTTTAGAGACAGGGTGAGAAGCTCAAACATTCGGGAGGGACTCAAAGTAGAACCACTGCTCCAAAGCATTGCAAGGAGCAAGCTGAGGTGGCTTGGGCAACTATCTAGGACGCCTCCTAGTGGGCTCCCCAGAAAACCTTTTAACAGCAGAAATTGCCAGTAAAAAAAAATATCAGCAAGTGTTTCAATCAAAACCAAATGATGCCTGCTATCACAAGAACAAAAAGCACCTTTTATTTACTACTTAGTCCAATATTTACCACGTTGTCTAGTATTTTGAGGATGGTTCTTCCAACACATGAATTCTGGGTCAGTTTCTGTAGTCTATGATGCTAGTATCTTGCACATCCAGGCTTGCACTGTGGGTGAAAACCTCTGTCCATCCAGGTTGAAAAACACCTTCTTTATGACTTCAAACATAGAGTTCTGGTGGGTAACTAAGGTGCAAAGCATAAGTAAGCCAAAATAACACTTCTCATCACAGATCTCCATTACATTTGCTTTTTGGCTCTCAAGATAGCAAGTCTCGTTGGCTCAGAATTAAAAATCAGAAAATAAATGATCATCTTTCTATAGGCAACTTATGTTAAGATAGACCATTAAACACATTAAGTTGTAACTACATGATTACATTATTAAGTGTGGAGTTCATTCAAAACATGCTCTTTTACACACTTTTCATGGTCCTAAACATGCACAATACTTTGAGAAGGCATTTTCTTTGGCTGTATTTGCTGTTTTCCCTCAAAGAAACACAAGAAAATTACATTTCAATATACAATTCCTGAACATTGTTAAGAAAGTCCAAGCAAAAATATATTTGGCCTACATGATTAACTTTTGTATCAACCTGGGAAATGGCTAAAATGATGCGCTTTATCTTTCCGCCAGTGACACCATCTTTGCTGCAAAACAACTTCATCAAGCTGTCAGAGTATTGGTCAAGCATTGCAAAAAACCAGAGCTGCAGTAGGACAATGCTGAGCAAGAACTCAGCATTGATCTGTTAAACAAAATGCCTAGCAATGCCTTCTTCTCGTCCTCTGTATGAAAAGGAACTCGCCATATTTTTATTTACTACTTAGTCATTGTTTTTCTTCTTGACTTCTTGCAAACCCTGAACTTCCTGTAGTATTTATGTTGATCTTTGAATAATCATAGAAATCATTTAGTAAAACTCTAAATTCAATGCCACTGGAGCCACACCTGGTTCTCCTGAGTTGAAAATGTTAGACAGAACATGAATATATGAGTTTCAGTTACGCTACGATAGAGTGATAGATCTCCAGGAGCAGGTCTGGGCATCCCTGTCACAGAGTTCTAATCGACAAGTCTATGTGGAAGCGAGACTAGAAGTAGACAGCAAATGAATGGACCCTGTTATTTTATTTTTAGTTAACACTTTGAATGAACACCATACCTATAAGAATCAATTAACACATTCATAACACAATATAATGCATTCATAATGTATTGGTTTTACATAAAGCATGAACATAGCTACAAATATTATAAAGGCATAACACATTATAGGCATGTTTATTATGCATTATGAATGCTCTCTGATGTTCTCATCTATAATGCACTATAAATACCTTCATAAAGCAGTACAAATCATCTTTAATTTTTATACTGACATTATAATGCATCATGAAGGTATCTATAACGCATTATTGTAGAGCTTTGTTGGAGTTGATATTATAATCAACACTATAATGCCTTACGCAATCTTATACCAACCAATGTATGAAGGTATCTATAATGCTTTATAAATGACAGTTTGAGTAAAGTGTTACTGACTTTTTTCACAATAGGAAAACAGAAAGTGGGAAGCAACCATTTATCTTGTGTTTAAAACTGGACAATAAGAAACTACGCATTAAACAATTTCAGTGCACTCCACTAGGGATTCCTAAACACACCACGGAAACACTTGTGGTTAGGTAGATGGGTTGGCTAAGTGCCAAAAATAGATATAAAAATAATCAATTCCACCTATTCAGAGCAAATTACCAAATTTGATTAGATTGCAAGTGGACAGCACGAAATACAAAAAAGACGCATTGTGATCCAATCACTGAAACCACTTGCCAAGGTGGTCTGGGATGCATTTAATTAACCATATATCTTTTGTAGTGTACATGCTAATGTGTCCTGGATGTGTCCCCGACAATTACTGTGTGTTTCGGCTGTCTACTTGAGATTCAATTGCCCAAGGTGCATTTTAAAACCAAGTGTAAACAGGGCCATCATAACCATAATTATCAAAAATGTTATGCTTTGTATTCTTTCAAAAGAAGGAAATTTGTATTTTAATTTCTCTTTTACTTAGTTCTGATGAATTAATAGTAACTGTGTGTCCTATCTAAAGCAATTTGCTTTAATTAAGTCAAAATAATTAAGTTCTTTCCTATCAAAAAATCGTAGTAGTAGTGGTTTCTGTGCACAAGCCCACTGTCAGAGTATCTCAACTATCCTCCTATTTGGGTCATGAGATCTGTATTCTCATATGGATTTATGGTACATTGCATTCTGACATTTCAGGTTTTTGTGGGAGTTTCATAATTTCAGTGAGGTCAGTCTTAAATCACTTTGAACTCTGTGATTTGAAATTCACACTAACCACTGACAGCTCAAGCTAGGATGCAAGAATTTATGGTGTTTGTTGAATTTAAATTTTAACCTTTAACAATGCTGAGCTTTCTAAACAATATGTTGAACTTGGGTGTATTATCTTTACTATGCCAAAGAAAGAACTGGAATTACGCCATGCATTTACTGCATCCTGGGTGTTCCTTAGCTTTGTGTCCTGTGTTTCCTGGGTTAGACTCCAGGCCCAATGTGACTCTAACCAGGACAAATGATTAAAGGGTGGATGGATGGATTTACTGAATTTATTTAGTCACTAATGTCTACAGGCAGTGGCATTGGAAGTATTTTGACATTGGGGGAGACCAAATATGGGCCAGTGGCAGGGGATGTGGCTGGGTGTGTCTGGAGATGGCTAGGGGTGGGGAGTTGGGGGGACTGGGTGTATATTGCAATATCGCAGTGGTCACGTTGTAAAATAATGCAAGAAAGATTTTAAATAAGAAAGAAAGATTTTAAAATAATAAAGATTTCATTATAGGGTGCGGTTTCACAGCTAAACATAACTTGTGTTTATAACTGATGTAATAAAATTATTTTGTCTGATATAGGACTACAGTCTTTGTTAGATGTATGTCTTGTCCTTGTGCTCTGCATGTCTAGTGAATTGGCCTCAGTAACACACAGATTCACAAAGAAAGATAAGGAATGTGCTCTTAATTTGTCTTATTTGTTGTATATGAATCACAACATATCCTGCTGACCACTTTTAAAATTGGGCCCGGAAACAAAGGATATGCATAAAACAATACAAAGTTCCTTTAAAGGGCTTTTTTATTTAACAAACCTTTTATTAAACATACACACAATGTAACTAAACATAAACTGCAAACACAAAGATGTAACACTATGTAAGATATATGTTATGACTGGGACTCTCTCTACAACAACGACATGCAGCTTTTCAGAAACAGAAGTGTTATGGATATTTTATGCCTTTATTGCACACAATGGGGTCTTATTATGATGGAGTCACATTATTTTTACAACTACCTAGCTAGTAGCATGACATTATTGATTTTAAAATATGCACAAATAATTTTATTTAAGCGTGTAGATAACAATGTGTTCTACAGCTACTCACTGTGTAATGTGTTTATCAGAATGTGGAGTGTTAAGACTCCTGTGTCTGAAAAATTCTTTATTAGATTCCACACCCAGCAGATCAATCACACCATCAGTAGGTCTTTGAGGGGGAGACTGGGGACAATTGTTGCAGCCAGTAGCTGCACAGACTTTTAACAATTTTCAAGTACAACAACAATTATCAGTAAAACATTGGCTAGCTGGATAGCTATCGCCAGATTACTATGTAAAACAAATTCTGGCTGCTTGGCCAATTATTACCTTTCAACAAACTGAGTTTGCTAGCATTAGCCTGTGTACTTGTCTCTATTTGTCCTATCCAAATGTCAATAGATACTGGAAGTCGTGCCAGCCGCCTCAGCTACCGATGCTTTGCCATATCTCTATTGGGCAGTGAGATTCTTTTTACTGGATGTCTTGCACAGAAACTCCTAAAGATTTATGTGCGCAGACCAGATGATTGTTCACTTAGTAAACACAATGAGGGGCATGAATGGATGTGTGCACAATGTTTAAAAACATTGACGATTATATCAGAGATAGGGGGCTGGGGAGCACTGTCACTGAAGTTGCATATAGGCTGCAGATATACGCTGTAAACTCTGGAAGATTTTTCAAGTCACGGGTGTTCAAGTCCAAGTCAAGACAGAGCAAAAATTGAGGCGTGTGACAAGGCCAAGTCCATCCGCATGCAGACCTGAGATTGGATTCAAGCTTGAGTCTCCACTCGAGTACCACAACTCTGGTCTACAGTACTTTGTTTTGTTTTCAACTGTTAGATATTGTTCTCTAACTAATATAGCATTTAGCATTTGTCAGGCATCAAGAAGTACAATGCATTGGAAAATCACAAGGAATCCAACAAGATAAAAAGATCGACATGCATAAACATTCTCAAATTATATTGTAAGCAATGAATTGTGCTATAACTTGTGTAGCCCTGCCCTTAAGCCAAAAATATCATTGTGGCTAGGAAGCAGCTTACGACAAACAGGAGACATGAGTCCTCAAGGAGCAAAGTAAATCTGTGTGAAATCCTTTCTGTCATGTGGCTCCAGTTAGTCAGCATCACCAAAAGCCCCAGCCTCTCCACTGGAGGTCCTCTAGCTGCTTATGTCTTCAGGCATAACAAAAAACAGATGCAGACATATGTATTCAATAGTGCGAACAAATGGATACTTCACTCATGGTCATAGATGATCACCTTTAAATATACACAAGTCTAAGGCTTCCAGAGAATGTTCACTGTGGGCATTAGTGTAAGACGACAACCCTCCTTAAACATCCATCACTACAACATATCAGTGCTCCCCATTGCTAATTTACAGGAAGCATTTACAGGAGCAATGTTGTACGTAATACAAAGCAGATAAAGCTGTCTGACTAAAGGAAACTCTGCCTTATATGGCAAACTCAAATCTTATCTGAATTATGCACTCGTTGCCAAAATTTTTGGCATCATGCTTTAAAAATTACTACATGAATACTGGCAATAATGTTTATAAACAATCAAAAAATGTTTACAAGTGTCATGCATTGGATGATTAAATAAGCAACTGGAGTAACTGGAATTAAGTTCTGCAGTCTCTAAAAATGGGAAGTGTTTCCACACTTTTGGCCACTAGTGTTTAAGTGACTTATATTAGGGATGGATATCTTGTTACCTATAGTGAATAGCACAAATTTGTGTCATTGGATGTGTGATGGCAGAAAGGAGGAATGGACACTTTGGTATTCTGCTGTAGTGGGCTGGCTGCAGACTCTGCTGCACTAAAGGCTTGGAACATGTTTATCTCTGGTGACACTCATACCTTCCACTTTACACTGTTATCTTGATAGCCTTGCTTGAGGCTTCATGCACACCAGACAGTCTTGGGTCCAATGCTCAGGAAATGTCAGCAGTGGAGACAAACTTTGCTATTTTCCAGTAGGTGAGGAATACCATCCAAACGAAGGTGAAAAAGTATTTCAAATGGACATGTATGCAGTGTTATGATGTGACTGTTTTACCTGAGTTGAATTGTGTGAAACATCCCCATCCTGGATTATTCCAAGCCTTGGGGTCATTGCTTCCAGGATAGGCTCCAGAGCCCTACAAGTCCAGCATAAGTCTAGATGGATGGATGGCATAGACAGTCACTGAATGAATGAATTGATATCTAGGTTGGATGGACACACAATTTTTGGTGAAGCGTTTCTTATTAAGCTTCTTATTCAGCACCATGTAGCTAATCTTTTTTTCACCTAGGAAGGCAGATAGTTGTTAATGGTTCCTATATCAGCCCATTTTAACATCTCTATTGCGATTCATTAATAAAAGACTGTTTCATGCTATTATATTGTTACTGTATCAGATTAGAACAGGACAAACTGAAATACTTTCGGGAAATTGAATTTGCTATCACAAAGCCACTGGTGCAATTTGGATTTGTGGGAGAGGGAGCCACATATGCCGTAATAATGAAAGAGAATAGGTGTCACGCAGATATAGAACATTTCTCCTGGAATCAAGCTGTAATAGAACAAAACACAACTATCTGGTAGAAATTGAATTTGGGTCCCCATCATAATGTTTCCTTTTAATTGGTTATCAATGCAATCAATGTCTTGCCAACATAGAAAAAATGTCATTTCAACACCCATAAATAATAATGGGACATGCGTTTTGCAGATTGAATTCAAATTTCACTGCTTCTCAGTAAATTTCGCAGAAACATGGATTATGAGAGGCACGCATCAGCAGAGCAGCACATGAGGATACGGCTGAAGCTGCCCAGATGGTGCTAATTTCTGATCTCAGATCTGATTAAGATTTTAGCAATAACTGAAATACCTAACTGCTGTCTTTGGCAGTTGATGCAGTGAATGGATGGGATGCCCCCTTATCACTGGTATCTGTGAACAAAAGATTGCTGAGACTCATTGTTGCATTTTATCCTTTACAGTATAATTCTCCTTTCTTTGGAACTTTCCACCCATTGCAGGGCCTCCCTGATGCTGTAATAACCATAGTGCAGTGTCTTTATGTTTTATTCCCTGACCTTCACTTTCAAGGTGATATACCATTTATAGGCAACTTCATCTTCCTCTCCGGACATATCTTACATTACTCACTGATTGTTATGGGCAAAAGAGTCACACCTGATTGGTTGGAATGACCTGGAATCATATTGGGTCAAGATCAATAAACATGGGCCTATAAAATATAATTTAAAATTTTATAATTTAAAAAATATCAAAAGTATAAGTGAGCCATAAGAGTCAATCCAGCTTTCCCCTAAAGTGGCCAAAACCAGTAACAATGAAAACAATAAAACTATAAACATTTAAATTAAGGTAAAATCTTATCCAGACACTGGATAAGCCTCTATTTGTAAAATAAAAAACACATAACATAAGTGCCTTATCTTTTTTAAGGTAAATTTTAAAAGAGCTATTGGTGCAGTTAAGTTCAGTTTGCATTTACCAAAAAAATAAAAAAAAAATTTAATTACATCCCTAGAGTGGGGGGGGGGGGGGGGGGGGGGGGGGGGGGGGGGGGGGGGGGGGGGGGGGGGGGGGGGGGGGGGGGGGGGG
>JABFEA020000010.1:2493667-2505122 GCA_019775915.2 Cyphomyrus plagiostoma
CCCCCCCCCCCCCCCCCCCCCCCCCCCCCCCCCCCCCCCCCCCCCCCCCCCCCCCCCCAGGCCTGACTGCTAATATAGGCGAGCCAATCCGAGGTCTCGTTCTGTCCTTCTGTGCTGCTGGCAGCCACTCTAGCATTTCGATGTCCTTACTAATTCATCCTAATTCTCTAGAAGATTCCGTCTGAGTCAGAAAACATTGGGGCGGGGGTTGTTCTCTCACCAGCCTGCTATTGTTACAGAATGTCCCAGATAAAAAGCTTTCTCTAATGGCTGCCAGATGTTTCCCCAAAGCGTATGTTTTTTTTTTTCTGTATTAGGGTCCTTCTGGGGTGAAAGCTGACTGGCAGTTAGGTCCTTGCAGATGAACCTGACCGGTTCCTATGCGCTCGACGTTTTGGTTCTTATTGTGGCTCAATGCCTGGTTTCCCCATCGCCCACCACCTTCTCAGGCCTTGTTATTAACCCTCGAAACACAGGCAGTGTCTCTCTCGGATTTTGGGTGGGGGGGTGAGCATGTGTAGAGAGCAGCTTTCACCTTCCTGTCATCGTGGCATGCATTGCGTGTATTTAGCTCTGGGTGGGATGGCTTGCTTGTTCTGTGAGGAATGGGAAGCTCGGTCTGCCAGTTCTAACCCAGGAACGTAGCATGAGCTTTTGACTGGTGGGCGTGAGGGAGGGGCCTCTCTCTCTCTCTCTCTCTCTCTCTCTCATTCCCGCATACAGATCCACACACAGCATTACACTTACCGCTGACCCGGAGCATCGCTAAGATCTTTAGGCTCTCAAGCTGACGGTGTGCTTGTTAAAACATCGGAGGCACGACAAATTATTCAGGGCGTTGTGATGCCTCTGTCGGTGACCCTCGATTTTAAATTCAATTATTTTTACCCCTCGACAAAAAAAAATAAAAAAATAAACCACAAAGGATGCGTGCGCACGTACACGCAGGCACGCGGGCGGACGCCGTGCTGTCTGGCTGCCTCTGCACGCCACAGGAAATGGGCAGCGGCAGTAGCTATTCCTGCGTGGTGCTGTTTCAGGGATGATACGGAAACAGGAAACATGCTAATGAAATAGCATTGCTGAGTGACAGTCTGTTCACCTTTCAGCACTGGCCAGAGCTTTAATTAGGCTGAAGTGTGTAAAGTATATTACGTTGTAGAGTGACATATTGTGCATAGTACAATGGAGTATACTAAGTATAGTATATAGTAGAGTAAAATATAGTGCATAGTACAGTGCTATATAGTACATAGCAGAGTAGCATAGCACAGTGCGTTGTAGTAAGTATAGTACATAGTAGAGTAACATATTGTACATAGCACAGTGGAGTATAGTAAGTATAGTACATTATAGAGTGGAGTAAAAATACTGGTGAGGAAACAGGAGGGAAAGTGTTGATTGGCGATGATAAATCCTGACAGTCTCTGTCTTCCTTCCCCCTCCCCATGTGTCAGTCGCTCTGGGTCGCAACCAGCCCCTGAAGCGGGACAAGCCCCGATGGAAGAGCGACTACCCCATGACAGACGGCCAGCTGCGCAGCAAGCGAGATGAGTTCTGGGACACGGCGCCGGCCTTCGAGGGCCGCAAGGAGATCTGGGACGCGCTGCGCGCCGCCGCCAGCGCCTTCGAGGGCAACGACCACGAGCTGGCACAGGCCATCGTCGACGGGGCCAGCATTACACTTCCACATGGTATGGCTGGGATAGCGCCGCCAAGGGGCTGGTGTGCGGCACGGCGGCTCGGCCCGTGACTGGAAGGCTGTCGGTTCAAATCCTGGGATCAGCAGAGTGATTTAATCCTTGACCCCATAAACACCCTAATTCTCAAAAAACTGTGTATTGCCTTGGATACTTTTCTTCAAAGATCTGGACTTTTCACAGCCATAGATGTGCAGGAATTGAGTATTTGGGGTTGAGGGGGGGCGCTTTTATACAGTCATACAGGCATATATGTTACCCGGATATGCGGTAGGTAAGTTCGTAATTCACACAATGATTTTCTTGGTTTTTTCCCCACGCTGAGGTCAGTCAGCCAGCTGTAGATGGGCGTGCTGAGCACTGATTGCTGGGAGGTAGCTGAGTGACATCAGGCTCTCGTTTCTTCCTCCGACCATTCCTCCATCTGTTCATGGCCTTGCCTTCTCCCTTCCTCCTTAACAGCCCCTTCCCCCCCCCCCCCAATTGGGTGAGCTGCAATAACCAGGCACGGTTATTCGCCACGGCATAACGAAACAATTTACTCTGCAAAGGAGGCAGAGATGAAGGAGAGATCTGGTGGAAATGCTGCTCCAAGCATTGGTCTCACCTCTGCATTCTTCTGTGAAGGTGCATATGCCTTCGCAAATTCCTCTATAACGTGAGGACCTTGCACATTCCCCTTTCCTGTTGACTGCTTCAGGGGGCGCCCCCCCCCCCCCCCCCCCCCAAAGACCAGAATTGGAGCAAACAGCTGAACATGAGCAAAGCAAGGGAGCCCACAAGATGAACTTCTAAAGAGCATCAGGAGCAGAGCTTCTACAGAGGGACCTGACAACATTTACTGTGCCTAACTTCTTCATATCATCAGCCTGCTGTTTCTCTACCTCTGTCGCATCCTCACGAAAATCTGAGTGAAATGTTTGCAAAGATATAACACCAGCTCTGAATGCCACTGAATTCCCACCCGGCAGTTCCTGGGTTAGGTACAGCTGACTTACACACAACATGTGCTAATGAATGGGGTGCCATAAAGGTTATTATGCAAAAAAATGGTATCGTTAGTAATAATGAATGGACTCACCACTTTGTCACACTCATGAAAACATTGCGTGGCTTCAGTGATTCGTTGTCCTGAGGTACAGTACAGTACCATGTCTAGTTACTTAAAATTGTGGAGATTCTGATGATGGTAAACCATGTTCATTATTTAAATAGAAAATGGAATGTCATTGGCATGTTAAACTATAGCTGGCTCGTTAAAAATAATCTGGGTTTCTTAGTCATCTGAACAGCAATGTCTGTCAAGAAATTTTCCACAGGAAAACACCATTTGAGTTCCATTATCAGAACCAGCAAAGAACATGAAATGCCTCTTCAAAAAATACCGTTTTCAAAGACGCTGCTGCAGAACAGAGCTTGCAGCGGAAACGAACTGAGGTGATGTTTGCTTATGGAATGGAGAGTAAAACATGAAGAAATGTTTCTTTGTGACCCCCCTCCTTTTACTCTCTTGTAACTTTGACTATGGGCACATCTGGAAGCCATTATGATGTCCACTGAAGGACTTACGGCCAGATTGTACCAGTCCTCACTCCAGAAAACAGGCACCTCAACTCTCAGCCAACCTCACGTCACCATCCCAGAAAAAGCCAAGCTTCGGAAAGTGGTTTCTTTCTCCATCACTTACATTTATATTTTCTCTGGTGCCCATTTTGTGTAATGTATCCATATCCAGGATGTTCCTTTTACTGTTAAAAATCCCAGTTTTCAGAAATACTGTTTTGAATTATGGACACAAATTGTAGGTTTTGTGAATGTAAGGTAGGTATATTACTGATCATGAATGACTATTTGTTTGTTTGTTATTTGTTTGTATATGCTTATCAGGAAGCGTTCCTGGCGCACCAAAGAGGAAAGCGGAAGACAGAAAGGATGACGAGAGCAGTGTGGACATCCCAACCCAGTCCTTGGGGACCTGCAGACAGTACACATTTTTGCTTGGGAGTTGGGAGGGAGCAAAATGAGGACTGTCTGCGGGTCCCTTGAGGGCTGCATTGGGAAACACTGATCTAGGAGAACACCATAGTGTACAGGCAAAATCAGCTGTGCAAGAACACTGACGGTGAAGGACAACTGGGAATGATAAACACAGGTTTTTCATCTCAGCCCTAATGAGCATGGAAATTCAAAGGCTGCAAGATAAGAAAGATTGAAGATATGAAGATAAAAGAGGACATCCTTGAACAGCAGCTGCCACAGTGGAGGACATAATTGTGACCTCACAGTGATAGCTATGCAGCACATTTATCAGGTCACAATTCATTACTGCCCACAAAACGAGATGTGATCAACACATGTTGCAAACACCCAAAGCCCTGAAATGCTGAAGACTTAATAAACAGCAAACAGAAACTTGCCACAGGGCTAAGGAATGTATGACAACACAAAGGGTAAACATTACAAGACTGTAATCAGACTGTATCTGACTATAATCATGAAAACATCATAAAATTTTCCAAATAGAGTCACCTGACTATTTCTCTGGGTAAACCATACCTGCGACACCATCACAGATTCAATGAAGACATCTTACTCCTCTTTGTGCAATATACAAGGCTATTACTAGACTTTCTCCTTTGATTAATGCTTAGCGCACCATCATGGAAAATGTTATTTTCAATGTACAATTAGATGCTTCTGAGTCACTCAGTCGAGCTCTGAATTTACCGTACCTTCAGGAACTGCATGGAATGAGACTGATAAAGGGTGATTCGAGATGAGATGCTTAATGTTGAGATGGTTCCACAACCAATGTTCTCATATGGCGTAAAATGCCGACTGGTTGGAGAGCTGGTCATTAGTCCTAGTTTCTCCAATTCACTTATTGACCAACCCGTAGGAACAAAACTCGGTTAAGTGACGAGTGCCTGTATATAAAATGTTATCATTATTACAATTATCTGTCATATTTGTCACAGTAGCCCCTCTTTTGGTCTGTACCAAATGTGATAGCTTTCGCTAACATCCCACATCAATGAGTCCTGCCTGCCCATCACCCTATTGATGGTTTGTCCTCTGCTTTCCCTCAGTAGATAGGCCTGCTCACCACAGCTGAGGTGCCACAGACTTCACCCTTTCGGAGATGCTCTGACCAAGTCATCTGGCCATAACGATATGGCCTTTGTCAAAGTCACTCCGATCTTTAACCCTGGCAATTGTTTCTGCGTTCACCAAGTACTGGCTAATATTTCCCAGACCTTGGCAGGCACGGTTTAGAGATAGTGAATATTATTCTCATATGAGGATGGTTTTTCGGAATATATATATATATATATATATATATCATTTGTTTTTTTTACTTATATCACTAAAATCTAGCTATTGATAGCTCCAACTTAGGTCTTACATTTTTTTGTATGAACCAGAATTCATTGCAGCAAACTATCACAGCAGGCTACCCACCCCCCCGACCACCTGTCAGGATGCATTAAGGGCACAGAAGTCTGCTGCTCTGATTCACCAAACTATGTGCCACATGGCAACACACAGTATAGAGTGGATTTAAAGAGCCTCCGCCTGCAGATGGCGCTGACGAGCTGGACAGCCTTAGTCAACCAGACCTTTTTTTTCAGTTAACCATTAATCCAATGAGATTTGTGGATGATGAGCACAGAAATCATTGCAGAAAAAAATTAATTTTGAAATCACTTTTATATAGTTAAGAAGATTGCTTTGAAATGTATGTCCAAATTTCCTTGCGTTAATAATTATTAGCACCATTTTCATTTGCATTTGGTGAAGTCCGTAAAAAAAGATAAAAGCCGCAACGATCTCATAAATGTAAAGCAATTCACTTGATGTTAGCCTTGAAATTGAGCAGCAAGTGCTCTAATTTTGTGATCCTCCAATGAAGTGGGTATATGTCTGAGTTACTGAGGAACCGCTCAATGTGTATAATCATGAGTAATTACTGCCTCTGTGATGTTCACTGCTTCGGCAAAGCTGACGTTCATGCGTATTACCGAGCATCGCTTGTTTCAAAAACTGTACACCACCACAGACACAATTTAGTCCGTGTCACTAAAGAATGTGGGAAACAAAACGTCTAAGCTTGGTAATTTACTTTGCTTTGTAAAGCATGTGTGGAGTAGCCTGCTGATGGAATGGGACGTAACATAAGTCCCAGTGTGAACACTTATGTACTTTCTGCTCTGTGGTTTTTCACTGTGTGCACTGAAATGATGGGACATAACATGTAATTTTAGTGTGGCTTTAAAAGAAAGAGATTTGCATCCTGTGCAAGCAGTGTAGTCCCTGTCTTACAGACCATTTTATCTCCTGCCCAGCCTATTAATCATATAGAGCATACTATACTCTAATAAGATTAATTAAATTCTTTAAGATTCAATTCTGCCTTGCTTTTTGTTGTAGATATTAGAACATTTATAATTTAGGAGTAAGAATCCTTGTAAAAGCTCTCTGTTTTATGAAGATGGCCCTTGTTTGGAGTTATGGAACAGAATCAATGCACAACAAGAGTGTATTGAAGTGCTTACTTAGATTACCTGTTTTTTCCCCCCAAGCACTAGGCATCAGTGCCAGTGCATGGTGTTTTATTGGTGTGGTTTTGATTCTATCACACATATTGTACATAAAGGCTGAAAAGAAATGAGCTTAAATGATTTACGCTCTATATATTTTCCTGCCCTTAATGCCATTTTATTACATTCTCAGAGGGGGTTCTGGCTGTGGAACTGTAAGAAGAAAAGCATAATATGCAAATTGTGAACCTTTTGCACATTTCAGCAAGAAAAGGGCTCAAAAAGAAGATAAACATTCTAATTCACAGTCACTCCCATGTACTCTGTTTTTACTGTATAGAATACTGAGATAAAATGTATTATTTGCTTACTACCTATGCTGCTGTTCTATTTTCTATTAAGTGGGCTTAAGCGTTATTTCCTGATGGAAAAATTTTGAGTGAATTTGGGTGGTGAGACTCAGGCTTTAGGATAAATGATCTGCTAATGTGAGTTTGGTGCAGACGTGTCAAGGTCATGTAGAACTCAGACATTATTTCTCAGGTCAGCGGTTTGTTGAAATGATAGCACACAAATCAATAAAAAAACCCATAAATAATTGCTGTAACATTTGCAAAAGAATGAAGGATTGCTCATGAATGAATGAATGAAGAAGCAGTTACATGTCAGGCAGATGCATGTAGATGCTAGGTTTGTTCACACAGTTTATTAATGGAACCAAAAACAAAAGATCTGTATCACAAAAGGACCTTTTTACAGATGATAACAGAACACATCGAACTCCACACATTCCATTACATCTTATGCCACATATTTCTTGAAGAGAATGTTTCAATTGATTTTTACCTACATTAGAGTTAGAGAAGCTTGAAGTTTATCTGTGTCTGTGTGTGTGTGTGTGTATAGACACACACACACACACACAGACACACACACACCTAACTGGCATAACATTAAAACCACCTGCCTAATTTTGTGTAGGTCCCTGTGCTTCCAAAGCATGTCTGACCTGTTGAGGCGTGGCCTACACAAGACGTCTGCAGGTGTCCTGTGGTATCTGGTAGTATGATATCAACAGCAGATCTTTTAAATCCTGTAAGTTGTGAGGTGACGTCTCAATGGATCACACTAGTTTGTCCAGCACATCGCACAGATGCTCAATCAGGTTGAGATCTTGGAAATTTGGAGTGCAAGTCAACACTTGGAACACCGTTTCCTGTTCCTCAAACCATTCCTGAACAATTTTTGTATTGTGGCAGGGTTTATTGTTCTCCTACAAGAGGCCACTGACATCAGGGAATGCAGTAGCTGTGAAAAGGTGTACTTGGTTTTGCAACAGTGTTTAGGTAGGTGGTATGTGTCACAGTACCATCCAAATAAATGACAGGACCCAAGGTTTCCAAACAGAACATTGCCCAGAACATCACACTGCTTTTGCTGGCTTGTCATCTTCCTATAGTGCGGTACATATCCTGTAAGTATGTATGCATGTATGTATGTATGTATGTATGTATGTATGTATGTATGTATGTATGAATACTGTATAATGAACTTATTTAAACTGAAACCTGTTGAAATACTCATGAAACATGAGGACAGACCTTGCCAATGCTGGAGGCTGATTTACAGATTTCAAGGAATTTCTCATTCAGAATCACTTTCCAAATTCTCATTACAGCCTATTGGACATTCTAATTAGAGCGATTCATCTGGCTGGTGTTTTTAAAGGCAGTTATGGCTCACATTAGCCTTTGAATGGTCTAAAAGCTTTGTTTCCCTTTTATATGAGACTGGAAAGGTGATTGGGAAAGTTCTCTATTTTAATGTTCATTTATTTAAAGATGGATCATCTGAATGATATAAGACTTAATTTATTGTTAAATGAATTATTTATCTCCTCTGTATAGCCAATAAAAAGTGATTTTGTAGAAGGCTCCAGGACATATAAATATTTGATTGGCCATTTCTCAATAGAAGAGCTGCACTTTCCTGCTCCGGCAGCTTTTAACTAGGAATCATTGCCATGTAGAGTGTCCAACCAAGTCCTTGAGGACCCACAGCCAGTCCACGTTTTTGCTCCCTCCCTGCTCCCAGCCAGACATTCCACATTTTTGCTGCCTCCCAGGAGCTGGGAGGAAGCAAAATCATGGACTGTCTCAGGGTCCCCAGGGGCCAGATTGGGGAAACACTGATTTAACTGGTCCTATACACTGCAGCGGTCTATGTTGCTACACTTTCACAGTACAGAGGTCCATTACCTGCATAATCTTGGCTTTGCTAAAACTCCGGGTCAGACAGCTCTGACTCAACTGCTGCTGTTTTTATTGGACGACGTCACTCATCCGGATTGAGCAGTGCGTGAGATGCATCACATCTGGGAATGACTCTCACAATGGCTTGACCTGAACAGCTGCATCTCATTTCTGAAGGAGGAACACAGACATCAAATTGATATAAAAATCCAATTTCTTTTCCTATTTGTTTATTTTTGTGTTCTGTAATTTTAGAAGCTTGGCTGCAAGCTCTTTATTTCTAAACATTTATTTTGCGTCTGAACTAATGAACAGTACATTTTATTATATGGGTTATATAGTATTATGTTACTAGTTTTTAAGGAAAACCTGGGAAACTAAACAGAACAAACTGGCAGTGGATGACAGAGCTTATCCCTAAATCTGCTAAGAGCTGCCATTATCTAGCTTTATTTATAGATCATCCTGTTACGCATGGGGGAAAAAATCCCAAAAAGACTACCGCACATGAAAAGACCAAATCAAAACGCTTGCAGGCAGCTTCTGGAAAAGTCTCCCATGGTTTCACTCTCAATGTCATATTAGCAAAATGTCTATCTAAAATTCATTCTGTCTCAACAAATAAAAATAAACTCAGAGAGCACATAAAAATGAAATGATGCATGTTTTGTAGTGACAAAAAACAAAGTACAATGTTTGGGAATGAAAATCAGTTTGGCCTCATAACACCTATTATGTTTTCTTGATGTCCCAACCATCTGTGCTAGAACATCCCTAGAATGCTAATTTGTGGAAATGTGTGAGGTACACTGCTGCATGAAAGAGAAATTAAGCTGATGTAAATCAATTACACCACAATGAGTTTCAAAATAAATTACTTGTATTGTGCCAACAGATACTGGAAGACAAAATTCCACCTTCTAGGAATTAAAATGTCATATATGAATAAGTACAAAAAAATCACTTCTTGGTAATGTGCCATTATTTCTTCTCTAGAGACTGATAAATGCTGTTACATACAATTCATGTATCATTCATGTTTTTGTAAAAATATTATGCATATATATGTGAGCAGAGTTGGGTATTTTAGGTCCAGAGAGTAAAAGTCCAGACCGGGATTTTGTTTCATCCAACCAGTTGAGTTCTCTGTGACTCTTTATGCTCAACTGACAAACTGACAAAATCCTGATCAGGACTTTACTCGCTGGACCTGAAATACCCAATTCTGTGTATAAGTTAAGCTTTAAGCTTTGGACAGGCAAATTGATATTAATTGAAATGGTTCATGGCAAAAGAAGGAGCCGTGATAAACGTTAGCATGTTACTTAGTGTTTAGCAGCAAAGACGAGTACTGGTGCTGGGTCTTAGACTCGCATTCAATGTGTCTGCATTTGAGCGATCAAAACACCATTACGTCCACAAAGAAACAGGGGAAAAAATTAGCCAACTGAAATGTTAAATGACTCTAAACCAACAAAGATTACTGTACAAAACTTAAAAATCTTAGTGCTGGTAACATCCTGATAGAATCAAAGCATCACACATCAAAATTACGGCTTGATTTCAAATATAGGCAGCCCCCAGGATAAGAACATCCAACTTATGGACAACTTGTACTTATGAATGGAATGTCATAAAGTCAATTGAGTAAAAAAACGAATTAAATACAATGGTTCGTTAAAAGGAATGCATGTACTATTCAGTTAAATTTTATTTGTATAGCACATTCTCACAACAATGCTTTCATTGTCCCTGCTCAAAGCCCCTGTGAGCAAGCCAGACACGACAGTGGGGAGGAAAATCTCCCTAGAAGGAAGAAACCTTATGAGGAACCAGACTCAAAGGGAGAGCCCATCCTCCAGGGGGCGGCAGAGGAAACCCTAACGCTAACCAGACTCAAAGGGAGAGCCCATCCTCCAGGGGGCGGCAGAGGAAACCCTAACGCTAACCAGACTCAAAGGGGAGCCCATCCTCCAGGGGTCAGCAGAGGAAGTCAAATTAACAAGATAGCAAAATCATAATTTAGACATGTCCAAATTTTAAGATTTAAATCTCAATGTGGAGGGTAGGCAGGTGATGGAAGGCAGGTGCTGGTGCTGCTTCTGACTGCAGGATGAACAGTGGTCCACAGCAGGGCATGACACGAGAGATGTCACAGGCAGAAGGGAGGGCAGGCCAGAAGGACGTCACCGGCAAATGGGTGGACAGGCCAGAACAACGTCACAATGGTTATACAATGATACAATGGTTCGTTAAAAGGAATACATGTACTATTCAGTTCAATTTTATTTGTATAGCACATTCTCACAACATTGCTTTCATTGTCCCTGCTCAAAGCCCCTGTGAGCAAGCCAGACACGACAGTGGTGAGGAAAATCTCCCTAGAAGGAAGAAACCTTATGAGGAACCAGACTCAAAGGGAGAACCCATCCTCCAGGGGGCGACAGAGGAAACCCTAACGCTAACCAGACTCAAAGGGAGAGCCCATCCTCCAGGGGGCGGAAGTCAAATTAACAAGATAGCAAAATCATAATTTACACATGTCCAAATTTTAAGATTTAAATCGCAATGTGGAGGGTAGGCAGGTGATGGAAGGCAGGTGCTGGTGCTGCTTCTAACTGCAGGATGAACAGTGGTCCACAGCAGGGCATGACACGAAAGATGTCACAGGCAGAATGCCGGGCAGGCCAGAAGGACATCCCAGACAGAGGAATGGACAGACCAGAAGGACATCCCAGGCAGAATGGAGGGCAGATCAGAAGGACGTCACAGGCAAATGGGCGGGTAGGCCAGAATGACGTCACAGGTAGAGGGACGGTGTGACGGCTGCCCCACAGCCACACAGTTAAGTTAAAGGGAAGTATCATTTATGGTTATTTGTTTTGAGTTTTGGTTTACTTTGTAATATATTATTAGTTTAACGTTTCGTTTACGCATTTCTTTTGTCTCATTTGACCGGTTT
>JABFEA020000010.1:2532436-2542896 GCA_019775915.2 Cyphomyrus plagiostoma
ATGATCCAGGTATATAAGATTCTAACAGGTCTGGATGCTGTTCAGCCAAATGGCTATTTCAATATTAGTTTAAATACCAGAACTCGTGGCCATAAGTGGAAACTAACGGGAGAACATTTTATAATCAATCTGAGGAAGCACTTCTTTACACAGCATGTAGTTAGAGTATGGAAAAGTCTTTGTTAGTGTAGTGCAAGCTAAAACCCTGGGCTTCTTTAAATCAGAGCTATATAAGATTTGAACAACTCTGAGCTATTAAAATTCTCCCCAAATGAGCTTGATGGGCCGAACGGCCTCCTCTTGTTTGTAAATTTCTTGTGTTCTTATGACTAAAAGTGTGGAGGTTTAATTTAATTTCTGGCTGGGTACAAGAACTATAGAGGAACAATTGTGAACTACGTATGTTGGTGTATTCATGGGTAAGTACAGGAAGTAGGAATATTATCACCATCATCATCATGGGATAGTTGGTCAGTATCGTATTTTCATCATCAGTAATCTCCATGAAGTGTCAAAGGTCTTCTCAATGCGATCTGCTTCCATCTATCCTCTCTGGGTCATTGTATTTTTGTTGTTTGGGAATGCTAAAGTATCCTTTGCCTTTGTCTGCTGTTGCTGCAGTTGACAGCAGCACTCCTGGCCATGAGAAACAGGTCAAAACAGCACAGACCAGGTATGGGGATAAATATCATCCCCATGCAGCTCCCTAGTGCATTGACAACCATTTATTCAGCACCAATAGGGCATTTTTCAGGGTTGTAGGCCTTGTTTCCAGCCCCAGCTGCAATGAGACTATTCTGTCAAGCATGGGATTGAGACTGGTGACCTTCTGATCTCAGGCACAGAGGGCTTAACCCACAGTCTCTTGTGAAATGCCCTTAAAAATTCCAAACCTTGTTGTGGTGCCAACCTCAGCCATTTAAAATTCTCAAGCGAGTGAATAACATTTACCATACAAATCCAAGAGTGAGACACACAAACACAGCCTGCTTAAAGGGATTCCAGTATTGATTGGTTGTTTTTCAGTTGGACATGCAGATACCTGAAAACCTTGTTAACGTGTGCTTCAATAAAATTACTTATACATCTGCTTTACGGAAATATGTACCGGTACTTAAAATAAGGAAGTATACTTTAACCTCTGTTTTATTCATACTCAGAGCTGTTCACCGTGTGTTCATGGTTTAAAACAGGCATATTGATTTTAAAAAATGATGGAACTACTGCCTTCTGCATGTTTATATCAATGCCAGAGAAGTACAGCCATGTCATCACAATGAACTTTTTGGGGATGAAGTGTATTATTCTTTCAATTTTTATTTTTCCAGTTTTCTTTTCCCTAGCTGTTTTCTTTGAGTCGGGAAGTCCTTGAACAGAATACTTTTTACGAAGACTGACAGAGATTTTGAAAAGGAAGCCTTGCTGAATGCTGGATGTAATAAGGGTTTGCAGTCTGTTCCGCTGCATTTCTTTGTTTCCTTAGACTGGCCTTGAATAGAGAAAATGTCACTGAATGGAAACTCGGCAGGAGATCCACTCGATTTAACTTCTCCATCACAATAAGGGCTTCCGCTTTATTATGCAACTTAATCCAATTAACCAGGTACAGATATTATCTTCAGATCATATAATGATATCCACATGCAGTATATTCCTTTAATCTTAACTATTAAACACAGATTAATTCACATTTTAGCTGTTAAATCTTGAGAGAATTACCGTAGTTGGTGTGAAGATAGAATAGATGTATTATAATGTCATGGTAAAACAGGAGAGCGGGATAGAGAGAATCACTAACAATGCTGGTTAATTATCGTAAACAGTGTTGGTTAATGGCTACTGTGGTTTCAAAAGGTACATCCAACTATCTTACTGTTGGGTTTTAACAAAGACCAAAAAAATGCCATGAGCTACTTTGTTCATTTCAAATCTTCTGTTGGAGCATCTGAATGTGAGTTTCCCTGCCAGGCAGCCTTATTGCTCAGGACACCATTTGAAGTGAGGAATCCTTAACACTAGATGGTGATATCTCCCCTCTGATGAAACGTCTCCTTTATTTTTCACCAGTTTAATACCGCAATCTTATAAAATGGCCCTGGCTAAATTTTTCAAAGTAAAAGGACACTAAGAAAAGAGTGATCCAATAAAACTTTACTAGCAACCAAAACTGCACAACAACAATCCAACTGTTCAATCAACAAAATATTTCACAAGTGGTATCAAGAACACTTTAAATAGAGCTGATTGTTCATGCTTTTTGGCCCTTTCATTGTCCTTGTTGTTTTCAGCCTTACTATGCATGTCTGTCCTGTTGTTTAGTCATGTGACGGTGGGTCATCGTCTGGGTTTGACAGAAACAGGCGTCCCAAAAGGCAACAAGTTCCCCTTGTTTTGCAGCCTTTTCTAGAAGCTGCAGCAGGGTGTCTGGCCCCTTCATGTGACCGCCATGCAAGGAGAACTTGTCTTACTCACCCGCTGGACTGAAAAAGTAGTTGTTCAAAAGATGAAATGCGTTGGATTCCTCGCGTCTCGTGCATGCTGCCAGCGTCCTGTGGCCTAGTGTGTCTGGTTTTCCTCCTGGGGATGTGGGAAAGCCAGTATGGGGAACTCTTCGGTTTCCTATCCTACTTATGGTATTTCCTTTTGTGACATGTGAGCAATATGACACATTACTTCACATTACAAACCTGTACACATTACTTTCCTTTTGTGAAAAAAATGTGTCTCAGTGGTTTAATACAACCTCTTAAAGGCCGCAGTTCATCATTTTTGATGTCTTTATTATGCCAGGTGGCCTGTGACTATGATTTACTACCAGTGGTGAGTACAATGGCAAGTAAAAGACCACTATACCATGCGGAATGACTATCATTATGTTGTTGAACTTTTTGTTATTTTGTTTTGCCATGGTTGTACTTTATTAATTCAGCAAGGCTCATTTACTGTATGAGTGAATAATGACAAAGGAACACACTATCGAGTGTTAAAGCTACTGTAAGAGGAGAAGGATGAGGAGTAATCCTTACTGGTTATGCTGGTGACCAGTTTGAACTCTAGCTTTGCATGTAACCGCTGAATCTGTTATTCTATCACAGGTGTAACAATGCAGGGGTATAGGTTTAATTGTAACATTGGTAAGACCCAAATCAGCTCTGAACACACAATACTCCCACAATATGTTTGTACCATCCATACCGAAATCTATGCCCTTGTCAAAATAGGTATGAGAGAGAGGGTCTGATAAGATGAAAAAATCATACTTAAGTACCTGATTTCACAGTGATTTCTGATAGAGTTGGAACCCATTAAAAGAGATGATATAGATTCTATAGAAATGTTAGACCACTTATTCAAAGACAAAAAGCAATGCAGTATTTGTTCAACACTTGGTCACAGTACTACCTGCTGCCCCAAAATACTAACTTTTACATGAGAACACACACACACACACACACACACTGATTGCTCAGATGAAGCAGTTTCTAAATAATGTTCCATAGAATGCAGTTTAGGGCTAAATTGAAATAGAATAATTCATACTTCATTGAAAACAATGAATCTAGTTTAAGGAATCAAATTGTTTTTCTTCTCAATCTTTTGATTAGCAGCAGTATTGTGATGTGGGATTTTCATGTAATAACAACAATTATAATAATAACCTTTTTTAGTTTTTATTTACGTATCACCTTTCTCACACTCAAGGACACTTTACAATAGATACAATCCAATACAAAAAAACCATCTTGTTCTGAACAGTTTGAAAAACCCAAACGAAAAGGAATTTTCCCGCAACAATTGATCGCAAAAAGCGTCAAACTATTTAGGACTTGAGGCCGTATCAAGTGACTCAGCGGCTTCGTAATTTTATTTCTCAGCCACAGCCTTTAGAGAAATGAAATAACGGCGCCATCAGTTCAACATCAGCCTTGGACAGCCTCGAAAAGCATTAGCAGGGTTCACTCACTTTAGCGTGTGACTCACTGTCCAGCTGGATCTGGATGCTTTTTGGAATATAGATCAGCATTATAGGCAGCTCCATAGACAAACACAGAACAGTACATGAGCCAGGTGCTTCATCCATCCTCTTCTTCCACCTCCTCTGTGATTATTACCTTTCTAATCAATGAGTGTCTACCCCCTTAGTCTAATACTTCCAGTTTCACCAATGCCGTCTGCATAAGGCTGAAAATAACAAGCAAGACAACTATTTTGGCTCAGTTTGGCCAGTAGTACACTGTTATTGTGTCAAAGACTCTTCAAGAATAAAAAAAAATTAGATTTTATGAGTATTTTTTTGTGTTTGAAGTCAATAATACACACCCCCATCTTCTTTGATGCTAATTCCTCCACACTCCATGATCTGACTCATTAATTTAATTGAATTAAATTAAACTGAAATTTGATTAGTAGAGTTTACAATCACAGAATGCATTGCTATAGATGGATCCCTAGGAGTAGACCACTTGCTGTTATGAAGCAATTATGGCATATTCTAACAGGCAGAAGTCCTGATTGTTAAATCTGAACAATGAGAACCTTAGGAATATAAAGTTAAGAAGATTCTATCACTCTGGTCTTGGATTATTTCTGTGTATCACTTTCAGTGTCTGTCCACTGCAACTGCATATACAATGAGGTTATGCAGATAATGTTAAATGTCTAGGGAAACAACTTGTTGTGGGATTAGTAACCAGACAATGGAACACCAACGGCCGTAGGCTATATTTAGGTCGGCTTATTGATTACTGTTGGAAGAAAGGTTAAACTGCTTCAGGGAGTCTAAAAGTCCTGAGACAAACAGTTTTCTGAAGCAAAGATTTGTTACCTTGCTTCTTGTGTATCTCCTACAGGTTCTTTCTGGCAGGATTGGGTTGTCTCCTTTGTGTCTTCTTAAACCCAGAACATCTCATTCTAAAGGAGCAGCCTGTTAGCTATTCACAAATCCGTGGAAGAATACACCAGACAAACATTAAAGAACAAATAATTATAACATCCTGTAGCATTTAGCATTTTGCAAGTAGGAGCTACATTTGGAAGACTGTGTTGAGCTATGTGAGAGGCTGACAGAGAAGTGTGTACTATTACATGCATAAAATATAAACATTTACATGGGACATAAAGGGAAGATAGTTGATCTTTTGACTTGCTCATTGAATTCATGATCACAAAAAGCCTGGAGTCAGTTTCAGGAAGCAAACGAAATACGAAAAAGCATTATGCAGGATGCCCCTCTATCACAGGGCACATCCGCAAACACACACGCAAACAGACATACACACAATGGACAATTTAAGTACAAATTTACTAGCTATATGCTTTTATAATATCGGAGTACCCAGACAGAAGATTCAAACTTCACACACAGACTACCCACTGCTTTGCCATACCACTCTCGTGAGAGATATATTAGTAGTATGTAAGTATACACTACAAGTGTATACTATAAAATTGGAGGCATGTATATGGTGTACACTATGCATTAACCCAGGCATGCTGATGGCAAGGTGAATACTACCGTATACACGGAAACAGTTCTTGATAGTGAAGTCTACACTTGACACTGGATATAAAGCAAAATTATGGACAAGTGCCCTAAATATCATTTGAAATGTGCTCATGGGAAATGTATGTATTGATGTAGTTGATGAGGAACTAAGTAGTGTAGTTTGTTGGAGTTGGTAGGTTATTATTTTTTATTATTTAGGCTCTTAGACCAGGAGCACTGGAGTGACGCACTCAGCTTCTCCAGAGAGCGCCTGCTACGCACCTCAAGCGCCTTCCTGGGTGAGAGCTTTTCAAAGGGAACCAATGAGACGTGCTTTGCGTCTTTTAAGATCCAAACAGCCGCATGACTCATACCCTTACACAACACGGAGCCTATGGTCTCCATGCTTTCAAGTCTCCTGTCTCTGAGACACAGTCTCAAGGGTCGCTTCATCGTCCTCTTCCACTGTTTCTGTTTCCATCTTGAAATGACATGAGTCACTGTATCACTTTTTTATCTCTGAAATTTGCACTCACACTCATAAAAAATGTTTTTAAGACAAACCAGTGCATGAATTGGGTTCAGTCTAGGATCATGCAGCCGCTGTGCCGAGCAGACACACAGATCTCCTTTGAAAATGCAGCCGAATTTCGCTGATTTTTTTTTTTTTTTAACTCTGTGGTGTCAATTCTGGGGAATATGGGCCACGAGTTAGGGGAACGTACTGACCAGATGACATACCGTCACAGGACATACATCTTCACACAACTGGAAATTTAGGGATGCAAATTTGTGTGTACTATTTAACTATAGGAAGACAGTGGAATTTCAAGAGAATTTACACAACATGGGGAGAACATTCAGACATGTGTCCATCCTGACCTGACAGTTGGGTCTGCTGTGGAAGTCTTCAGGTCTAGTGGGAGTGATTAATGCATGCCACAGCAGCATGTGAGCGTGTCTGCAGTGATGACTCATCGTCTCCAGCATTATTTTACCGTTTTCCTCCCCTCTGCTGTGGAGGGAGGGGTGTTCTGTTATTTTTTATATTAATTATGGTTACTTTAAGCTGAACAGACCAAAAGTACATTTACCTAAATATGTCATGACTATTTTCTGTAAATATTGCAAAACAATATCTCACTTTTAATTTAGGGATTACTTGGATATAAATATAGAATGTAGACTGGAAATGTATATACAGACAGACAGATGTGTACATGCATTACACACAACAGTAAATTAATTATTAATTCATATACCATATTCTTTGTTATGCCTTCAGGTAGGTCTGGTCATTCTTATTTTAGAAATCATGCAAAAAGTGCATGATTTCTAAAATAAGAATGACCAGACCAGGCAGCATCACAAAAAGGTGGTATAGTTGTTTTAGTAGTATAGTCATTAAGCAACTGGTTCAAACCTCAGATAGAACCCTGTCTTTATATCCTTGAGAAAAAGTAATAAATCTGACACTTAACAAAACAAGCGCACAAAAAACATTAAAGGAGTTTTGGATTGAAGCGCCATCAAAGCAACTTAATGGAGTGCAATTATTTCTGAGGCTCAGTCAGCATCCTGCACCGGCCTCCTGTTACCTGGTGGTAAGCAGCTCTGAGCAGTGGCTGCATGTGGGCACTAAGGGCTGCCTCCTCTGGCCATCTATGCCACAATCTCCCAGTATTTACCCATTTGTGAGCATAGATCTAGCTGCTAGTACCTTCTCTTTGCTGGCTCCAATCCCCCAGAATTGTCACACTAATGGTCCACTTAGCCGCATATAATGGGTATTATATCACATGAGATCCTTACCAAGAAACTTCCTGGGTAATAAAAGGGTGACCTGCCTTCTCCGCACTGCACCTCTTACTTATCTGTGCCTTACTTTATGCCCGAAGGAGGTTCAATCTGTGTCAAATGAGATCCCATGTCAACCATCAGAACCAATCCTTTGAGCTTATCTGAGAAGAAACAGGCACTGGCTTGTTTCATTTACAATACCAGTGAAACGTCTAGACACACCTGCTTTTAGTCCATTTGTCGCTATTTATCTATCTTTTTTCATCTTATAGTAAAATGCCTCAAGACAAGTAATCCATTTCAAAAATTGCAAAGACAAACAGAAGTGTTCAACATCTCAGAATTTGCTCAAGTTTTGGACTCTTCAAAACGGCTTTTTTGCTTCAGTGACAGAATTGCAGACTCTTGGCAATCTTTCAACCAGCTTCCGGATGTAGCACCTGGAATGCTTCTACAACAGTCCCGAAGAAGTTTCCACAAGTTATGGGCACGGACTGACTAACTTGCCCTTGCTTTTCAATCCCACTTATCCCAAACCAGCTCTATAGGGTCATCATCTGAAATGATTTTCATTAGGTTTGTACACTTGACTTTTGACTAGTACTGTACATTCCATTTATGTAGCCGATAATTTTATCCAAAATGACATACATTTTTTGAGAAGGCTGGGTTATACTGTTGTTGGAGGAGTTTGGGTTAAGGGTCTTGTTTAAGGGCTCCATAATTAAATCAGTTTGCTGAACCTGGGATTCAAACCGGCAACTTTCTGAACATAAGTACAACTTTTCAGCTTGCCAAGCCACATGGCGCCTACCCTTTAGAATGGAATGTTCTGCTGAAAAATGTCTCAAAATATAACAAGCAGAATGGGAATATTAACAAAAAGAAGCAAAAAAAAGCAATTGGTCACCCAGAAAAGGAACAAGTAAAAAGATAACAGGAAACGAGCAATCATGATTCAGTGAATACTTGTGGGAAATGTGACAGTATCTGCAAGGTCACGATGGCCACCTAGCCACGACACATGCATGTTCTTGTGTTTTTTATGAATTCACAAGAGAGTTTATTGAAAGCGCACGGATTCATTCTTAAATTGTACTATTACAAACTGTTTCCCACAATTACATCCTTCATCTAATTTTCAGTCATGGTTTTCAGTCTGTCTCTGACATATCTTCTTTGCAGATGCAGCCCAAACTGGGACTTAAAGAAAGCTGCAGTCATTCTACAACTGTGCTTTGTCAAAGGAAGGAAAAAAAAACAGAGCTGGTTTTCTCCGAGAGAGCGCCAGACTCAAACTTCTTGCACATCATAACAAATCAACGCATTGTGCCATTAAGCGGTCTCTATTGGTGTTGATTACTATGTCCCGGATCTCTGAGCATCACTTGGAATTGCTTGCAAGAGTCCCTTGTTTGCACACTATAATTACTCATGCTCAAAAATAAAAAACATACTGCAAGAATGAAATTAAAGTATATAGTGTGGCAGGATGAGATACTCATGAGAGGCAGGGGGGCCTTAGCGTGAGACACTTTATTGATGACAAAAGAAAACACAATGAAGTATTCAAAATAAGGCAGGGTGCTTGGCTTTCCACCCAGCGGATCCTCTTCTTGCTGTCTATCTCTTCGTGGTCTGAACATGGCCGCAACTAGATGGCTTAGTTGAGCAAGACGCTGAACCCCAAATTGCTCCCGGTGTGCAGGTTGGCGCCTTGCATGGCAGCCTCCGCCACCGGTGTGTGATTGTGTGTATGGATGGGTGAATATGAGGCATAAATTGTAAAGTGCTTTGAGTACTCGGAAGAGTAGAAAAGTGCTATATAAATGCAGTTCATTTACCATTTAATTAGTTGCTTGCCACGGGAATGTACTGTGTGGCAATGCTGAGCCCGTTGTTTCTTGTGGGCACAAATGAGATGCCCTTACAGCCATGCTGTGAGTTATGTGCACTCTTCCCGCATTATTAGATACACCTAGCTAATACCAGGTAGGACTCCTGCTTCTGTCTAGAACCATGTCAAGGGTAAATGAGAGCAGAAGATTTAAATGAATGGTTTATGTTCATCACACCTTTCTCTGTAAACTCTAGACACTGTAGTACTTTGAGATACCCAGACGGCTGGCTATTTCTGAGATGCTGGAACCACCATGAATGGCACAAATAAGACCACATTCAAAATCATTTAGATGAAGTGTTTTTAGTCTGAGTACATAGAGAACGCCTCGACCCTGTCTGCGTGTTCATTTGGAGCCTCATGATTCACTGTTTGGAGGAACAGGCCGTTTACATTAAACTGACCAGTGTGTTCAGTGAATATGTTCTGAAACCGAACCAGCACTTAAAGTACAATTCAATTTTTTTTTATTGTTTTCTATTGAAGAGCCGGAACTTACTTTTCTGGCCATAAACATTTATGACACATTGGCCTAAAGAACAAACAAGACATTACATATTGTAAACAAGTTATTTAAATCTAAAGAAAAAGAGAGAAACGGCAACAGTAATAAGCAAATTATGTGACAGAAGATTTATCTAAAAGAAAATGGGAATTTAATAACCCGTTCCTGGATTCAGATCCGATGAATTCTTAAATTGTGTCCACAGAAACAAGAGTGTTTCTGTGGCTTCCTGTGCCTCAGTTTTATGAATAATTTTGCACAAGTTGTGCTGTTAGAGCACATTGGTAATCCCTAGCACGTCACTGAGTGATTATTATGCATGTACCTTTTTCAACACAGCAGAAGTAAGCTTGTCTTACACACCCCTGAGAGCTGATATATTTTTTTATTGCTCCGCTTATAAATCAGGCACCGTGAGTGAACGAGAGAGCAAGTGAAGGATGGAGACAGAGAAACAGGATACTTCAGTCGTGCCAGGTGATTGTCTGTATATAATGCCCAGCTCTCATTCATACAGAAGCTCTCCTTTGCACTATCATGCACACTTAATAGTGCACACGTGTACACACACACTCCTAGATGTGAGTACCTGTCCGCATGGGTAGAGCCACTTCGCTGTTCTCCCTCTCTGTTGGTGAGCGTCTGCAAGCAGAAATTGGGGGTGGCAGCGGATGGACAGAATTCCTTGCTAATCGTATCAATGGGAATGCCGGGGGGGGGGGGGGATATTGCACAGTGTTTCGCGCTTTGAGTTGGCACAGAAGGGTGGG
>JABFEA020000010.1:2542906-2555884 GCA_019775915.2 Cyphomyrus plagiostoma
GCGGCCCCCCCCTCCCCCCTCACACCCCCCCCCCCCCCCCCCCGGGCCGGGCGGGGGGCGGCCCCCCACATTGCACTCTGTGTCGCTCTTTGACTTGGCACATAAGGGTGAGTGAGATTTATTGCACTTCATTGACATTTTTGCAATTTTCCTCACTCTAGTCATCAGCTCAGAAACAGACATATGGAAGGTACAAACATGCACCAAACTTACACATCCACACTCCCCCAACCAAAGCCCCAGCACATACGTAGGAAAGTATAGATGACATCATGACATAATAAAGACTAAAAGGGCCATCCAATAGCTATCGTAAAATGGGCAGGAAGGTAAGCTATGCACCTTCTTCAGACCTTTACCCATAAATATTGAATGTAGCACCACTCAAATAACTCTGAGATTAGGACTTACAGTTGTCTCTTTTAAAGCAACTAAAAAAATTGCAAACTGTATGAATAGGAGGCACATCTCTGTTGGGTCCTCTGAATGGACAACTGTCCCTGCACTCAGATCACCAGGCTTTCTTACCTGTAAATGTCTTAAAAAAAGAAGAGCAAGAAGGATGCTTTCCAATGTACCTGTTGCCATACCTTTACAAATGGTAAATAAAGCTTCTTTTCATTTAAGTAATTGTACATATTCCACAAAGAAAAGATGGTTCTTACATTTTCTAGGGAAATTTCCGAGGTGAGCTCAATCCTACGCCCTCACCTGGCATGAGTAGAAATGGCTACCCCAAGAACGTGAAAATAGGTTCTACATGTTTGTCCATCCCATAGTTTCCTCCTCTGTGGCAAACTCTCAGCAAGAGGAATTCCCTAAATATCTCTCTTCGGGGGAGACTTACAGAAACAAAGAAACTTCTTGGTACTGTGGTGGGGGGTCACTATGGACACAATCCCATCCCATACATCCATACTCCAACCACCTATCTTTTGCCTGGTGCCTCCTTAGAGACACCAATTAGCTTAACTGTTCTCTCAATGTGCTCCAGCAACTCATAGACTACTTTCTATGCTCCCCCAACCTTGATCTCACTAGAAGCCTTTTCCCAACTGCATTGCCCCTAAAACAGACCACTGTGATTAGTCTAAAACAGACCACCATGACTCTCCCTACTGCACTGGCTCTTATTGCTGGAGAATGGCCATGACTGTTCCAGGACACCTGCACATGCAAACATGTCACGCACCATCTCCAAAGACTAATCTTCAGGAACTGACCAGCCTGTACTAGTCCCTCCAGCAAGGTCTGCCTATTATTTCCTTCTCTATAATTAGTTTATAAATTTATAGCTAATTAATTCTTCATTAGTTTATCTATCCTGAATGTGTGTCATAGGCAGTCACAGCCGTTGATATTTTGGTTATTAAAATCTGTGCGTCAAGCTCACGTGTTTCACATGTGCACTGACTGATCTTTTGTATAATCTGTGAATTATTGACAAAAGTAAGCAAGTCACTGTTTGCGGCAGATCTCTCTGCTTCTTGTTTGTTTCACATATCAGGTGGGGGCCCTGTTATTTTCTCCTCACCTTTTCGGTCTTCAGGTAAAACTGAAAATAACTTTATTAACAGTTCATCCTGCCAAGGGTGTCCTCTGCTTTCAACCCTTTTCTTCCTACGATAGGCTCCAAGATCACTGCGACCTTGTACTAGATAAGCAGCCATGGAAAGTGGTTCTATTCATGAATGTACAGATGGACTGGATAATGGATGGATGGATGGATGGATATTAACATTTTATTGAAAATTACCTGCACAACTGATTGTCCATGTAAAAGACTGCGCATGTCAGTCCCAGGAAATAGTCTGATAGTCTTAGTGGGGGGTGGTGGTGGATGTTAAGGTCTATCTATTGGGAGGGGGGGCATGCAAATGAATCCAAATTAAATACTGGAGGGTAAAAATCCCCTCCAGTTCCTTCGCCCCTGACTCCGAGTGACCCATGGTGAGGACACTCTATAGCCAGATTATCCACCTAAGCTCAGTTGTTTTTCTTATTATTTTTACCGAGGTCATGTAAGACAGACTTTTATTCAGACGTTAAGTGTTAGCAGACTTCACTGTGAACCCTGAGTCACCGGGATGCTTGGGTGACGCAGACACCCCATTACAGAGTGAAGAGTGGAAGTGTGTCGGCTCTGTGAATCGCCGTGCTATTTCACATCAGCGCCAACTGCGTTTTTTCCCAGCCCGTCTTTCTCACTCTCACAAACACCTGAGTTCCGTGCGTCATCCTCCTAATATTCCTCTCAAGGGCAGATCACTAAGGATCCTATTGTCTTAATAAATCAATGCCCGGATACCCTTTTCCTGGTTTTGACTTAATTAAAGCAGAAGGCACTGCAGCCATTGCAGGCCACGCACATTGGAAATAAATGTCCTTTCTCATTTCTTGTGTGATCTTCCATGACCACTGTTCCCGCTACACATCGGCGTGACCTTGTGCGTGTGAACAGTATGAATTTTTATTACAGAGACTGCATCTTCCATAATTCACCATTTATTCCATCACTCCATTTACTCCCAAGTTGTGCCCTGGTTTTATCTTTCAGGGTTGAGTGTCTCGTTCATCATTTTACTTTCCAAAAATGTTAACGGATAATTAATTGCATAGTTGTCCAGTGGAATGCTGCTACCAAGTTACCCATGATGCAATTGCAATTTGTTGTATGTTGCTCCTAAATCTGGAGGAGGGTGGTAGCAGAATATGATGTGGCAGCCTTGGGAAACGAGGAAGATGCTGCTTCTGTCATATTTTAGGCTTCATTGTAATACATGAGAAGCACAGAAAACTTATGTGTTTATCTAAATAAATTCCAAAATTTTGTCAAATGTTATAACTCAGGGAATCAAAGGCCTACTTTCTGAAAAGAATCAGCCTCCCGTAAATGGGGGGGAATTTAAAGACCCCCCCCAAGGCCCATTTCAAAACGAGAATGCTACAGAAAAGACAAACACAGATTCACCTAAAAAAGATATGGAGGAGAATTGGGAGTGTCTCCTGACTGCTTTTTCAAACACTTGAACCTCCTTTATGGATGCAGCAGCCTGGGAGCATCACAGTGAATCATACTTCGTTCCCCAGAAGGTCGTCCCTTCGGAGCTGCTAGACTTTGCCCTGATTCGGTCGCTCCAACTGCATGTGGCTGGAAGGCAACGCCTCCCCCACCCAGGACGTGGCTCTGGCTTGTTTGTTTATTTTCATACGCATATATGGCTGATTTATTCCAGAGAGTCAGCCCACTTCTCTGCTGCATTGTGAGCACAGCTCGCTACAAAATAGAAGTGGCGTGAACGATTGTTATAGTTTCAAGGCTGCAGGATTGATTTCTCATTTGTTCCTGCTCCCATCGTAACTACAGCAATTTAAAAGATCCCAGCCTGATGTTAAGCCTCTACGTCAATGATGTTTGTTCTCTTTGTTTTCCTGTCTTTATTCACCCTTGTTAAATTCTATTATAATGCGCAATTGAAAAAACACTTCCTGTAAGTAGCTTATGGACAAGCAGTACTTGCTGCTGAGAATACATTTGGGCATTGAGGTGACTTCCTCATTGTCTAGGATTGTGTACCAGTTTATCGATAGCTGCAGAGGGGTACAATTCAGAGTAATGGAGTTAAGCTGAAGAGCAGTGCATTGCATCATAAGGGGAGGGGGGGGGGGCTGTCCACCCCGCACTGACTGTTTATTAATTGTGGTGTCAATTTACCTCCAAAGCGCTTATATAATTAACACGAGGCACAGGAGAATTTGGAAATGGATACTGATGCCTGCCGAATCTCTGTCGAAATCACACCGATCGTAGCCTTAAACCACCTTCTGATGAATATATAGGCTAAAAAATAGGAGGTGAAGATTGATCAGGGGTTATATTACCGTGAGGAAATTCCTATGACAGTGTACCCTTTACTAACTAGGGGCTATGCAACGTGACTCACAGTGAACACAACACGCTAGTGAAAATATAAATGGAATATAGGCCATCCACCGGACATAATTTTGCCACACAAATAAGTCAATTTCAATGTCACTAAAATGCAGGGCATTTCTTCACTCTTAAAATGACCAGGTACACCTAATTTAAACACCAGCTGCACCTAAAAAAGCTGTATGTGCAATTTTGAGAAATCACATGTCTGTTTTGTAAATCTCTGTGGCTTTTAGATGCACAGCCCCTAGCTGTGTGTGTATTCGCTTGTTCTCCTTGTTTCAGTGAGCTTTTTCCAGGTACTCTGGTTTCTTCCCGGAATTAACCAACATACCATTAGGCACGCCGGTGTCTTTAAATTGTCCGTAGCGTGTCCCCGGCAGTGGACTGGCATCCCATGCAGGGTGGCCCCCACCTCATGCCCTCTGCTTCCTGGGATTGGCTCCAGACCCCCTGTAACCATGTCCTGAATAAGCAGTTATGAAAATTGTTTAAACCACCAGAAAATCCACAATTTTACTATTCTCATCACTTTTCTTGTCTTTTTTTGTACTAATTTCAGCTGCACTCGTTTCAGATGAATCATGGTATCCCAGAGAGAGAGAGAGAGAAAAAAAAAAGTTGTATATTTGCCATTTATTAATGAAACCTTTCCTTACACTTGCGTCAGTGTGTGGCGAGCCCCTGTGTGTGCTGCGCGTGGCCAGCTCCTTTCTCTTCACCTCATCCATGATTATTTAAGTCGGGAATACAAAAAAGTAAAAACAATAACAGCTTCCCTCACAGATAACAGGCCCCGCACCCTCTTTATGAAATTATGCAAGCACAACATAACGCCTGAACTCTATATGTAAACAGCCAACAGGCCACAAACAGGAATTTTTTAATAATTCATAATAAACAATATTTTTATTTTAAATGACCCCACATGTCCCCTTCAGCCTGGAACAGGCAGGCATGTTACGTTTTAGCAGGTTACAACTAAGCATGGCTGAGAATAGCAAAGCCTGTCATGTGTCACTGTGCTGCAAGGCAGCTCCTGGCCACAGCCAGACTGGCTGCTGCTCGGACTAGCTTCAGTGCAAACATGGCCATTTTTATGTTTCATGTGCAATACATGCAGGCAGGGAGATGCCACATTTGATTCCGAAAATTCCGCTTTAGAATTTTGTCCTCCGCCTTTGATACATGTGCTGGTGGATTATTTCAAAAGCTATCAGGATAAATTAAAGATAAAAATGACACTGAGATGTGCCTCGTCACTGGCATTAGGCCTAACAAATCCTCGTTATGCTCACTATTAGGGCCAGTCTGACAGCGCCATCATATTTATTTCACTGGTGATTAGGAGATGTCCATTTGATATCTTGAGAATGGGTTTTAAAGGAACGGTTAGCGGGTTTTCATGCAATATGTTATTGTTTTAAGAATAGTGCATGGGCACTGTTAATAATATTTAAAGAAATATCTAGTATAGATTACATTCAGGGTGCACAGCCAGTTTGTCATTCCTGTCCCACAACCCTAAATAAATTAATCCCTTTATAGATACACTGATGTATTGTATCTATTACTTGTATATATTACTTGTACCTTTATGAAAAATGTAAAATGGTTTGCTTCCAAATCTACAGCTGTAGTGGCAATATCCTGGAGTGCTAAACACATATACAGCAAACCTCATATTTTAAAAATAATAATTCAGCAATTGGAAGACAGAATTTTTGGTGTGGATTAAAATGTCAGTTTTAGGGTTGATGAGCGGTCCAAGATGTGCCTGGAAAATGGACCTTTATATACCAGCTCCATTATTAGCTGATGACTTTGGTATAAACTCTAAAGCATCCATCCATCCATCCATCCATTTGTTGATCCAGTATAAAAATGGTGGTGTGTGGGCATAGAGGATGGGATGCCAGTTCACTGCAGGTCACATGCACATAGTCACTATGGGTAATGAAGGTGGGTTAAGTGCATTAAAATGTTTTGATGGTCAACATTTATACTTCATAGTAACATAAACAAATTTAAGGATGGATATAAAAAGATGCAGATTTGACTGGATTCTTTATCACCCTCACATTGGGTTTTCCTTATGGTTGGTTTATTGTCAAATAAATGTAAATTCAGGCCAATTCAGCATTGGCTCAACAGCAACTTTCATCTTCACTAAATTTGTTATCTTAAAGAGTTGCAGTTGCATCATTAACAAGCTTGGGGGGTGAAATGCCATTTAGAGGATGGGAAATTAATTGCAAAGACTTGCGTAAATTGGCAATAACAATCCATTTTTATCATGCATTACATCAAAAATGGCAGAATTGGAAAATCAATGTTAAATCAACAAGAGTATAGATTACATTTACAGAGAAATCACTGTTAAATGACAATAAATGCATCTTGAATGGTTTAGTAAAGCGTTTCTCCTTAAAAGCTGTGTTTTTAATATTACCCATAAGTCAACAGGTCATGTGCCATGTGCCTCGTTCATTTCTTTTCACTGTAATTACATTTTCATTGCTTTTTTATGATACACCCCATCATCCATCTAAATGCTTTTTATCTCTGCTGAAACTCATTTCCCTGCTTTTCTACTTCACAAACATATTTTATCCAAATGCATTCTTCTGCTTCCCTAATACAAACCGTCATTTGAGTATTTAATCTTAGGTAAGATGTAATCAAAATTGTACATGAAATAGTTAAAACATGACCATGTCAGAATGGTTTTTAGATAGTAAGTTTCATCAGAATCCGAATCATCAGACAAAGTAATAATGCCATTTCAATCCATTGAGTAACCACTACTACAGTATGTACATCAGACTCTTTGCGAGTATATTAATGAGTCTGTCTTTTTAAATAATAATTATAGTCCATTAATGCTACAGTGTTTCAGGCTTCAAATGTTTTTGATATTTTCAATTGAGCTTTAAGAAAACTGATGTATGTGTATAGCGGTGATGAGCCAGAAAGTCAAACAGTGTGAGAGGCAAAGGTGGCTACACAGTAAGCCAATGTGCTTCTCTAAAAAGTGTTACTGGTAATACACTGATTCCAAAAACCTACAGAGGTCTCTGAGTCATTCTTAACACTGAAGCAAAAAGCGAAGGGTGTGAAAAGGAAACTGAAAGAACCGGGGCACCAAGAGAATGGATGCAGATGTTCTGATTTTCTGATGCAATTTTTCAAATCGTGCACATCTGCTGTGTTTTGTAAAAATGTCAATATGTTCAGTGGCCTCGTTTTCCTGCTCTGCAACAGTTATTGATAATTATTATTTGGTCAAATCCAGGTAGGTAATTGTTTATTTGTCCACATGAACAATGCAGACATCTATGTCCAAGGACATTGTATTTGTGTGGGATAATGGAGTAATTTCTAGGTTTTCTTATTGACCTGGATGGCATGGTGGTGCATCGGTTAGCATTGTGGGGCTTACAGTCCCCACCATGGCTCTCTGCTTGGAGTTTGCATGTTATCTCTGTGCTGTCACGGGGTTTCCTCCAGCTACTCTGGTTTCCCCCCACCCAAAAACATGGTGAGGTTGACTGGTGTTACCACATTGCCCATAGTGTGCCTTGTGATGGGTTAGCACCCCATCCTGGGTTGGTCCCTGCCTGATGTCCATAGTCGCTGGACCCCTGCAACCCTGCATAGAACTGCCGTAGCTTAGATTTTATAGCATAAATATATACAGGGCTTTTAAAAAGTAAAGGTTAAAAGGCATTAATTTAAACAGGAAAATCTACTGGATGAAGGTATAGAGATGCA
Organism: Cyphomyrus plagiostoma; assembly: GCA_019775915.2. Taxonomy (NCBI): domain Eukaryota; kingdom Metazoa; phylum Chordata; class Actinopteri; order Osteoglossiformes; family Mormyridae; genus Cyphomyrus; species Cyphomyrus plagiostoma. Next base: position 2,550,615 of record JABFEA020000010.1, read on the forward strand.
TAAGACATTAAACTCTCACGCAAGCTTTATCTTTGCAAAAGAACCAATGTCCAAAGGTCAATTGATTAGCGATCTATTGTACCATTATACTTATATACTAGGAAGACCATCTGTTATAGTGGTTACAAGCAAACAAACAAGTGCCATCGTTTAATTCTTCTTGGACAAACAGGTACTGCAGGACTTCAATGACCAGCCTTTATGTGAACATATTAGCAGGACAAGCCTACTGTGGAGGGGCAGAGCATAATGCTACTCTTCTAGAAGGCATTTATGTTGTAGTACTAATATTTATTTCTACTTTTGTAATACTTGTATTGCAAGTATTCCACAGTGTGTCTCCCTAAAGCTAATAATTAAATAATAAACATAATTAGCCAAACGTAGAGCAACAAATGTCCCCCAGCACAATTTCTTTCCCTTTGCATATGCAAGTCACTTCTTCAGATCAGTGCACATACAGCACCAAGGGCTATTTAGTGCACAAAATCTCCAAAATGATCCACAAACACAGAAAATCAACATCAACGACGGCCACTCAATTCAATTTATAAATAAAGCTAAAACGGAATCATGTTATTGATCCAAAATGTAAAAAATAAGTGTAGTTTTTGGTGTATGCATATTTTGTCCCAATTTAGTTCAAATAATGCATAACATTACATAATCTCCCAGTACTAGGAAAGCCCTGATACTTTAAGCTATTTTTCGTCTGAAAGAATAATTCTCCCAGAAGATTACTAAACAATGTAATTCACCTAGGTGAGCAGATTCCTGAATTTCCATATGTACATATCTTTTTTAGCTTGATTCTTCCTGTCAGTACTTTTATTCTGAGCCCACTGTGTCTCACAGAAAATTGTCATAGGTAGAGGCCTTGTATTGTTGGCCATGGCAAGGCAGTGTATCCCATCTGTCTTTTTTCTCTTTCATTTGGAGCTTCCATGGCACTGGGGTTGATTTTGACTTTGAAAATTTACTGTGAGACACTATGAGTTTACAGTGGTAAAAGATGCATATGCATAATTTGTAATTCAGGCAAATCAGATCATTCCAAGGGTTGTTCTGTTCAATACTTTTGCAAGGAACTGTATTATAAGAAGCTTCAGATTGTGGTATGTGTTGTCTCAAAGTTGTGTGCCCTAGTCGCATCGGACATCCAGTACAACACCAGCTTCTGCCATCTGCAGAACTTCTTGGATGACTCCTTCATTGTAGGATATGTCAGCAATGGAGATGAGCCAGAGTACAAAGGGCTAGTGGAGGACTACGTGCAGCTCGACATCAGCAAGGCAAAGGAGTTTGTGGCAGACCTCCAGTGTGACATTACTTTATTTGTAGGGGGTATTACTGGTTGGCACAAAAAAAATATTTTTAAATGTATGAAAAGTATGGCTGTACTCTCTGAAGCTTACATTCCTACACACACAGCATTACCATACATTCTTAAGAAGTAAGACAAAAAAAAAACAGAACTAAAAAACAACAAACCAGTGGTCCTGAATTTAATGTATAATCCAGTTTGTTTTGGTCTATTTCTGAAGACTGGACTATATAAGAACTCAATGACAACTCTAATTTATATACTGCATCAATTAAAGTTAAAAGGCAGCAGGTTAGAGGCCATTGAATCAGGACTTAATCTGCAAGTGGTGCTGTAAAAGGCTTTGGTTTAACATATGCTCTATTTATTATGCAGATAGGTATGCCGTTCATTTCACCTTGCTTTGTTTTTGCTCCATTGAGTTGTTTTCACTCTTTTGCATTTGTCCTCCCTGCCCCATTTAAAAGGATTTCTGTTTCTATAAAGGTAAAAATGGAGAGCAATCCAAAAGCCACCACAAGCCACGGACTGACAGCAAGCCCCTTTGTTCCCCTGCAGGTGACCTTAAAACTGACACCAAAAGCAAAACAAAAACCTTGAGCCTTATTGGTTCTTTCTGCCCCTTTCTATCCACTTTCAAGCGATCAGCAGATGTGTCATTTTCATACCTTAGATCCCAGGGACCACGATTGGTGCCCTGTTTTGACGTCATTGCTGCAAAAGGCTCAGTCTCTTTGATTGCGAGGCTGGCGAAATGGAAGGGAAAGACAGAAGCTTGGCTCGTGTGCCTGAAAGGCCTGCAGCTGCTGCTTGCCACACAGAGCACCAGTAAACAGCAGACGTACTGCAGACAGAATTCACTGGCAGGAACTGGAATATGTCAGGAGACAAACAGGACAGAGTTTTGTCACCTGAGGACTAGTACGGAAAATAGTGAAGAAAGTATAGAGGGTCCTGAAGTACAATTTTGGTGTCATTGTTTAGTTAAATGAAGTCAGCAAAATCGTAAAGTGAAACCCAGAAAATACCCTGAAACACTAAAATCTATGTTCCTATTATTCAAATCGCGGTCCTCAAGGTCCGAGCCCTGCTGGTTTTCCAGCCTTCCTTTATCTGTGAGCCAGATGTGAAGCTTCTGACAAATCAGATTCAGTAATTATTGAACTAACTACCTGGAAGAACCAAAAACAAGGCCTGGATTTGGAATGGAGGTCCAGATTTGAAGAACCCTGATTTATGTTCTACAGACCTCCATAGTTTTACTCTGTAATCAGCTTTTAAATTAGTTCACTGCTGTCTTGTATTCAAGGTCTTCAGAGCAAAGGAAACTATAATTAATCTTTTCCTCAACTACCTCTCAACTGTAGAACTCTAGTGAGAGGTTCTTGTGCACTGTATCGCGCACTGTCGCGCAGCTGGTTTGTGGAACTATTTCGATTATAATTCTTCTTGTTAAAAATAATTTGTAATTTTTGTAATTGAAGGATTTAAAGGAGGGAAAACTTTTCTTTTTGGTGTTTGTCCTATTGGCCAGTCTGATCTGATTTCCTATGGTTGCTTTTTTCCAGGTTTACCAAAATATTTTTGTCTTGGAGGGGTTGTCATTTAAATGAAGAGCAATAAAAATGTTTATGTATAAATATGTACAGTAGTAGCAGGAGAAGTATATATTTTTGCCCTTCTCAGGACTGTACCAGTAAAAATAGTTCTTCCAAAGAACTCAGGCTGTTGTTTGAGTAGAGGTTGACATTTGGGGGGTTGACTCTTAAGGAGAAGGGCTTGGTCTCTTCTTTCAAACCCCACTTCTTAGGTTGTTGTAGCTTAGAGGTTGTGCCTCCATTACAGCAACCTTCTATTCGTCTAACCCCCACTGCAGTAAAGGCCTTGCTCGTGATTCACAGTACAATTTACAGTGTTCAGTAGCACAGCATGATTGACTCTCCTCTGGAGCTAGATTCACCCAGACCCTTGCGGAATCGCTCTGGATATCCAAGGACACCTGCCCTGATGCCCACAAAGATTATCCAGTGTTTCACGCCAAAACGCCCTCTGTCCTCCAAGCCCACACTGCACTGGATCTGCAAAGGTCATATCACTCAAACAAAGGAGCACTGCAAGCCAGCCGAGCTCCTTCCCGTCTTCAATGGTTTAACTTAATTACCTTGATGATTTATATTAGCTTTTTACGCGTTTCCTTTTCTGTCGCTTTTCATACTTTATCATTCGCACAATTCCACTCTTGTTCCATTTGGTGTTAGATTTCATGTATCACAGTTCTCCAAACTTCTGTATGTCTCTGTCTTATTAATAAATGCTTTTGTTGGTTTTTCTTGTTCCAAACCGGACTCCGAGGATAAATAACTCATAATCAAGATTAATGCTGAATATTATTGTTACTGTTATTAATATTCTGGACAGGGACTGTTAATTACAAACCTACATAATTGCTGCCCCTTGGGGTGAGTCTCTCTTAGATAAAGTACATAGTTACCAAAAGCCAAAAAAAAATTCTCAGGTCTACATTACATCCCAGATACTGCAACATTGAACACTTATAACTGGCATTATGTTTCACTGTAACCTTGTACTGGATAGCACTGTAATGGTACGGAGGATGGGTACCTAGATTATGTACTATTTGCTTAGATTTTTTTATTTTTTGTTTGTTTCTTATTTAAAGTGTGTTCTCTGCAGTTGACTGGCATTCTGTTCGGGGAGTTCACTACCGCATGCCGTGAGGTTCCCGGGACAGGTGCCAGGCTCACTGTCACCAAGCAAAGATAAATGATTTATTTTTATATCCCATTTATTTATGCATAATCTAAGCAGGTAACTATGGCAAAATTGGTGATAAAGTGCGATACCCAATATTAGGTATGAGTGTCATAACCAATGTTATTTTGATTTTGTTATTTTGCACTGAATTGTTAGCACCTATAAAAGTGGAAAATGAAGTATTGGTTTATTTGCGTAGTGCTGTACAAGAGAATTCTGCCTGATCTTCAGTTCTTAAAGGTACTGTCCACTATAAAATTGAAGAGAAAACAGAGTGTTTCACCCTGTCCCAGAAGAGGAGAGTTCTTCAAAGAACAGCCAACTGGCATAGAAAAGGTAAGATGGGAGAGGTGACTGAGTTTCACACTGATTTCAGATACTCTGGACTTTGTGTCACCTGCACTGCCAGTACACCAGGGCTGAAAGCAGTGCTGAGCTATTTAAAATAGATTAAAAAAAAGATATAACACAAATGCGGAGCCAACTCAAAGTGGAATGCATTTTTGTTAACAAAATTATTTATTCATATATATTTTATATTTTTTCATATTCTCTTGACCTTGTCCTGAATAAGATCATTTAAGTTAACTCTAATAGCCAATTATCTTGCTAATATTAAACAAACTCATAGACATTATGAAACATGCTTGTTTTCTTTCAATTCTCCTTAAAAAATGTAAATTTGGAACAAGGTCTGTTAACCTGCATTCTGTTTCTTAGCCTTTTCATTCCCTCTTATTTAGCAAAACCAAAAAGAATGTACAGGTTAAATGACTGGAAAATAAATACAGCAAACAATTGCTTGATAATTTAGAGAACCCTACTTAAGGAAGGCTTAACAAACAACTGTTTTTTGCCAGGGGGCAAAATGATGCATATATTACTGTGTCTGGTCTGTGAGCAGGAACTAATATGTTCTGTATAGGTGGAAATGTGACTTACGTTGTGCATTTAAGTATCCAGGGGGTCAAATAATAGGAGGGTTGTGTCAGGTGGGAGTGTGGAAGACACAAGGTGTAGATGCTCTCTCCTTGTGCAATTCTCACATCCTGTAAAGCAGAGGTGTCAAAGTCAAGGCCTGCAGGCCAAGTCCAGCCCGCGAATGAATTATCTATGGCCCCCGGGATGATATTTGATTAGTATTAGAACCGGCCCGCAGGCCACAGCCGCC
>JABFEA020000010.1:2598426-2612231 GCA_019775915.2 Cyphomyrus plagiostoma
TTTATTATTTTTTTTTTTTTTTTTTTTTTTTTTTTTTTTTTTTTTTTCTTTGGCCCGCCGCCCTTTTTGTGTTGGGTGGGGGGGGGGGGGGGCCGCCAAATCCGGCATGTTGGATGCACCGTCACATTCATACACAATACGGCCACTTTGAAACACAAATCCAGCAAACTATACAAATGTCATAATCATCCATTTGTCCATCTATCCATCTTCTAAACCACTCTTCATATAATAAAGCATTGAGATATTCACAGAATGGTAACCAGGTGACAGGGTGGCCCCCACCTGCGGAGCTTGGGTTCAAATTCCACAGTGTGTGGAATTTACATGTTCTCCTTAAAGTGAAATCGACCATTGTCTGTATCTTCTTGGATAGGCTCTGAATCCCTGCTACCCTGCATAGCAGATACAGAAAATGGATAGATAGGTATTACTGAATTTCAAGCAGAAACCTATCATTTAAAACATTACATTTCAAATACACACAAAAAATACACAAATCAGGGGTAAATGGATAAAAATATTAGAATCACATCTTCTTCTTTCACAATTTTTAAAAGAAATAATTCTTCAAAACTTTTTTCAGTGGTCTGTATAAAGATTTATGCAGCAGCCTCTCAGTATTCAACTGTAAACTACCGGCCCCAACTAGCAACTTGTTTGGTTGTAGAATATAAACTAAACTAAATGGTTTATTTGAGGTCTTTTTGCCTAAAAATCTGTTCCAGCTTTTTACAGTTAGTTTTATATTTTCTAATTATATTTATATATTTTTATACATATATATTCTTATTTCGTGTATATCTGGAATTGATACTAAAAGAGTGTATACGCTATACAAAGGACATTATACTGTATAATTAAATAAAAATTTTGTTCAATAGTTCATTTTATATAGTACCTTTCTCAGTATGGTTGACCGAAAGCACTTACCATAGAATGAAATAGCAGTTCCTGACATACCACAGCTTAGCGTAACAATAGAGTAAATGAATAACGAGCCAGAAGAAAATGGAGGAAAGGAAACAAAACTCCATAGTTTGTTAGGAGAAAAATAAAATTCTGGGAGTCCAAGGTCAACTGGCTGCCCAACCCGCCAGGCATGCTAACATTAAATAGGACAGGAAGTAATGTGTGTTATTGTGTAGTGCTCTCCTCTGCTACACTGTCTATGGGTCAGCATGCCATCTGTAGGTCAGCACTCTCTTTGGACTTGTGCAGGAAAGCCTGCAGTCCTCTGCTGAGCAGTAGCTGTGCCTGTGGTCTACTATGTCTATGACATGAACTCAGTTGGTGTCCGATGGGGTAAGCTAAGCTAAAGTAATAGGTCTTCTGCCCAAATTTAAAAATTGAGACACAATATATATCAAATTAAGAGAAGGCTGCCATTAGTTAATCTCAGTTTACCTTGTGGATTGGCTAATTCAGTAAGGTAAGCATGGGTAGCTGACATTGTGTACATTTGGATTCATATCTTTGTGGGGACCGTCCATTCATGTCTATAGGAAAAACCCTAATTTCAAACTTTTAAATTTCATGTATGTTGCATATATTTGACGTTATAATACTTTAAGAAGTATCATAAGCAATTCAAGTAAAAGTTTTGTCCTAAGAACAATGAACTGTTTATCAGAATATGACTTCAGATGATGAAAATATGAGAAATATATCCATCCTTACATTTATTTTCCATGCCTGCTTGGCCTGTGCAGTGTTGCAGGGGTCTGGAGATATTTTGGTGTATTTTGGTCACTATAACTGGATTAAAATTAATGCATCAATTCTCAGCGCTGTTGATGACAAACATTCATACATTTTTTAATATAAAAACTTCTTAAAAAGGAAGGAGGTTCATGCTTATGTTAAGATGACTCCAATGCCTAGTTTATGCAAGCGGAGTTGATACACTTAAGTTTGAATTTCAGGACTGTACTTGCCCCCAGTGATTAGTGTCATATATGTGAAGCATAATCTTGTGACATATATTAAACATTAGGCACAGAGGAAAAAATGCTTTGAGAAAGATTGATGGAAAGTGTTTCCAATGTTTGCGACCTTGCCTAACCACTTCTCAACTGGCTGATTAACAAATTCACTTAGTGTGCCTCAGTTGAGCGCAAATGTCAGCTATAATGGCATTTGCTACATGAATGTCAGGACAGGCAATTAATTGCCATGTAATAATTCCCATTTCAGGTGGTCACAATGTGTTTTGTAAGCATTTTTTTCTGCTATTTATTTTTTTTTTAAATCCATTAACAAACTCAATTCAAGTGGAAACTCAAAGATATGATTTTTTTTCCCACCTCACAGCTAAATTGATCATGTTTTTAACACACAGAGTGATTGCAGAAGTCCGGTATTGAGATTATTTTTTGTTTATTTAAAAATGTATACTTTTGCTTTATATAGCATATGGTTGTGATGTCATTTCCAGGGATATTATGTAGTGTGAAGGGCATCCCATCCAAAAGGTGCCCCGAATGTGGTTACTCTCTGGTCTCAGATACAAGAAAATGAGCAGATCCAGAATTTAGCATTGTGGATCCACCAGTTGGGGGTGGTGCAGTTTTGCAGTGGTTAGTACAGCCTTACACCTCTGGGCCCTGTGTTCCATCTATGTGGAGTTTGCACATTCTTCCCCTGTCATCATGGGCTTTCCTCCAGGTACTCCGGTTTCCTCCGACATTCCAGAAACCTGCTGAGGGTAATTTGGAGTTACCAAACTGCCCATAGATGTGCATGCGTGAGTGACTGGGGTGTGAGTGTGCCCTGCGATGGGTTGGCGCCCCATCCTGGGTTGTTCCCTGCCTTGCATCCATAGCCTCTGGGATGGGCTCCAGACCCCCTGCTACCCTGAAGTGGAAAACGATGGATGGATCCTCCGGTTGGATCATTGGTAATGGACTTTCAAAGTGTAAGTTATATTCCATAGGTTCCATGGTAAAACTGCACATATTTTAATATAATAAATTACAATGAAATTGAAGTATATATTCATATTTTTATTTTCTCATTGCAGCAAACAACTGTTAGTTAGTATTATTATAGACACAATACAGCTTTACTGTTGAGATATTATTATTATTATTATTATTATTATTATTACTATTGATATTCTATCCATAATATAAAAGTTACACAGAATGCAGCTCTGAAAATAGACATCTAAGTGATGTGCAATACTACGAGAAAGTTTTATGGAAAATATGGGTGAGTTGAACTAATTTTTTGGCAGGAACCCCAATACAATCATTGTCTGGGAGAATGAATGTACATATATAGTTTTTCTGGATGGAAATTGACATTAGAAGTGACTACAAAAATAACCATTTTCACAAAAAAAAATGTTCTAGGTGTGCCATTATATCAAAATTGATATTTAAATGAAATCTGGATGAACAGTTTTCTGGGCCAAGGGTATCCCAGATAAGCTGTGATATATGAATGGCGAACTTATTGGTGGGTAAATGGGGACAGGCACATTTTAAAGCAGATGGAAATTTTACACAAAACCTGGATATTAGGGTGAATGCAATGCCGTGACTTTGAGCTGCATGTACACACTTTCTGTATCGTTGACCAGAACCAGCTTCAATCTCACACTCTCACATTACAAACATATCTGGGCTGTTTTTATTTCAGCAACATAATACAGTCAAGTTTTCAGAATTGATGAGTCTGCACGATGTTGAAGTGCTGGGCCAGTAATTCATAACTTGAAGATTAAATTAATGTTTTGCTGTCCTGTCTGGCTTTGCTTCTATGAAGTCATATGGGATGCAGCTGCAGTGTGTTAGCAGAAGTAAAATGATAATCCCGCACCCTTCACTGACTGCCAGTCCAATTTAGAGCCAAATACATTCATATTTTTTCACATTAGAAACCCTGATATCAGTGAAATATTTGGCATTGAAACAATCACTGAAACTAGTCAGCCTATCCTGTGGTTGAAGTTGATTAATGAAGTTGATGAATGAATCTGTAAGTCATTGGACAGCTGACTTCCTGACAGACAGAACACTGAATGTGAGGATGGAGAGACACATGTCCGACCACTTTACTCTTGTACTATTTCTATACAAATGACTCCATCTCAGCTGTAACCTGCCCTCCTTCTTGGATCTTTACAGTACATATACAACAAGCGGGATCACTAGCGATTGGTTAAATCCTGCCCACTGCATTTTTCATTGGCTGCCTTTTGGAAGTGATTTTAGTATCTTAAAAAACAAGACAGAAAATACTGCATTTCTCCCTGAGGGGTGGCCCACCTGAACCTGTGACAGTACACAGCTGCTATGACAGCTACATTGCACATTCATTTACAACTGGGATTAGGGCTGATTCCTGATTGTGGAGAAGTCTGTCACATGTGATCATCACAGTTTCTTCTCCATACAGTGATTTAATGCTGTCCTTGGTCTCCATTTTTTGTGCGTCTAACTACAGCTTCACCATCTCGACTAGAATTGCACTCAGATATATGCACAATACATTATTAAGGAAATGCATCCTTTTTGCCTCTCACCTGCTTCCCAATAGAGGTCCAGATAAAAGATCATTGCATCAGGTTGATCCAGTGCACTGATCGTCTCCAAGTACTTGGATAACAACTCCAAGTTGTTATCAGTAAGATCAGAAGCCCTGCGCAGCACAACTGCATTTGTGATCTGCGATTATTACATTTTTATTCAGCAGTACTGCTTGAGTACTATCATTAATGAGTTTGGAATAATGTTCAGCCTTTCCACATTGATTTTTCTTTCATTGATCTCTCTCTCATAAAACTATAGCGTAGTGTTTCATGACAATGTCAGTTTTAACAGTGTTAAGTCATATAAGAAATATTAAATACCATGATTATTTGAGATAGGTGGTTGCAAGCACTAAAAATCTGTCTCGGGCTGTTATGTTCAAAATCCAAACACCTGCACGAGAACAAGAAGATAAGAATTTTGACAAATAAGACAGAGAAAATGCACAAGACAGCAGCCTTTGCAGGAACTGAGCAGTATTAGAAGGTGTTGCTGGGATCGCCAAAGATGAACTAACGGCTACGGCACTCAAGCAGGCTGGCGCTCTGACTCACCATATTCTCCCGGGGCTCTGGCTGACGTCACTCTGAGAACGTGGGTCAGCCTTCGTCCGGAATGCAGGCCTGCTCACGTCACATACGCAGACAGACTTGAGTTGAGTCAATGTTCCACAGCCTGTGACTGATCCTACTGAATTTTATATCGTGGTGCTGAGAGCTACAGTCATCTTCTTCTACTTCCTCGATCATTTAATGGGTAACTACATGGATACAGACATATTTGCACCCATACAGGCATGACAAGCCTCATTATCATCAATACTACAACATTTGATTAGCATGATTAGTATGATTGCATGATTAGAATTCAACCATTTCCATTGGCTTGTGGCAGGTTCAGACACCCACAGGTTTTTTTTTTTTTTAATACCCCCTACAATGCTTCCACAGTTTCAATGCATCAGCTCTGATTGACAGGGTGGGGGTGGGACTGACTTCCCCCAGGGCTCTACGCTAATGAGCTCCCAGTCGCATTAGACCACTAAAAATTGAACATTTGTGGAGTGCTCTGGATGGGTCATCTCATTAAAAGTACTGATTATGTGCACTCTTTTTAGAAAGTTTCCTTTGTTATGCTTCATATCGCGCTTCAAAATTTTCAGGAAAATCATCCGTTTAAAAAGGACACCGGATTTATTGGGAATTAAACTGCAAGACGGGGTAGAGGACGTTTCAGGATGAGTGCACAGATCACCTTATCCTCATTCCCATTCCTTATAAAACACTGAATTTCATTACGGCTCTCCTAGTGACCCCTTATAGACCTTGATGCCTGTCCCTGCAGCCAATTGTTGCCTAACTTTGATGCAACTTCCATTTTGTTTTATATATAATCTTAACCCTGATAGTCTTGTTTTCCTTTCCTTTTATTTTTATTACTGTTGTTAAATGCATTGAATCAAAAATGCCGGGAATATTGTTGTCAAATAGCCAGTTGTGCACAATTACAATAGAACATCTGTGCAGAAATACATCTCTCTTGGCTTTTAAAATCTGCATACATTTTTATCCTTAATAATTCTTGGATTATTAAGTTTAAAAATTTTCATGTAAAAACCTATACTGTTCCCTATAGCATCAACACTCTGTAATTATAGGTAACATACATATTTAGTGGGTGACATGGTGATGTCCCGAGCCAACATCAAAGATCGGAATTGGGACAGATCCAGGCATTTTTTAATTGATCAGTATGGGCTACCAAAGCCCGATCTATTTCATTTCTTGCTTCCACCCAATTTACATCAGTTACACTGATTGTAAGGTTCTGTCACATGCTGCAGTGAGCCTGAAACTAAGATATCTTAAAGTGTCAGCCATGTGCAAATTCTTTAACCTGCCCAACAGCTACCTGCAATGTTTGCAAAGCCACCCTTTTGAGAGGAAATAACAGCAGAGAGTTGTTTAATATAGCAAATCAAATGAAGCCCTTGCAGGAACACTATAAGGACGTATAGTATGAAATCGCAAGGCTTACTCAAAGACCACACCAACACCTACTGGATGTGTATGTATATTTAAATATTTATTAAAAGATCGGATCGAGATCAGACTGGGTTGACATAAATATTGAATGGTTCGGGTTGGGGTACCGAGGATTGGGACATCTCAAGTTAATACTGTTGCCTCACACCCACATGACAAAGCAATTGAATCCTGTGACCAATATGTGTGTGTGGAGTTTGCATGTTCATTCTGTGTTACATGCGTTTCCTCTTCAATGACATGTGAGGTAATTATTAACAATTAAGGTAACGGCCATCTCTAAAATGCCCATAGTATATCCGGTCCAGCAGGAATTCTAGCTTTTGGCCCTGTGTCACCTGGGATAGCTTCCAGGCCCCCACTGACTATGACCAGGATAAGCAATTGGAGGATAGATACTGAGCTATTTTTATCAGCATTATAAAAATAATCATGATCTATCCTGTGGTATTTGTGACCATCATGATCATGAATCATATCCTTTATAATGTCTTCCCTTATGTCAATTTCAAAATGTATATGACATGTATTTATTTGAGTGCATTTCAGTGAATGTATTTACCAGGAGCCCAAAAAAATTTAGAACACAATTGGATTGGTTGAAGACACCACCTCACCACAAGGCTGGGGAGTCCACCTCACTACAAGGCAAGGGAATCCGCTATCCATGACATCTATGACACGAAACGTGCACAACACCATGAGAACATGTAAACTGTGAGTTTCAAATTCGTTGTTGCTGTTCTGAGGTACTGTCATATCATGAGCCCTGAATAATATAATAAAAATACTTCTGACAAAAAATCCACAGCACAGTTGGGTATTAACCAAATGTTTTTTCTTTCTTCATGAAGATCCACATCCGCTCACACAGATTAATCTCCAAAAATCTGGAGCCTGTCTAAACATTCTCATTTATAAAACTACCAGCAAATGCCCATGATCGACTAAAGTACCATGTAGTAGTCCTCATATCAGTGAACTGCAACATCACAGTATCATCTTGTCAAGCTCCAAGTACATAATGTCTATTCAAGCCAACAAAACCCAAAGCACAAAAATTCTTTGGTACCCTCTATCAAACTAATCTACCCAGCTATAATTAATTTCTACATAGATGCTATCTTCTGGGAATTTGATATTAATAAGGGAAGCTGGCTTGCAGGAAAATTAGAATGCAAGCCAGCAGAGTCAAAGTGTCGTAAAGTAAATGTGCCTGGTAACCACACTCCAGCTGAGTGTCTGTATGCCTGTGGTAAATTTAATATCAATTTCAATTGCCTTCCTCACCTCAGCTCCCAGTCATTGCCCTGTAAATTCCAGGCATGGTGTCCCTCTTGTCACGGGAATGCTGCTTCTCCCACCAGTGCTGCCACATGCCTCAAAATGCGTAAACAGACATCAGGATGTTGGTCAGGTAACATCTCCAAGCTATTCTGTCCAGAGGCAATAATTAAACGAAATTATTATTTTGGCAAAAGCCTTGCCCATTGTTTTAGTGTGTATAAACTCATCAATATCATCAAACTTTAAAACCCTGGGTTTACCTTTAAAACCAGAACTTTATTTTCTTTAAAAGAGCTAATTAGAGAAGCTAAAGACTACTTAAATATGGATTGACCTTTGCTGGAGTCATTATTTTCGGCACTGTTTAAGTGTGTGTTCTGTGCATTTCCTGTGTACCTTTTTCAGATATTCCTGAAATAAACCTGCTGTATATTCACCATGGACTTAAGGCCACATTTTTAAATCATAACTACAATCTGAAGCTTTCACTATAAAATCAAGTGTAACATCACTGGATTAAACGGGGATTCAGGCTTTCTCAATATTCAAACTTCTCCCAAGTTTTGACGAGTCATTCAGTTGTCATTGAAGGTCAGTTTTCTTATGGAAAACTGTGAGCACTCTGCTGAAATCTAAGTTTTATTAATAATACATTTTATACTAATAGAGTTATAAAGGATTCCCTTCTTTTCTACTATTTCTTCCCATAAGATCATGTTTGTCAAAATAGACCCTTTTATCAAAGTTTGCTCATTTGATCATTTTTAAACTCAGATGAAAAATTGCTGCAAGGCTTAACATTGGAAGATGCATATAAATAGAATAAAACATACCATACTACCAGCAGGATCCTAGATTACTGATTTAGATATATTTTTAGAATCCATGTCTATTTTATTGTATGAGTAACTGACAACATGCAAGTTATCCAATCAGCAAATAGTATACTCAGAACATTGTTTGGTGCAATCCATGTGATTCATCCTTGTCTATACATACTTCTAGATTAGCTCAGAGTGTCTATTTGCATGTACTGAGACAACAGTTATGGTCACTTCTGAAATTAAATGCACATGATGAGTCGACCAAAATCAGTCAGTCATCCTGTGCACATCCCCCCATCTACGATTTCCGGATTGTTAAGAATTTCCTAAGACTCATGCAACAGCCACTAAACAACACGTGTTTCGTGAACAGTCACCTCTTCTGTATTTGGCCCTTGTAGTGGACTTGGGCGGCATGTCAAGGGTCAGACTGCAGTTGAATATTAACGTAGCAGTGCACAGACGGCCCTTGTGTCTTGTTTGAATGGAATCTAAGTGAGCACTGGCTAAGGCCCGATTTGGAGATTGTTCTACCCACATTTTTGTGTCAGTTATGCTCTGACTGATACATGCACTTGGCCAAGAGGCTTATTAGTCAGTTCAGATGTAATGACAGGCCATGACTGAAATAATGATGCCACTTGCAGATTAATGTGGTCAGTTTTATATAATACAGGCCTTTGTGACCTAAATATGGCATAAAAACTGCTGGTGACCTTAATAGATTTCAACAGAGTAACTTTTCACAGGACGCCAGAACTGATCAAAGGTCTTCTGTGTTGTACTAAGGGTTCATAACAAGAAATCAAAGTGATGTGGCAAGGAAACTGGAAAAAAGAAGCTTCAAAACACATCTGAGCCCACACTGGTTTTTGTATATAATAAATAAATAAGTACAAACCATCCCTTGCTTTATTCTTTGTCCCTGAGATGTACTGAGGTAGACACAGCTCGAAGTGTTTCTGAAGCACCACTGGGCTAGTTTCTCATTTGCAAAGTGTCACTGGACTACATTAAAGACTATCCGGCTAGTCAATAAATCCAGTGAAGTAGGTTTTGTAGAGTTAATATGTGAACTTCCCTGGGGTGCGGTCTGTTCATCTTGTTAGAGAATAAAAATATTCTTGGAAGAGCAGTGTCTGTACAGGAAAAAAAAAACATATCCAGGGTGCTCTGTCAGTATTGATCTCATATCATTGTATTATAATATTCATAAAATCACTCATCTTTTCCGGTTTGGAAAATTAGGCTTAGCAACAGGCAATTTTGAATAACAACTGACTTACAGACTTTTATACGATTTTAAATACATGGCTGCAGTGGCTAAGAACCAGTCAATGCACAAAGGGTGGTTGGCTCTGTGGACCCCAGCTACTGTCGTTAATTCAAAAATTGTCCAATGCTAAGACCATAAGTCAGTTGTTACTCAATTTCCTGTCGTTAAGCCCAATTTTGGGTAGTTCTTAGCCACTGCAGTAGTGCATTTAAAAATGTATAATGTACGACTTCTCGTACACTAACTCGTACTTAGTTAGAATTAAAGATTACATATATTACTGCATTGATTTAATAATGTGATTTGCCTGGCTGGCACTGTGTGTGCAGTCAGAATATTCTTCAACACACTTTCGACCAATCAAATTCACAAATTCAACAGCGACGTGGTATAACAGAAAATTAAAGCATTATTGGTAGGAATGATGCTTTGAATCTGGCCTTCTGGGATCCTTGCATCTCAGAGACTCAAGTGGTGACAAGACCAAAGGATTCAAGACAGAGATCCAGATCTGTGAACTGGGGCAGTATTAATGTGTGCATCTTCCTCTTCTTCAGTGCACAAGAGCATATCAATTTTTTCAATATTCCTGTCAAATCGTGAAGCATTTTAGTCTCTCTGCAGTGATACAAAAACCATATTAGTGCATAAATACCCACCATCAGTTATATTTTTAGAACCTGAAAAACTATAATTAAAACAGTCAGTATTAATGGTTAGACTAGGCTGATTAAAAGTAATTAAAATGGTACTAGATTCATTATTAAAGTGTTCAAGTAATTATCAATAATATACGTCAGACAAAAGTTCTTTTGGGAAGCTAAGCAGGAGACAGTTTTAAGGTGGGCCTGCAAGAACTTTAGTGAGTTATAGATGCTGTCGTAACAATAACATAACACAGAGCACAACAAATGTAATAAACACTAAAAGGTGCATGAATAACACAGTCCAGTACTTCATTAAGCATTTATATTTCAATACAACCCATTTACATAATTGCCTGGCTACTATTACATATGTGATCTAAATAAAACACACTCAGCAACAGGGGAGCACTGAGTGGCTCAGTGGGCTCTACCACGGCACCTGTGATCAGAAGGTCACCGGTCCAAGCCCAGCCTCAGCATGACTGCGGGCCCTTGAGCACGGCCCTTGACCCCCCCCAGCTCCCTAGGCACCACAATGGTGGCTGCCCTTCATGGCCGTGCTTGCTTTTATGGAGAGCAAGATGGGGAAGGTAAAAAGAGAATTTCCCCACAGGGATCAATAAAGCATCTATTATTATTATTAAAGCTGTCATCTATAATTCATTATAGACACTTTCATAATGCATGATCATGGTTAGTATAAGAATTGTTAAAGCATTACAGCATCTTCTGATGACAGTCATATGGCATTATAGTGTTGATTATAATACTTCATAAGCTTCAGTGAAACTTGCATGTATAATGCACTCTTGATACCTTCACATTGCATTACAATGGTTGGTCAAAGAACTAAGGATGCATTGTACTGTATTGTGAAATTATTTATAATGTATTATAGATGACCGTTAAACAGAGAATTCATAATGCATAATAAATATGGCTATAATGTGTTACGAATGCATTATAATGTGTTATGAATGGGTTCATAGATTATTATAGACATGCCAATCACAAAAAATGTTACCACAAATTTTGTGCTGTCCAACAATAAAGACCCTACAATCAACAATGCTATCTCGTATAAACACGACATAATATTACTACCAGTATAAACAGTTGAATGCTGCTCACTAGGGGATTATTGAATAATGCAGATTTATTATGAGGAAAACGTTCAATTTCAGATAGTGATAAATATGAGCGTAGCCATGGGTAGAACTATGGGCCTCACAACTCCAGTGTTCTGGGTTGAATCGCTGTCTCAGATAATTTGTGCAATTTAGCACTTGTTTAGGTTTACTCCTGCAGTTCAAAGACATAAAGTTTGCTTTGTGTACTGTGCCCTGTGATGGACAGGCATCCTATACAGGGGACAGCCCATATTGTGCTCTGGGATAAGTTCCAGGTGCACTGTGACCTTGCATTGGACAAGCAGGTCTTGAAATATAAATAAACAATAATAGAAATTGAATGACAACCAGTCACTGTTAAATATCCTGTTGCAGTTATACACTTATTTGACTCTTCTTGATACTGTCATATGAGTCAAATGAGCTTCATTTTTATGTTATTTTTAACTTTTCATCTAAGCTATGATTCCAGTACCCCCCAGATTCTGTAAAGCCGCAGTTCATGTGAGACGTGTGTGGTTCAGGACCTCTTGTGTGTATGTGTGTGTGATTCCAGATCGGAGGGAGGGACCTTAACTGCTTGAAGATTACAGACTTCATAAGCATAATATTTTCTTCTTTGCTGTTATTATTGTATTTGCTAACTCACCACTTACTCTGGTCTTGCTGTCAGTGTTTGCATATATGAGGGTTTTAATGAAGGTTTTAATAATCAGTCACTCGGTTTAAATCAAAAACTGTTGTGCTGTCTGATTGCATACTGGGCTGGCAATTCTGGGCTTACATCAGCATTTTTTTATATTGTCATAGCACACCATTTATTGGTGACAGTTAACACAATCGTTTTATGCTAAATTATCTCAGTGACATATTTCGTGGAAATGTCATTGAAAGCCTGCTTCAGATTTGAAAATTGTGCATAATCTTTACCTCCTGTGCAATTATGTTTAAGACACTTGACTACCTACTTGTAATCTTGTAATGTTTTAATCTTTTATACAGGAATGTTATAAAAAATATTCTTGGCACCTTTTGTGAAGATGTCAGGTATGAAGTAATAGAATTACCTTAGAGTCAGGTATCCATTTCTATGCTTTAATAATTAATGAACCAGGTCTACTCATATGGCACTGAAAGAATTCATAGCTATTAGAGTTGAGGCCATTCCAGAATACATTCATTACTTCCAATCCAAATCAGGAAATGCAACTGGAGCTGTAATTTAAATCTCCCTGAAGTTCAAATTCAATTGAAATTCCGCTCCCCACGTTTTTTTTTTCCAATCCTAATTTCATTTCCATTTCCAAATTTGGATTGGAACTGATAAATGTATTCTGGAATGGCCCCAACCCTGATAGCTATGGGCAAGTTACAACATCTCCCATACATTTTGTTCAATGAATTGCTTTCATATCTGATGTGGGGTTGTTACATGTCCTGGTCTAAGTCAGGCATGGAACATGGAATAACAAGAGGCAATGGCACACAGTTAATCAGTTTGATTAAACCCTATTTTATTTAATGTAAGGCCAAAAACCCAAAGCAGGAGAAATCCAGAGAGAATCAAAGAAATGAACAAAACAAAACTCTTCGCCCCTAAATTTATCTAAATTAAAAAGAAAGGGAAAAGAAAAAATATATAACTAAACTTAACCAAACATGCACCAAGTGGCACCTGCCCCTTACCTAGTGTGTTTGACTGTCTGCTCAGCTACACAGGAGTGTATAAGCACTCATGCTAACCTTGGTGGTCTTCACTCCATAACTCAACAACAGCATTTCACAATCAGTAGCGTCACAATCTTATTATAAAGCACAAAACAGCAGAGCTGAATATCAGCAACAGCAACAGCCTTACAGCAGCAGCAGAGCAGCTTTTTTTAGGCCAAGTCCCTCCCACTTGACAAGGAAGAGGAGGAGCAAAGTCCCAACCCAGCTGGATCCGGTGACCTGGCAAAAGAACAGAGGCACATACACACAAAAACACCAAAGTGTGCGTTCCCGTCGCGGGGGGGGGGGGGGGGGGGGGGGGGGGGGGGGGGGGGGGGGGGGGGGGGG
>JABFEA020000010.1:2613954-2624232 GCA_019775915.2 Cyphomyrus plagiostoma
GGGTTTCCCTGCTGAGACTGCTGCCCCCGCGACCCGACCTCGGATAAGCGGAAGATGATGGATGGATGGATGGTATTCCATAAGGTGTGTTCGTGTGCGTGCACGTGCGTGTGTGTACCCTGCGGTATGTTGGCGACTGCCCAGGGCTGGTTCCTGCCTGCACCCATTGTTTCTGGGATGGCTCCGGTCCCCCCTCATGACCCCAGCTGGGATTGAGCAGATACGATCATAGATGGATAGATGGCATTTCATAAATTGGTGGATAGTCCACACAAATATTTATATAATCCAGCTTCTGTGGTTAATATCTGAAAACATTGCATTGTTTAATAAATTATACTTGACTGTTTTCAATACATCTTCATATCGTTTGAATACACTCGTGTGGTATAGCTGTAAGCAAGTTTCCGTTTGACTCTAGCTTGTTTTGGGAAGAAAAATTCAGTTTATGGAATATATGGAGGGGGGGTGGAGGCTGAACAAATTAACACAGTAAACATTACCTGGCTACCCAACAGCAATCCTTTTACACCCAGCATCCACTCAGAAATGCATGATAAAAGGTTAGCATTCATTAAGGAATAGAACCTACATAGAAGATCGGTCCAGGCAAGATAGCAGGTGGCTGAAAAGTGCACAGGAAAAAACAACAGTAAAGGGAAACCTGGTGAAATTCAGTTTATGAACAAGAGCTATACCTGTTTGGAAAGTGGTTCGGAGAGTGACAGTGCACATCACACGCAAACACTAGAGAGCACTTGAGGGCCAATTGTATTTCTAAAGTTAGCAATGTCGTAGGCACTACTTTCCCCTCACTAAATTTTCCTCGTCCATTTTATCTTTAGCGAAACTTCGGTCTGTTTAACAAAAACCTACTGACCTATAGTCACATATTCATAAGAATGGCTGTCACCCAAAGGAAACAGGGGACATTCTTCTGTTCCAAACACTACTTCAACTTTGACGGACACCAATGTAGTTATCAGTTGGTTCATTTTAGTCTTGTTTAGGATGAGTTCACAGCCTCCTGTTTGGGGTCGTAATATGAAGTAATATTGAGTAATATGGAGTAATTTTGAGTAATAGGAAACAGGTGTGTGCTGGGAGGGCAGTAATGTCAGTTTTAAGCTGCCTATTGCTGCTTAGCTGTACTGTCATTCCCTTTAATTCCTTATAGGCATTTATATACAGGTAAACCTTTAGTAAGCTCTTTGGAATAAATCATATGTAGCTTTTTTAAAAGCAAATTGGGTACTAACACATTTTACTTGGGTACCATGTGTGTACAACTGCTATTTCAAATTTGTCATATGGTAATTTTTATGCTGTCCATGGTAAAAACAGGATCCTTCAGTGAATGTCAGTAGAAAAAGTCATAATCACCATACAGAGATGTATGACAGGGTAGGGTCTACTTGTTCCAAAACCCCTTTATAGTTAGCAGAATATTTCACTGGACATATCAGAGGACAGTCAAGAGAGCAATCTGGAAATAGGTTGTGCTGTGCTGTGCAAAATGATAAAATGTGCCTCCAATCCAGATCGGTCCCAGGCCTCCACAGAATTAAGCTCCACGAACATAATTAAAAATGTCTGTCAGTATGAAAAGTGTGTAGTCTTTTTTTTTTTTTTTTTTAATCACACATGCAACACAAACACACACACAGGTTTGTAATTATATCTTTGTGGGGACTCTCCATGCATACCTACAGGGAAAATTCTAATAGCAACATGATGACCTTAACCCATACCCAGCCCTAACCTTAACCATTAGTAACCACCCTCAGTACAAGACTTGTGGTGTTTTTACATTTTTGATTGCATTCACAAATCATTATGGGGACCTGATTAATGGTCCCCACAACATAAAAAACAGTTTTTTATTACTTTGTGGGGGACATTTAGTAATATAATGTAATACAAACCTAATCCACACACACACACATGCTGGCATACCTGCCTAAACGGGGACCTTACATTCATTTCTATCGGCCAAACCCTAATCCAGCAGCATCTTACACCAGTCATTTTCCAGGGACCCCAAATCTGATGATTGCAGTTCCAAATTCCAGCCACATTAAAGACAGTAAAGATTCACAGTAATAGATGGTGGCAGGTAACAAGGAAAAAAAGATTTGCACATTCACTAATTAAAGCTTACCGAAATGATTTCCTTTGTCCGCCTACATTTCTGTGTCCCCAGATCAATGCCAGCTGTGTTTATGTTGTACTGGTTTACAAAGGCTGAGGTGACTAGGTTAATTGTCTGAAATAAGGCTTCGGCCAGCTATGTGTTATTCAACGGGTTTCCACCATCATATTTCTATGTACTTCACCAGTACTGTTCACAGATTCCTCTTTTTTTAAGTGGAATACAAGAATAAATTCAGAACATCAACATTTGTGGTTTATTGGAAGTTCTCAAAAGGTAAGAGCCTTGCTTTTATTCCTCTGGAATGAAGAATGAAGTAAAACAGGCAGTTGTAATATGTTCCTCACCACTGCTATTTTGTACAAATATGACCAAATCTTAAAAGCGTTCCATTTATTAAGGGTGCAAATTGCCATATTTCTTCTGAATGCTCTACCCATTATGGTCTAAATGTGTTGGTCTGTGTAACAGTGATAGCACAAAGGGTATTCCTCGGCTAACGATGCAGCTCACAGCTCTCCATTGAGATGAAATTGCCGTGTGTCAGGCCTTGCATCAGACCTGCAGTAATAATATTTACTCAGTGTAAGCAATACACTTCCTTAATGCTCTGCTGTGTCATGCATTATGGGGGCTCAGAAGGAGGACTGATTAGTGTTTTCCTATATCGGAGTTACTCAACTCCCTCACCAGCAGTTGTTCATGCAGGATTTCATACAACAAACATCCTTGTCAGGTAATAAATAAGCTTCACTTTGGGAAATTAAGTGCAAGATGTACTGCTGCTGACCTGAGTAAACCTCAATGCAGGAATAAAACTTCATCTCTGTACTTTGAGGTAGGTCATTAATGTTACCTTCCTCTTTAGGAAAGCCCAATAGAGATTGTTCTTCATACACCTCCCATCTCATCCAGAGAGCTTCTCCTCCGACATCAGTGAGAGTGTTCTGACCACCTCAATCTGTATCTGGCTCCTATCCTCCTCCTCCCTCTCCAAGACCAGGCTGCACCAGGTGGTCCATTCTGTAGAGAAGATCATTGCCTGTCAGCTACCAGCAATAATTGACCTCTTCATTGCCAGAACAAAAAAGAGAGCTGGTAAGATTTCCATGAAACCCTTCCACCCCCAAAGGTACCCCTTTGCCAAACTGCCATGTCAGTGTCAAGTCAATTGCTACAACTTCAGCCCTGAAACGACCTGGCTCAACAAAAAACTCAGCTAGATATAACCCTTCTTTAGCACAATCACAGCACCTACTCCTGTGTTTTGCTACAGCTGCTATTTGTGCATTGATGTAGCTGCTGTACTTGCTGTTTGTTGCACTGATTTGTTGTATTCACTGTTTGTGTTGGCACTGCTGTGTTGCACTTGTTACACATGTTGCATTGGCTGAAGCCCCGAATGAATCCGAATGAGCCCCAGATGATTTGTTTAGCTCAGATGTTTAAATGTTTAAGCAACCGTGATCTTAGTCTAGGAATTCCATATATCACAACAGCACTCCAGGGCTGCGTTTTCATTTTGGTGATTTTGGTGGATCCTTGGACAGCTTATGTCTTTGGGGCTAAGCAGCTGAAGTCTTAAGATCCTAGCAATACCCCTGGTATGTCACACAGTACACGATTGGATGTTGTCTTGCCTCTATATTGTTGTGATGCCTCTGTATTTTGTTATTGTCCAACATTTCTTGTGTTGTACCAATCCCTGTATTTCTACATGCAGGCAATGAAGTTCCAAATTGAAGTTAAGATTAATGTTGAGAAATTATATTTCTGATCATACACATTAGCTGCTTCTATTTAATATTTACTAGATTTATTTTTTATGATTCTCTAGTGTACTGCTCATGCATTGTACCAGGCTGGCCAGGCATGATATTTTATGGCAACAAAACATACTTAAAGGGGCAATCAAAAGACAAACTGTAGCTAAACAAATATAGCTGAGATTTTTTTTAATTGCCAAGAGAACCATGTAATTTGACAGCAAGATAGAAATTGGAAATTACAAGGTACAGTTAACCCCCTCAAATTCCCTACAGATAGCAAGCAAACAACCTACTCTTTGTTTTGTGCAGCTAAGCAGAGTGCAAAATGCTTTGATTACCATCCAGTTGTTATGAGTGGGTATGGCAGCAATTTGTATCGCAAACCCTATCATTACATCGCTTACTCTCCAGAAGCCATTACCCCCTCACCGTCAATCTCCAGGAGACCCCATTATGAGGTTCACACAGCTGAGCAGCTGATTTCCGTCACACACCAAATGCCCTACAGAAGCCAGAGCTCTCAGTAAAGGATAATAGAAGCAAAGTGTTGGGCCAGGCCTATACCTGAAAGGGTTTTCCAGAAAGAGGACGATTTGATTTTGCTATAGTAATCTGCTGTCTCAAAGGTGCTGATTACTGGTGGCTTGCTGTTTCCAGTCGGCAATGAGTCAGATGGAATGTACTCTTCTATGTCAACGTACATTCTGATAAAATGGTAGAATGCATTTTTTTTAAGCTCCCATTCTGTTAAGCCTGGGAAAAAGGTGGTCTGCTGCAGATTGCTGATGCTGTAGATGATCAATCAGGCTCAGTTTGCACAAAGCAACACAAACGGTTGAAGTTAAGTGCCGCTGTAATGTGAAACATCAGACATGTCTTCACTTAGCAATTCATTTGCATTTTCTCATCTATAAAAAAAAATAACATTTAGGCTTATATTTTCTGAAGCTCTATAAATTAGAAAGTAACTTTCACTGTAAGTTTAGAAAAGGAGGATAATTTGATTTTCGTCTATTTTGTTTGTCAATAACATTCAATTATTCCTGTTTTTTGTAGTCTAATTAATATTAAGAATCTCAAAATGCGCATTGCTCATAGCTGTTTATATCCTAGTAGTGTTAACAAGATGTATCAGTTTAAAGGGGACAAGTGAAACACAAAATAAGAAACGGATGTAAAAATGTCAGAACAGGAGAAACTTGCTCATAACCATAATTTGCTAAATTGTTAAAATGTCACGCATTTGATGTGAAATACCAACCATACCATACCATACCAACATTATTTATAAAGCACTTTAAAACAACCACACAGGCCCAAAGTGCTGTACAGAGAATAACGAAACTAGAATTAGGTACATAAAAGTTAATAAAATAAATAAAAGTTAATCCATCCATCCATCCATTTTCCAAACTGCTTATCCTACTGGGTCACGGGGGGTCCAGAGCCTATCCCGGAGGCATTGGCACGAGGCAGGGAACAACCCTAGATGGGGGGCCAGCCCATCGCAGGGCACACTCACACACCAGTCACGCACACATGCACACCTACGGGCAATTTGGCAACTCCAATCAGCCTCAGCATGTTTTTGGACTATGTGGGGAAACCCCACGACGACACAGGAAGAACATGCAAACTCCACACACATGAAACCAGGCGGAGACCAGAACCCCGGTCCCAGAGGTGTGAGACAACAGTGCTAACCACTGCACCACCATGCCGCCCCCATAAAAGTTAATAAAATAAATAAAATACATTCAGACAACCAGAACCAATGGCAGTGCTGAATGGGATGTGTAATGTACATATTCTGCCAATGTCAGTGCTGAATAGGGATGTGTAACATAGATATTTCGTCAATGGTAGTGCTGAATGGCATGTGGCATGTGCAATGTAGAAATTTCACCAACTACAGTGTTAAATAGGATGTGTAACGTAGATATTTCTTCTGGTACCTACAGTCTTGCGCTGCTGAATGAAAACAAGATTTATATTTTTCTCTACAATTCTGTGCCTTATATCAATTTTGCTAATAATTTATCTAGTACAAGATCGTGATAGGGTTGGTGGATAACCCAGGACACTCAGGTAAATTGGGAGAAACAGTCCAAAGCAACTGAAAGGTGCTGATTCACATCACCACATATCTTTGAACAGCGGGTGGAACCTAAAGTATGAGGAGAAAACCTATGTGGATAGAATATGTCAGCTGGGGATAGGAATGAAGCACACAACCCTACCGATCCTACCCCCCCCCCCCCCACACACACGCATAGAACATGTCAGCTGGGGATAGGAATGAAGCACACAACCCTACGGATTCTAACTCCCCCCCACACACACTTTATGCATTAAAACAAATATAAATATAAAACAAATATAAATATCATACTTAAAAAAATATGAATTGCAGATATGAATTAAAATATGAAATAAGTGAGTTTATAGAAATCCTTCTGATTTGAGCTGCCCTCTGTTATAACTGTTCTCCTAGGCAAATTCTTTCAGTGACATTGATGATGATGGCAGTGATGCCCAGTAATGTTACCATGGTGCAAAGGGAGCACTGAAGGTATGATAGGTAATAAATTTGGGGACTGGTCAGTCAGCATAACAGACATGTCACTACCAGATGGAAAAGAGTGTGACAGCAAGACAACAGAAATGCAGTTATCATGTATTTTACACGTTCCTTTTTAAATTGTAGGTTAATGTCATACCATGTGCCCCTGACAGGGATAAGCTGCTTAAAGGTACTTGGATGGATGGATGGATGAACATGTTACATGGCAAAACTAAGCCCTTAAACTTAAATGTAGTGGATATTTGTTAATAAAGTTCTCTGCTTTAATCTGCCATGTTCAGTTTTCTTTCTGTCATTGCGTGTGTGTGTGTATATATATATATATATATCCAATATGTGGATTTCAATACATATATAATGAAAAGTGAAATATATAGTACATTTCTTTTGAAAAATGTATTCAGAGTACTTGCGAATGAATGAATTTCCCCCAGAATCCTAAACAAATGATGAAGAAAAAGCTGTGAGGTGGGGGGGCTGAACATTTGTCAAGGCAACGGCTGGAGACGTGCGAGGGCTTTCTGTGACGCAATAAGGGGATTGTGTTTGTTTCTCTGAAGTGCCTCCCTGATGCTCAGAGTTGCTCCTTGCAGTGTGAATCACGTATTGGATATGCAAGTCAGTGTTCGAGCAATATGAGCGGCCAGGGAGCATGAGGGTCTTGTCCAACCATTCCGAAGCATCCTACTGAATAAGTAATGTGAACTGAAGCAACAAAAGGTTCCTTCTGGAGACAATGGCCACCCAGACCCCAGTGGCTTTGCCAACTGGCTGCCAGAAGATACTTTGTGAGTCTCATGATTCTCCAGGGATGAGGGGCCACATAAGTATATAGTAGTTAGGTGCCGACTAAGGGGCCCTGTGACCACACATGCATTCTCCTGCCCTATCTTCTTCTGTCCATATCTCTTTCATCTTCCCCCTCATTCTCCAAGGTGATTCTTATTAAGCTTCCCTCTGTTTCAGGGATTTTTTTTTCCCTTACCAAATTACATCCAAGGCCAGACAAAAGATACACCGGTTAAGGCATCGGTTATAAAAAGCAAGAGAACATTAATTAAATTTGGTTGTATTCCAATGAGCAAATAATTACTGTAAAGTAATACTACATTTGCATGTAATAGAGCTAGGTTAGAAGCACAGTACTCTGTGAAGATCAGCACCAGGAGAACCACCTGATTGTGCAATCCTCCATGGTTCCAGGCTATATTGTTCACAAATAAACATTGCAGCTGTCTCCTTATTTTACAGGAGCCGACTATTCCCCAGTTAGACTACAATGGCCAAAATTCCCATGCTGGCACCTCGCCAAGTACCAACAGCATTTGTTTTTGTGGATGCATGGTGTATGGGGAGTAGTAAAAAATAATATGTCAAATGGCACATTCAGCAGCCAGAGAGATGTAAAAGTATCTGAGCACAAACTACACATGTATTTGCTGTTACACAATCTGTGGTTTTCCCCATTCTAAATATTTAATCAGTTTTTGATAGTCCCTAGTGTCATTGGGTGCTCTCCTTGACCCAGAAATCGCAGAAGGGTGTCCCTGACCATTCTCTCAAAGCTGCAGCATTGGTCTTAATTATAACTGCATCAAAATGCCAAATTATTAATTCATCAACCTCATTAACTTTTAAAATTCTGCAAGGTGTTTGGTTGCAGAAGTGAACTGGGATAGAATGCATCCCAAGTAATTCTCTTGTGTTCTCTGAAAGTAGACAGGGGGATGGGAAAATGTAACAATTAGGTAGAAATTAATGGAAAATTGGAAAGGAGGACTGCGAGGCTTTCTCTGGGCAGCGGGTTCAGTTTCCTCTGTGAAGCGGACAGCTTTAGAAGTCTTGTTTTTATTTAAGTTTTAACTGAAAGTCAGCAAAAGGCAGGGGTTTCCGGCTGTGGCGTCACTCTTTAACATCTCTGTCTTTCCTGGATGCGATCCGCCTCCCAGGAGAGCCGAAGCCGGCGTCATTCACAAAATTCATTCAAATGGCTTCAACTTCAAAGCCTTTCATTGAGGAATCTTTTTATAGCACTGGAATGCAGCCCTTACCTGATTAACATTGCACACAGCAGTCCTTAAGAACTCTTCCAACAGAAGCAAAGGGACACAGCTCCTCTCTGTATGCCTGCCTTCAAACAGCGATGGGAGGGTGAAGTGAGCCATGACCGAGAGGGCTCCCTGGATCTACCTAAGATATCGATTCTGCACCCCAGTTCCAGAGACTCAAAGCACATCTCCCGACTCTTCTCATGCAGCATCTGTACAGCTGGGACATGTTTCAAATAACTGATCCCTTTTCTAAAAAAGCATTTTATAGCATCATGAAAAAAGGATAAAAGCCTGATTCTATATTCTTGCATAGTTGTCACATTAAATGGTTTCAGATTTCAAGACAAAATATTAAACAAAGGTACCCTGAAGAAACACATAACAGAGTTTTTTGATCACTATTTTATTTACTTTAATTCATTCACCCGTATCACCCATGTGAAACGGCACTGCCCTCTTAGTTAATGAACCAATTGACCATAATTAATTGATAATTAGATTCAGCTGATCGAACACAGCCTGGCTTGTTTACAGACAGCCCCTTTGAATCTAAAGCACACTCATATTAAGCCGTACCATCCAAGTAAAGTTGTCACATCAAATGACAAACATATGTATGATTACATTAATTATATAATGTATAATATATGTATGTATGTGCGTGTGTGTGCGTGCACACACACAGACAATGGTTGCAGAGCTATTTCTAAGATCCTGGGACTTCACTGGGCCGCAATGACAGCATTACTTCCAAACGAAGAACACTTGCAACAGTAGTGCTTAGTTTGCAGAATATCTCTGATTCATCCAGGAAATCACGAATAATACCACGAAAGTATTCAAAGGCCTCATGTTAATGACACTGCAATAGGAATGACACTGGTTCAAAATGAGGTTTGTGACTGAAGTCTGTTAGTCATAAGAAACCCAAATTGTCATGTCATATTTGCAAACAAGCAATTAAATGATTTTTGCAACCATGTCCTATGGAGTTAAAAGTGAATTTCTTTGGATGATACAGGACCCATTATGCCCAGCATAAGCAAAACACAGCACTTCACACTATTAATAGGGATTGACATAAGTGGTATGCAAGTAGGCATTCACCTTTAAAAGCAATCGATTAATGTAACAGCGCAAATACGTACGTAGTATTTTATGTGCATTTGCGCCGCTATGACAAGAAATTACCATGCATTTCAACCTCTATACCGCAATTGAAGTACGAATTAGCATATAAAGGTTAAAATGCATGATCATTTCTTGTCCTATTGGCGCAAATGCACATAAAATACGTACGCAGTCACACTATTAAAACAATCAATTGTCGCACGTATCGCTTTTAAAGGTGAATGCATACTATACTAGCGTACCAGTTCAGTCAATCCCTGACTACCTATAGTCATTGATGTTACCATCACCGAGATGGTGTTGGAATGCTTCGCTGATTCAGGGTGTACTTTTTAAAAATTTACTATCGGCATTAGGGGTGTAACGCTATATCGCAGTATGATATTTCGCGACGTTAAAATGTTATAATATGTATCGTAGAGTGTTGGAAATACATTTATGATAAGCCTTTATACCTTATAATTCTAAACAGGTCTCCTGGACATATTTGGTTGTTTTAGCTGTAAAAGTGTCCTAAAACCTGCTGTGAGTATGTGCCTTTGTCCCATTTTTTCACCTAAAATGTCCGATAAAATCACTATTCTGCAGAGC
>JABFEA020000010.1:2685727-2711173 GCA_019775915.2 Cyphomyrus plagiostoma
TTGCTTCCGGGATAGGCTCCGGACCCCCCGCGACCCAGAAGGATAAGCGGTTTGGATAATGGATGGATGGATGGATGGATGGATGGATTGCATTCACAATTTTTTTTGTAAAATTATCCAAATGGGGACCTGAAAAATGTCCCCACAAGTTAGGAAGTTTCTGGTTTTAACAAACTTTCCGGATATCTTGGTCCCCAAATGTAAACTATGCAACCCCCCCAACCACACACACACTCTAGGCAATTCAAAGACACCGATTCACCAAAGTGCAAGCCTTTTGGTACCAGGAGGAAACCAGAGTACTTGAAGGAAAGCCACACAACAGAGGGAGAACATGGAAACCCCAAACACAGAGGGACACAGGGATGGGATCTGAACCCCTAAACATGAGGTATTACACCACTGTGCTACTCATTGTATTTTATTATATTCTAAATAATTTCATTAAAATATCATCTTCAACATTCATTCTGCCAGTAAGGCAGGCATATCTGAACCCTGGTCAGTTTTCAAGGAAGTATCTCACGGAGCTGATGTTCTGCTGGTTCTTCCGGACCCTCTCCATCTCTGGGGTGTCCTTCACTGCAATCCCCTTTCCTATCTCCTTCTTGTACTGCACCTGGATATTGACAGAAAAGAGACACCACAACACAGCATCAGATATAGCCTGTAGCTTTTATAACAAGCTTTTGCCTTCATCAAACAGCATGTTTAATTTTAAGTGAAAGTAGTTTACAAATTCTGTCCTACTTCAAAATGTATGGAGAGAGATTAATCTCAGCATTACTGATAAATGCATGTAGCGTGATCCGTGTGTAACAATATCTCTCAACTCATGTCTTAACTGTAATTTGAAAAATGTGGAATGATTTATACTAAAACATCGATACCTCAGTTGTCAAACTAATTAGAACGCAAATTTCTTAAAAGTCGAACCAACCAGTTCGAAAAAAAATTGCCTAGAACTCAATCTGAATCTCAGAAGTCAACCCGTGAACGCCGACCTAAGACAACTTGCACAGGCGGGGAAATTAGTCACGTGGCATGTCTCTCAGCGGAAACACTACATTTTAAGCCTCGCTTTTGCTGTGATAGCATTGTGCATGTTTACACTAGCTGAATACATATATTTAGACAGTAAAAATACATTTAGACAATGATAGACAGTAACAGTAATTATTATTATATAATAAAATACATTTTAAAACGATTTCTAATTCATTATTTTAATATTAATAATAAACCATTAATACATTTAATTATAATAATATTGTTGTGCAGAGAGGGTATGGAATGGGGACAAAGGCGCAGATGTCAGGGTATCAGGGAATACGGGGTTTAATTACAGGTAAGGCAGGCAAAACAGACGGACAATACAATGACCAG
Source organism: Cyphomyrus plagiostoma (assembly GCA_019775915.2). NCBI lineage: Eukaryota > Metazoa > Chordata > Actinopteri > Osteoglossiformes > Mormyridae > Cyphomyrus > Cyphomyrus plagiostoma. The sequence continues at coordinate 2,687,114 of JABFEA020000010.1, forward strand.
ACTGGGGAAACAACCTGAAACGCAGATGAAATACAGAGATCTAATAATAACAACTAGAAACAGCTGATCACACGGGGATTCCACACGGGGTTAATGAGGGGGTGTGGCACATGGAAGGAGCAGACGATCGGGGCAGGACGCATTGTTTTTTTTTTACTTTACACATTCAATAAATCAATTACTTTTATTGATAGACTCAGGTCCATAGATTCACACACACACACGCACACACACACACACACACACAGAAAAGGACAGATAAAAACGTGAAGAAAATCAAATGACATACAGACATCTAAGCCAATGCACCCTCAGCTGGGATGCATAACGGGAACATTGTTTGGATACATTTATTTTCTTTCTTTACAAATTACTGTTTTGATATATGTGCTTAGATGTGTTTAGTACAGTATATGCTCTTGTTTGATCCGGTTGATTTTGTGTTTAAATGCTAAAAAAACATATTTAGATGTACTTTTTTGCGGTTAGGGAACCAATTAATTGGGCTTCCGTTATTTCTTATGGGAATTTTTTTTAAACTTTGCCTTTCTATGCAGTTTTGTGTGAGTTTTTGTAGCTTTGTTGGTGTCTTTTAGTGTTTCTACTTTAACAATTTGCTCTACAAACTACTACAAACGTAACCTACTTTTTCCAGCTCTGTTTTAATTTCTGCATGTTTTAACAAACGCTAAAATCGAACAAAACAAGTACCGCGACAGACGCAGCTCTGCTGAAGTTTATAGCACATTGTAGCTCCTCCGCACAGCCAAAGACACTGGTTCACTGTTTCAGACCAGAAATTCTCTGGTGCTGTGCCGAAGCCAGTTTTGCAGGCATGGGGCCACTTGATTGGCAGTGGAAAAGTGTGGAACCAGTTCCAAATTAGGTCCTGGTTCAGCACCAGCACTAGTACCACATTGGTGGAAAAGCTTACTCGAGAATAGCTGATTTAAAATTTAGTGATGGCCAAATGAAGCTTCAGGACCCATTTGCTGTATTTTCTGATCTAATTAGATGGTGTTTGCTTCAAAAAAGGCCTCAAAGCATAAACTCAAAGCACCATCTATAATGAAATATAGTCTCTTCACTTGTTACTCTACTGCAACTTTCCACACTGAGTCATACGGTTTGCAGCACTAAACGCAGAAAAACTGCCGATTTTTGAAAAATAACTCGGACATGGGCCCAAAAACGTGACGTGTCTGGGAAAACCCGAACATATGGTGACCCTATGTGGCATGAATGTAAATCTGAAACAGCAGGCTGTGTCTTTCAATAAAGGAAACAAGCCAGTCAAAGCACAAGAAGAACTGAATAATTTAGCTAAGCACAGAAGCCTTTCAGTTTGAAAGTACAGACACTCCTCTACTTGCGAACGAGATACGTTTCGAACAGCCGTTCATAACTTGAAATGTTCATAAGTCGTTAGTCAACATCATTTTAAGGATATACGCAAATACAAAGGATTAGTAAGCTGGGAGTTTGCACGCTATGCGGCTGCGCGGCGGGAGTAGCGGCCAGAAGTCATATTAGGCGGAATTGGTGAACTGAAAAAAAAAATGATGTTGCGGACAGGAAACGGGAGACAAATTAACACAATTTGGATTTACTGTCCTCTTTGTTCGTATGTCTGAAAGTTCGTAAGTTGAAAGTTCATAAGTCGAGGAGCGTCTGTAGTTTGTAAAACCTGAAGAGGCTCAAAGTGTCCTCCCTGACATGATTTATCTGGTCACTCTAGCCACTGATGGCTTGTTTGTGGATATTCCCAAACAAAGGGTGATGCCAGTCTTCTGTACAACTACAAAATCTACACTGCAAAAAGACAGTACATAATTGGTTATAAATATTAATTGATAATGCTTTGTAATGTAGCTAGCTAATGTTTTATAAAAAATAATGTTTTGGCTAATTCTAACAACAATCAGCACTTACGTTAGAATTAGCCTAAACAGGCTACATCAAAAAACATTTAACAAACTCAAAAATGTTACATGGCTGTTGTTGAGCCCACTTCCAGTTTGACCACTGGAAATGCAGGGCCATTTTTCAGGTGGTTCTGCTTTGGCACCACCTGAGAACCATCTCCCTATGAGCAATGGCTCGACACTAGTGGAAGAGAGGAAGAAATATGGTATTCATACCACCAGTGGTACACTGAGTTCCCCCTGGTGGTATACAAGAAGACTGCAGTAATTTCTTATGGTGATTAAGGTTACTCCCATTTTTTTCACCTTATGTAGTACTTGGTCCAAAAGGTTTGAGACCCCCTAGTTTAGAACGTCAGAGACCAAACTGCTGTCTTACTGTGCTGATGTTTTCCTGGTTCTTCCGGACCCTCTCCATCTCAGGAGTGTCGGTCATGGCAGTTCCCCTTCCAACCTCCTCCTTGTACTGGACCTGGACATTTCCAGCAGGTTTGTAGCAACACAGTCTAAAACTACAATGTTCAGTTGAACACCAAATATTGTATTTCTAAAACTATGATTGATATAGACCAATTACAGGCAGATACACAAGATGATTGTTAGAATATCATGTTTACATGCTGGGTAATTTATCTTTAGGGAAACAAGATTTATGAGGGTGATCATCACTTCAGGAACAAGCCTCCACATGCTGACATTCCTGCTTACATGGCTGATTTTCTTTGCGTTTTCCCTCGCAAGGATGATTTCTGGGGTCTCAGTGACAGATGATGTCAGACCTCTGAGTAACTTGGAGTCCCATGTATATCGTATCTGAGAACAGAAATACGAATGATTGTTATTAATATAAATAATAACGATGGGGATTTTCTTTTTCATAGTTACTGAAAAAGAATTCCCAAGTTCTAAGAAAATTATCCATTAAGCACAGAACCTCAGACACTGGCTATAAAGCTCATGAAAACGCAGCATCATGTTCTGTGGGTTACAAAAGCTGAAAAAAGTTCTGCTTCGCATCCACGGTCAGAAGAACTCCTAGCAGTGATCACATCTCAAAGATCTCTTGAAGTTCAAAACCTTTGTTTGAAACTTGCAGGCTCCTTATGAGCCAGGGCTGAATGCACATTCTGGGATATAATTCCAAAGATGCTTTCTAAGTATTTGGGATTTTTGAAAATCTGTTTACTTTAAGTACTAAGGCAAGGCTGGGAAACGTAGCTTCTTGAAAAAAATCAATGTCTGGTGTTTCACTCACCAAGTTGGTGCTCACTGAAAGCGTTGTATAAAATAACAAGAAGACCCTGATCAGAAGTTCTGAGTGAGAAGCCAAAACAGAGAAATATATGTTCTATGGTGGGCCCTACTTAATAATATTAAAAAGGTTTTTGAGCAAAATGCAGAGTCACAATGCAGAACAAACATAGCTATTTTCACTGTGTAATAAAGTGGTGAGTGACGCACTGAGCTGATGTTCCTCTGGTTGCTCCTCACTCGCTCCATCTCGGGTGTATCTGACACCCCTGCATACGCACCCTTCAGCTTCTCTGCCTCATCTTTGTACTTTTTCTAGTGCAGAGAAAAAGATGTTTAATCAAAACCAGGTAATCAATAACCCTAAAAATAATAAGCCGTATCCCGGCTTTTCATATCACATACATGTTACAAAACATAGATGTATGACAGATTAAAATGCGTCTCGCTTTGGTCTTAAGTATTCCTCTAAACTTAAACAAAAGTCATGTCTAATGTAGGGAAAATGTGATCACATCCTCTGATTGTATGTGTGCATCGGTGTGGACACTCTACCTGACTGTACACATCCTTAAGATAGGAGGCATGCAGGAGCTCGGGAGTATCCGTAACTGTGCCATAGGCGCTATCCCTCAAATTGGACGTCTGCTTATACGTCGTCTGTATTTTCAAATTAAAAGTCAAAAGGATTTCAAACATTTCATATTAAAAGTCAAGGTCAAATGAAAATCTTAAAGTCAAACATAAAATGGATGTTTTCTTCATGGTTACTGTACTAGATATACACACAAAATCATCTCTCATGGTTTTTTTGTATGTAATTAAAATGGCTTATGTTTTCTGGGATGTACATCACAGACAAGTGAGAAGGGCAATTCTTTGTGGGGTATTGTGATATCAGTAGTCTAAGGATTTGTGGAAATAAAATAGGAAATCTCTAAATATCAGAACAAATGAATGATATGATCTGGATTTTAAATGTTAATGACACTATTTTGATGAGAAAAATCTAGATGATTCTGTTTTCCTTTGACCAGCATACAATCAGGGAAAACACACATCCTGTTTACATACAGGGTGACATTTTTCTGGGTAAAAAAAGACAGTTACTGTGACTGTTTTTATTCAAAGCATGTCATCTGGCATTAATGTTTTTGGTGAAGATTCCCTCACCTAAAAAAAAATGTCAACCTTATCTTAAATCACCTATTGTTGTGTTAGTCTTCAAAACTAACTGCATTGATTGTTTTTCCTCTGAACATGAAATTAATACCTCAGGGAGATAACAGAAATGCATATTGGGACGTGCCCCATTAAAAAGGGGAGTATACATGAACTGAATCTGAATAAAGTTATCCCAGTATCCTGATGGAGTCTTATACAGGTCAGTTCCTGCATTTTTATTATTTGTCTTTTGTCTTCACATTGAGGTTTAACTGATGTGTGTCTGTGTATTTCTTATGATTATGTCTTACCTATTTATACCTTATTTTACTACCATGACCAAATAGTGAACAATATCCTACAAATAATGTCAATGTACAGTGAAAAGAAAATTTTAAAGCATAATTTTTTATCTGGGTAGTTAAGTGTATATTTGCTCAAAAAAACACAATTTGACATTAGAACACCTGCAAATGAACAGTAACAAAATAAAAAATAAAAATTTCTTCTGTTCTCGAAAAAGTTACTGATATCTCGCTGGATGAACACCTGCTTCAGCCCAGCCATTCCATGTATTCACTCATCTGCATCACTAGCTCACTTAATTAACTTCCATCCATCCATCCATTTTCCAAACCGCTGGGTCGCGGGGGGTCCGAAGCCTATCCCAGAAGCAACGGACACGAGGCAGGGAACAACCCTGGACGTGGGGCCAGCCCATCGCAGGGCACACTCACACACCAGTCACTCACAGTTACGGGCAATTTGGCAACTCCAACCAGCCTCAGCATGTTTTTGGACTGTGGGGGGAAACCGGAGTACCCGGAGGAAACCCCACGAACATGCAAACTCCACACACATGAAACCCAGGCGGAGACCGGAACCCAGGTCCCAGAGGTGTGAGGCAACAGTGCCAACCACTGCATCACCATGCCTCCCCCACTTACTTAACTTATATAACCAAAATAACTTATGTGGTACTGATTAGTCAAACTAGGTGTGGGTGAGTCAAAAAATACATGGCTATATTGGATGATTGTTGTAAATACTAGGGTGACCTTAGGAGAGATTCTGAAATGGCTAAACTGACACCCTTTGACAGACTTCATCAACATGAATACTGAGACTGTCTGAGACTTTTTCACAGTACTGTACGTATCACAGACTGAGAACAGAATGATGTTACTTTGACTGCTGTTACATACATGCAGTCTCCCTGTTCTCTCCTCATTCTCCCTCCCCACATTTCCAGATCCCACCCCCACCTGACTGACTATCTCCGAGGCTTTCTTTGCCCTCCATATCTCCAGCACATCTGTGCTGACCACCCTGCCCTTCACCACAATCTCAGTCTGCAGGTCTTTATGGTAGTCTTTCTGCAACAAGAGCCATTGTAGTTTCACAAACCTGAATATACAATCTAATTGTGATTGTCGCTTGTGCTGGATAAGTAGTATGGATAGAGGAATGTACGATATCCAGACCCCTAAAACACCTTGAGCAGTAGAGCAGGAACCAAATTCTGAGCTGGTACAGTTTGAAATATCTTAATGTTTCCTAGGATTTTCATGTAATTATATGCCGTCTCATATTCTCAGCTTTGCCACTGACACAATTATACTCATCAGTACTATGTGCAGTGAAATGCATTGCTGCCTAGGCGACAGTATGAAGTACGAACAGACGTTAGTATAAAGAGACAAGACATAGAACATTAAACAATTATCATAAACATCCATAATGTGCAATTGGCAGCAAAGTGGCAGGTGGTGCAAGACTTTAAATAAGTATTTACATATACAGAATGTACATGTGTGACTTGAGTAGGATGGATCTTTGAAAGGTGCAATAGTAACCTCCCAAAACTTGATAGACCAATAAGATTAAAGCTTGGAATACTTTTCTTTGCTACATATGCTAATAGTTTATTTGGTGCAATTACAGACCATGTAGCACCAGGAAATCATTATTTCGTCTTGTTTGAGGTCACTTGATGAATTCATGTGGAGCATTTTTATAATAGACCAGCCTAGCAATGTACTTTGTAGTATTGTGCTATGCTGTCTGTAGAGCTGCTGGACACCAGGCCTCCCCACTTACCTGGCTGGCCAGCTGCGAGGCTTTTCTGGCCCTCTGGATTTCCGGCAGCTCGGTGCTGATTTCCATCCCCTTGCCTCGGATCTCCGTCTCCAGGTCCTTCCTGTACTCCTTCTGCAAGCCATACAGTGACTTGTGTGAATGTCCTTCACATCTATGAGGTAGATAAGCACTTTTCATCTATGGTAAAGTGAAGTTGCGAGTTGAGCTTGGGGTATGAACAGCACCTCACTGAGAATGTGGCTGGCATTCTTGACTCTGAGAAGATCTGGTGTTTCCTCCAGCCCCAAGCCTGAAAGCCCCTTCCCTTTAACCCTCATCTCCAAGTCCTTCCTGTACTCCTTCTGTAAAATGTACATGTTGGTGGTCGTCAACAACAGGCTCATTACTTTTTTTTTAATTCTTAAAATAAAATGACACTTTTTGTTTTTTGGGTAGAGCACTTTACTTCACCTTTTTAGATACATTTTAGATATATTTAAATTATGTCAAATTTATTGACTGATCTTTTGACCATTTCCCCAAAACAAGGACTCCAAAAAATAACATTACTGATGTTTATACGTGTTTCAGCTCCTTTAATAATGGCATTTCATTGGTCCCTTGTGGGGAAATTCTCTTCCTGTCTTACTCCCCATGACACACATGTAGGTGTGAGTGAGCTTGGCAGTGATGGGGAGCCACCTGCAGCCCCATGGAGCTGTGCGTCAGGAGCCTGTGTGACTATCCTGCCAGCGCTGGGTTTGGTCAGGTGACCTTGAAGTACTGAGGCGTGACCTGCTGAGCCACACGCTGCCCCCTTTAGTGCACGTAACCCACAATAAACAGTTTGCAAGATAAAGTTAATTTTGTAAATATATTGCTCAGTTTTTTATTTTGTCTTTTTTTTTTTACATTTCAGTGATTTCAGCAACTTGCCCTGGATTTGATGAAACACTTTTGTTTCTTGCAGAGATTAATTGCAATAATAGCAAATATTAATGAAATTGGTTATTTACCCAAGAGGCAAAATAGACAATTTAGACATTGAAGCTGTATACTGTCTGTCTTTAATTATAAAAAAAATGATATAAATTGATATGTTATGGCAATTCGTTTGTGACAATGAACCAGTAATGTTTTATGTCCTTACTTGTTTATTGTTTATTTATTGTCTATTTTAATATTCTTGTCTTCATGTTTTCAAGGAAGACAGTGAAATGCTTATGCCACAGTTTCAAGGTTCAGGGTTTCCTGGATTAGCAGTACCTCGCTGAGGATCTGGCTGGCGTTCTTCACCCTGAGCAGGTCTGGCGTCTCCTCCAGCCCCAGGCCCGAGAGTCCTTTTCCCTTCACTCCGGTCTCCAGATCCTTCCTGTACTCACGCTAAAAATGACACAAGAACAAGAGGAGGGGATCCATGACCTCGACTCAGCGGTGTACTCTGAGGAGAAGAGCTGAGGAAGTCAGGAAGTCTTTGAGGTTCGCTGAACAAAACAGCATTAAGACAATATGGGACAGCATAAAGGGAAAATGAGGAAATGTGTGCTGTTGTTGTTCTGAATAGACTGGAAGTATAAATCAGCAGAGACCAGAAACCCAGACTAACCAATTATGATCTCAGCTGAATTAAACAAAAATTCAAATACATCATAAAACAATGAGTCAGCCACAATGCAGCACGGATACATCCATAATCAGAAACAATGTATTGCCAGGATTGTATGTGTACATGTGTTTAAAATAAAACAGAAATAAATACATTTCAAAATAAAAGTTTTGAATTTAAAATACATTGTTCTTTCTTTACAGACAGATGTAGTGGTTTGCTGAATTTAGTTTTTTTGTTTTTTTTTATATTTAGATGAATACCGATCTTTTCTTAATTTGATAATTATTTCAACTGATATACATGAAAATGCTATTTAACATGTAATCAAATAATGAAGATAAATTCAATCTTCTGTTGTGATATTTGTCCTCTGAAATCATCTTAATTACTCTATAAGAACCCAGTTGTTATTAAAACAAGAAAAAAATACTAATTTGTTTAAAAATATCAACTTCTCGGATTTTTTGTCTGCTACAACATGATGTTTTAATTTTCCGTCTTCATCATTTTCCACATGGAGAACTACTTTCTGTTCATCGCAGCCAGTGTAAAGTGCAACACCAAATCAGTACCATAATCCTATGTAGGTTTCTGTCTGAAGATGGCTCCAGATGAAGGAGCATACTGAGATGTTGGTTGCTTGGTTAGGGGCCTCACTGACCTCATTAAGGAGGCCTCCAGCGTATCTCGCATGCAAGTAGCTGGGCGTCATGTCCACGTCCATCAACGCCCTGCCTCGGATGCCCTCATCGTACTGCTTCCTGTACTCCTTCTGATGACAGCCAATAGGAGAACACCATTTCTCCACCATCACAATGAAGACTTTCTGCTGTACAGTGGTATATATTTCCATGGTGTCATGTGAGAGTCATGTTTAGTGGGTAATTATGTAAGGTACAGATATACTACCTCACTTTGGATTTTCTGAGCTTCCTTGCAGACTTTGTAGGACTCTGTGTCCATAAACTCCAGCTGTGACTTTCCCTTGTTCTTCTCATACTGTTCTTTATACTTCACCTGCAAGCAACACTCATTCTGCATTGGCTCTATTGACAGACTCATAGAACAGGAAGCCTCTGAACCATGTGGTGTTTTGCTTTTCGTTTCATTACTTCAACATCCGTCTTTGTCTTTTTGGTTTAGATACTTCAAAGTTTGCACACAGCCAGTATTTACGCTTAAGCCGGCGTCTGGGTTACACAGGGTTACCAGGCATTACAAAGGGGAAAGTTCTCTGAATTACTGTCATGGTAAAATTTCAGAAAGTCCAGCAGGATAGCAGTGAGTCATCCAAAGGAATAAAACAGCTAAAATGTAAAATTATTCAGGAAGTCAGAATGAATCCTGAAATAATACCTATTGATCTATAGGACTCATCCTGACCTTGGCTTCAGAAGGGCAGTGGGAATACTGGGGAGGCATGGCGGAAAAGCAAGACAATGATATCATTACTCTGCCGGCTATGGGATTTGAACCTGTGACCTTCATGATGCAGCCTTCTAACCTACAGAGTTACACACCACTGAGAGGAAATGTGGTGTGTGGCTTTGTAGGTTAGGAGTCAGTGTCCAGAAAGGCATAGGTTCAAATCCCATAGCCAGCAGAGTAACAATATCACTGTTGGGTCCTTGTGGGGGGGGGGGGGGGGGGGGGCCTAGCGCTCCCCACCCCCCTGCCCCACCCACAAACCTCACCCATGTTAATGAGGTTAATGTAGTTAAAAGTAATTTAAAGACACAAGAGGGGGAGAAGGGGAAAGTGGAGCAAAGTGGGAAGTGTGTGACACAGAGACAGTACTTAGTATCAAATCTGAACTAGATGTCAAAAGCCTCACACAGTACCTATATGCATTTCACTATAAGAGACAAAATTGCTTATTTTAAATTGCTTTATTAACATTCCAATACAAACTATGATTTATTCCAGTGCAAGTATTAATGACTGCAATGTATGTCATATTCAAATACATACAGCCTCTGAGACATAAAACTGCTGGATTACTTTTTTGCCATGATTTGTTTTTTTCAGTATATTATATATACTGGGTTGGCATGGTGGCAATTAGCATTGATGCCCCACACCTCTGGGACCTGGGTTCAAATCTCTGTTCTGGCTCCGTGTGTGTGCAGTTTGCATGTTCTCCCCGTTGTCATGGTTTCCTCTAGCTTCTCTCATTTCCACCCCCCGGTCCAAAAACATGCCTAGGTAAGCTGGAATTACCAAAGTGTTCACAGGTGTGTGCAATAGTGCCCTGTGATCCGTATGTGCCCCACCTTGCCTCCATACCTTCTGGGATAAGTTGTAGAGCCCCATTACCCTCACAGGATTCAAGCAAGCTATAAAATAAACACCACTTTTGTGAAAGTGGTTTTTCTTTTTAAGGTACACTTAGACCGTGCTTGACTTTTATTTTATTATTTTTGAGAACATACAATACACGAGAAAAAAAGTTGCACCCAAGCAGACTTTCTCACATAGTGAGAAATTCTTAAATACCTCAACGTCAGAAGGTAACCTTGGGTTTTACAAAAAAGCTGAATGATTCAACACGGTAGTTACACTGAAATGATGACTGCGGGATAAACATCGAATAAAGTGCAGTGAAGTCGTGCACAATGCTCAGTAAGCTTCCCACTTCCACGGCCTGTGAGCCTGAACCAGTGTCTCAAATACCTTTGATGTGCCCGTGCATCCCTGCTTTGCGCTTCATGGGACAGGCTACAGGCTCGCTGTCATCCTGTACTGGATGGTTAGGAGGACCTCACATAATTTCATGACCACCCCCCAAAAATGAAATAAAAAAAAAATCGTTAACTGAACACAACCACACACACAATGTAATAGCACATTAAAAGCAAGTTAAAACCACATTATTTCAAAAAAGATAAAGATTATTCACATTCAGAATATGCTGTCATAGTGTTAAAGTAAATGAAAGTACATGTTACTGAGAACTACTCTCTGTTCCCTGTTATCATCTAGAAGTACTGCTTTGATTATTTTTTTCATTATATTCAATAGGATTTTATATCCTATAGAGATTAAAACTGCTAATTAACATTTTAAAAACCAAAATACACAGACGATGTTTCTTCATCCACTCTACTGTGATTTGATTATTATCTTAATTTATTGACAGAGGAGATTTTTCAGCTTTAGGAACCAACAGGTCCTGTGTGTTGAGCTTGGGGTTTGTAACAGTCATCAATAACATTATGAGAGCGACAGCTTCCCTAGGTATGCTACCTTACGTCATCTCCAGAGTACTCCACTTATGCACTCAGCCTAATGGAAGGAGCATGGTAAAGTGCTAGTAAGCTAACAATCACTCCCATCAAAATGTAATTCCACTTCCCGTAGTAAGCGGCAAATTGCCTAATTGATAGTGAAATTTCAACGAGTGTTAAATTAACATGTCTGCCCTGGGGGTGCTCTTACTTGAAGGGACGGGGCCGAGGAAAAAAAAAAAGTCTCAAATCCAATAGTATGCTTTTATGTTTGAGTGTAGGGGATTTGTTGTTCTTCAATTGTGCATGTGGATTCTCAATTTTTAGATAAATTACGAGCAGAGCTTACATGTTGCAGATGAGTGGAGTAATTCTACGTTATGTAAAATTAAAATTGTAAATAAATGAACACGTTAAATCTGGAATGAAAACCAAAAGCGTGGCAGAAAAAAAACACCCAAGACGAGAGCTAGCATTCTCAGTTTGTGTGTGAAGATGAAAATACCCAGAGAGAGAAACACAAGAAGGAAACAGTCAAGCTCCGTTTTAGATCTGAGGGAACAAGCACTGACTTTCAGCCGCATAAAAGACAACTTCACCATAATTTTATACTTCTGCAATATTCCAATAGCCACATTTAGCAATTAAGTCAAATTTATACATAAATGCATTCTAACATAGACTTGCATGCTTCAGTTTAGCCTAGAACAGAAAACTGTGAATTGAGATTATTAAACTAAAACACAGATACAATACTGTGTCTACGACGGTCCTGATATACATTCCAAGGAAGTGCTTGCAATATATTAACCACACACACACACACACACACACACACGCGCGCACACGCACACACGCGCACACACGCACACACACACGAGTTGACCAAGAAGAACCAGGAAAGTTCTGATGAGCTTTTGGCAGCTTCCCACGCAACAGTTGGCCTCAGGAAAGATACTGTAAAATCAGGAAAGGGCTTAAGAGTCAATCAACTGTCAACGCACCACTTCATCAGGTGCCTTCTTCAGCCACTAACCCATCCAAGACAGCCTTGACCAGGTGTCCACCTACCCACCTCACCTGACCAGGCCGAGGAGTTCCCGGCGCCTCAGCCGAACGGTCCCACCTCCACACCTGCCCATGCCTGCATCGTGCCGCCGTCGGCCGAGGGCTCGTCAGCACAGAAGGCCTTGACTCATGCCCATCTGTCCTAGCAAAGCACTTGCAAATTGAGCCTTGGCAACCCACCCGTGCTGCAGACATTTCAAAGTGAAGGTCTGAAGCCTCGACAAGCCTTAAGTTTCTAATGAACTTGTAAATCTCTGCGAGTTTTGCTGACGGAGCAGAGGAATGTGAAAGTAGGACTCACTTTTTTTTCTTTCCATTTACACGTTCACATGGGGGGGTGGGAGGTGGGCGGTGAATTAATGACTGTAGACTTAAACTCCACCTGACTGCTTTCACTTCTCAATGTAAATTTGACTCAGTGGTCAATTAGTGATTCACACGCTATGTCTCAGCAGCAAATGGCAGGATTCCAAGTTAACTGCGCGTGCCTGCTCTGATGTGGACCCCGGCCATCTTCGACAGTGCCACGCCATGTGCCTCTTACTGAAAGTACTTCATAATCCTGTCACTTTGGCTTTCCCACCTATTTCACAGTTCCTTAACAGCCTTGTTCTGTTCTACCTCAGAATCACCATGGCTTGGTTTACTGAGGAAGCCGAAAACAGGCCTTGGTTCCTTCACTACTTCATTGGAATGTTTTTGCTGACATCACATTCCAGAGACTCCTGTTCCACGGGGTTATCTATGCAACAACATTTAATGTAAAAATTTAAATGAAGCTCAAGTAATAAAATCAATGAAATTCAATTAAACTACTAAGGCTCACTAGCTATATAGCAATATGGAGAATTATGCATTAAAAGTATTACAATACTTTCAGCCAATCATAGTCTGTCCCAGCACTGGCTGGCCATTCTCCAAACAGAACCCAACTAATGACAAAAGTAAAGCATTTTCTATCAGAATATCCAGAGATATCCATATACATGCACAAGAGTCTATTAAAAAAAACACAGCTGCCTACCAGAAATCCTTTACTAACAGACCATTATAAATAGTTCACCCTATTGGAAAAAATATTTTTATGAGAATGTTAAATCAACTCTTTTCCCATCAAAAGATACGATTCCAGCAAGGATAGGTTGTAAATCCTGTTCAGATTTCCACACAAAGAAATGACTGCAAAGTAAATACAGACTTAGGCAGGGGGTCAGAGAGGGAGTTATATTTGTACTATTCACATTTTTACTCATCTTACAAGCATTTGTTAAAATGATACAGGCTGTGGTCAACAGGGCACATGAAAACTGTCCGGGGTTACCTAAGATTCGACTTGGAAATTGCACACATTTTATTGAGAGGTGGGTGGAATGATGGTTCAGTGTGTTCTGTAATTGCCTTAGCATGTTCTAACTGCTCCCTCTCAATCTAAATGTTCCCTCCATGACAAAAAGTCATGCTATCACTCTTAGATATATGTGCATTACTCCTAAACAGGGCCGGAACCCTGCCCAAGATCAAACTCTAAAAGCATAATGTGACTGAAGAGCTTTAAGAAGTTAAGATTAAAGAATGATTAAGTCTTAATGGGCAAATTTAACCTATTAAACTATTAAAAGAATACTTGAGAATAAAAATGTTACATATAACATATACATATATTACATATAATGTATATACATATACATACACCTATAACTTAAGAAAAAAGTCTCACACACTCTGCAAACAATTGATTAACCAGAAAATACTCGAAAACCTGAAGAGTATCCAGTAATTTGCTTTGTTCAGCCCGTATTTGAAAGTTACAGCCAAGTAAAACTGAAAAATTACCACAGTGGGTGAAATTTTAGGTGCCAATGCAAATACAACTAAACTCACTTGGATAAACACAATTTCTTGATAAAATTATCTTTTTAACAAAAATGTAATAGGCAAGCCATAATCCACCTCTAAGCCCAACCAGCTCCAAGAATAGTGTTAACCAGAGGAGAGGAGAGGTACGCTAATATAGCACGTGGCCATATCCACCACACAACAAACCACCTCAGGTATGAAAACCCAAGTGCGGCTGTGCAGCACCACACTAGTTGGAATGGAACGAAACAGGGAGAAGTGTTTTCTAGTGGCTGAAGTGGAAATCCTGCCACCAACACCCAAGTTTTGTCTGGAATATGAAGGACCTGCTTGCAGGGACATAGGTTAATGTCATACCCAAGACGAAGCAACTGCAAGTTAAGGGCCTTGCTCAATGGTCTAGCAGAGTAGAATCAGTCCTAGCATTCACAGGATTTATACCAGCAACCTTCCAGTTACAGTGATACCTCAGAACTCGAATTTAATCTGTTCAGAACTCCGGATCGAATCCTAAAAAGTTTGAGTTGTGATCGAATTTCCCCATAGGAAATAATGGAAAACCGATTAATTGGTTCCCAGCCCCAAAAAATTACACCTAAATATGTTTTTTTTAGCATTTAAACACAAAATGAACTGGATAAAACAAGAAGAGCATATATTGTACTAAACACATCTAAGCAGATTTATCAAAACAGTAATTTTTAAAGCAAGAAAATAAATGTATCCAAACAATGTGTCCTGCCCTAATCATCCACTCCTTCCGCATGGCACGCCCCCTCATTAACCCCGTGTGATCAGCTGTTTCTGGTTGTTGTCATTAGTCTTCTGTTTCCCCAATCCGGTTGTATTGTCCATCTGAGTTTTACCTGCCTTACCTGTAATGAAACTCCATATTCCCCAGTACACTGACGTCTGCGCCTTTGTCTCCATTCCGTCCCTGCTCAGCATCTTATTATAATTAAGTGTATTTATGGTTTATTATTAATATTAAATTGATTAATAAGATATCTTTATTTTTGAATGCATTTTATTATATAATAATTACTCTTACTGTCTATCATTGTCTAAATGTATTTTTACTGTTTAAATATATAGTGTAAACATGCACGGTGCTATCACAGCGAATGCGAGGCTGAGATTGAAGCGTTACCCTTTGTTTCCGCTCAGAGACATTTCCCAGCGCGTACAAGTTATCCTAGGTTGGCGTTCACGGTTTGACTTCTGAGATTCAGATCAAATTCTAGCTAATTTTTTTTCCGAACTGGTTGGTTCGACCTTTAACAAATTCGAGTTCTAATGAGTTTGAGAACTGTGGTACCAATGTACTGGCATGTATCCCTAGCCTCAGAGCCACCACTCCATTTTAATCATACCAGACAAAAAAAATTTTTGGGAAAAAATAAATAATGAACACATAAATTTTACAAATAAAGTCCTTATAAGTTTCATAAACTCCAAGGTAATATATTCCATTCAGCTTGCACTGCTATTCCAAATGTTATGGAGGTTAAGGATGACAACTGACCTGTCCTGGCTTCAGGTCCAAGGAGTGGAGCACCTCTTTCAACATGACAGGGGTGTGCAACTCTGCCTCCGCCGAGTGGGACCCCCCATCTGTGCCATCTTGTTGTGTACATGACCCTGTGGTAGGGATGGCATGGGACAGCCACACCCTCCCATGCTTCTTAGGAGGCTTGATCTTGTGAAGGGAAAGAGCAGCTCTCCACAGGGCAGTAACCTGCTGTGAAAAGGCAGGAAGATACATCTCTTCAGGGGAGAGGAGAGGACAGGAGAAGACAGGAGAGGAGAGACCTTATTAGGATGTTTTATGTAACAATGTACAACAACTTCAAGCAGTTGCACTATAAAATTAACACTTAGTTCAAACATGCAGCACCTATTGGGACATTTCCATAAAGAATCACTCAAATCTGTACACAAGGTTTCATCACCGAAGAAAGTTAAAGACAGTTTTTTAGCTAGCCTGGCACCTTAACTAGAAGTTACAGTGTCTTTTGGCAACACATAGTTACAGAGACATTGTATTTATCTGACACGTTTTACAAAAAGTGACTAACAGCAGAGGAAAGGGTTATAATTTGTGTGTGCTCCCCGAGGTTTGAACCCACAACCTTCACATTGTTAGCATGGTACTCTACCTGTTGAGCACCATTTTAATGAGAACACTTTCATGCAAACAAATATCTTTAGAATAGCCTTAAAATATTTGCTACTATGCACTGAAACCAGAAGCATCCATTTATCAGTCCACGTAATACAGAGGAAATTATCAGTGTTGTTTTCACCCAACTCAGGTTCACGTTTTCCACCTCAAGTGTTTATATCCCCTTTCTTGATATCTTTCTCTCTCAAATGCTCTCAGTCTTGGCACGCACCAAGTCAGGCTCACATTTTGCAATCCCCCCAAATATGATTTGGCTGCTTTTGCTTACTTTCTCTCAACACCTGCCACTCAAAAAGTTACAAAAGTGTTGATTAACCACTTCCTCTACTCTAAAACATTTTCAGGTTCTATCCAGACCACCAGTACTAAAACTAGCTGCACTTGACAGTTACTGCACTTTAATGCTAGTACTAGATGCTAATGCACGTATAGCTAAAAAATTCTCACTAAAGTAAACTGACACACTGAATATATCACACCAACCCCACTTGTGATATGTGAAATTCGGAAAAATAGTGTCCATTGCCCAACCAGGTAGTACAATGCATTAACTAAAATTCATAAAGGTACATCCAAAGCTAGAATCCACACAATAAAGTGAATAAGTTACCTTTTCATAATATTTTGAAAAATGTAATCATTGAAATCATTGCCACTTAATTTCAAACTAAGAAGAGAAGGAATGTATTCACAACAGGGTACTGCAAGTGACCTACAATGGCAAATAGCCTCAGAAATAAATTAGGAAATGAATATGACTAAATTCTTTAAAATTGAGAGATGACACCATTACCTCCATTAGCAGCCATCTTGAAAAACCGAGAATGGTTTATCGAATACAGAACGGCAATACAGTACATAGAACAGCATGCTAATGCCCAAGGATCATTCCATTCTGTATATACATGTTTGGAAAGTTTTCTAATATTAACAGCATGGATGACCTTAGGAGGAGATCTTAAGATGTAACTCTGCTGGGATATGTATTTTGGCTATCTGGGGGAAACACAGCAAAACAAAATGGACTTAATATGAATTCATAGGTATCTTGACTGAAGAAGAAAAATACAATCCAAAAAGAACAGCCAGAAAATGGCACCTTCCTGTAATTTAATAATTTCAATGGCACCACAAACAGAGGACTCAGATGTGAAAACTACACATCTACAGTAATTTTTTTTTTTTTGGAGGGGGGGGGGGAGAATTTAAATGGTTTCAGTTTCTAAATAAACAAGATTGAATAACCCGTAACCCGTCCTTGAAAATGACACATTCTATTTTTCTTGAACTTTTAATAACTTACAAATGCATGTGACTTCTGCTGACAGTGCACAGAAATAACAGTATTATTAGAATTTAGTTTTCATACAGTGTACAACAAAAAAGTGTGTTCTCTACATTTATCCCATATGTGACATAGCAGGGGGCAGCTAATTCAGTGACCAGGGAATAGTGCTTGGGGGCAGTACCTTGCTCAGGGTACCTCAGTGGTACCTTGTTGGTTGAGGATTCAAACCTACAATCTTTCAATGACAATTGCACTTCCCTAACCAATAAATCACTAATGCCTCTCTCGCCACTATTTACTCTAAATATTCAAGTCTAGACTAAAAACACACCTGTTTAGTTTAGCTTATAGGGGCTCTAGTTCTAGCTCTAGCTAACTCCCAGTTAGACCTATAGTGTGAGGTGTAGAGCTGGGTGGGGATCGGTGCCATTGGCTTTGGATAAACTGAATTGACAGTGCTGTCACTCTAGCTTCACAATCGCTTGTGGGATTGAAGTTCCGACGTTTCAGGGACTCCCTATGCCGGCATTCCAACTTGTCTCTCCCTCCTACTTATGCTGCCATAGCCATATCTGCTGGAGCTTGCACATTGCACTTCATATTGCACTTATTTAACTTTTAGCACTGCCTATAGTCTCCCCTACTTTGACTAATTGCATATTTTATTTACTCTACTCCTCCTGAGGGGCGCTGCCTGAAGATCTCAATCCATGAAGACGTCCAGCACACCCTGCAACACGCGACGTCGCCTCTAACAATGACGTCCGTGAATCCAGCCCGCCATTCTGCCTGTGTCATCTTCCTTATATGACTCGCTCCCTGCCTTCTGGTTGCCTGGCGACTGGAAGGAGCGTTGGCACCAGCTTGTCATCTCCCCCCTGCTCCTTGTTTATGTCTCAAATTTTATTGTAATTTTATTGTATTTGACTCTCCCTGCCGGCCCTGGAGGATGGGCTCCCCCCCTTTGAGTCGGGTCCCTCCCAAGGTTTCTTCCTTCTCGGGAGTTTTTCCTTGCCACTGTCGCCTATGGCTTACTCACTGGGGGCTTTGGGTGGGGATGCTGTAAAGGGCTTTGAGATGATGTAAAGTCATAATAATGCGCTATACAAAAATAAATTTGTTGTTGTTGTTGTAGTAATGCTCAGAGGAAAAGCAGGACAAGCACAAATGGTTTACCACAGAATCAATGCAGGGATTTTTTGTACAAAACAACATTTGAACCCTTGGTGTACATGCAGGTTTTTCTGTCCTATATCAGCAACTGAAAATTCATTTTAAATAATCGTGTGTCCACTTGATCAAGTTTACCCTTCACTCACAGTGCTGAGATAAGCAGTGTGCAGTTAGCCGGAAAACGGCATATTCATTGGTTTCCCAGGAATTATTTGGAAACATTGACATAAGGTCAGGATAATGAAGCATTATCTAAGGTCTTTTAGTAACATTGCAATTGACAGACTGCTAATGTCACTCATGTCTACAGGAGTGATGGCATTTTGATGGAGTGCCAATAACTAGACCTGTAGCTTACCAGTATTTTTCCTAGTAATAGGCTATCAATGCACAGAATACTGCCCTGCTCAATCCAAATATTTGTTCTATAGGGACAGACATGTGCTACTCATATTTAGTATAATTGAATCAGAATAAGAATATTTTTAAAGAAATTGCTTAACCCAGAGAACTAATGTCAGTCAGGAAACTGCATGTTTAACGTTCACTAAATTTCTATTATATAGGTCGTAACCATTTTTGTTTGTATGTTAGCAGCGGATGCCCAAAAGATTAGTAAATTCTCCCGATTTCAATAAGCAGATTTTAAAAAGGAAAAATAAGAAAGCACAAACAGTTAAACTAACACACTAACAGCACTCAAACTTTTATTTCTTCAATTTGACAGTCAGTAAAATAACTCCAATTCATCATTAATTGTCACTGGAACAAGGCGAAAAACATGATACACAAAACTTTAAACAGAGTCATATTGACAGAACGCTTACAGAAGGCTGAGGCAGAAATGTTGAATCGCGTAAGTATGGATTCCTAATAAACACTGAATGACATTACTGGTTGTAATTCGTCCACATGGACTTCGGTGCATTCAACAGTCTTACCTTACAGTCCAGAGTATTGACAAGCCCCTGTAGAGGATGAACACATTGGTACTGCTTCTTAAATGTTCCGTAAAGCAACATAGTGCCTAAGCAAATGCGTTCCGCCCGAAATAAGAGATCTTTGATTACTCACCATTAAAAACAAGAAAACGTTACAGTTCGAAATATTCTCAGATAATTGTCATGATTTGTTAGACGCATAATAATGTTTCTGTGAACCAGGTACTCGGAATAGTCAAAAGCATTAAAATACATGTCTTTGTGTTTACAAACTACAGTATCTTCTCCTAAGTGAACAATGCCCGTGCCCTCTGCATTTTGCAGGCCCGGTACAGGATATCGGAAAAGGCCACTCAGTACCTCAAAAAAACGACACTTAAAATTATTCGGGCAAAAAGGGCAGGCATCCCCAGGCCCCTGCAAGTGCCTAATTATTATCGTTTTCATCTTCAACCCGCGGGCAGGCTAGCTGAGGCTGTGGAGAATTGTACCTCTAATAAATCAATAAGCAGTGGAAAAAGAAAAAAAATATTAAAAATTACAAATTAAAGTTGTTACTCGTAATAGTATTCGCCTAAAGCAGGGGTAGCCAAAATTATCCGCAAAGGGTCGGTGTGTATGCGGGTTTTCGCCGCAACTCCCTAATTAGATAAGTAATTAGAGGACTGATTAGCTGAAAGAGTCCTCAAACCTAGGATGGAACAGCTGACTTACAGGTTATCCCAAAAAACCTGCATACACACCGGCCCTTTCCGGATAAGATTGGCTACCCCTGGCCTAATGTAATGTTTTCTCTCCCTTCACTTTATTAAAGGGGCTGTATGCAGTAACTCATTCACCGGCTCTGGAGCGTTAGTCCTGATGTCACTGTGACGTTTGGTAAATTCGTCCAATCAGCGACTGAGATCCAAAAGCAGCTTGCGTTTGAAATCTTCACCGTCTTCTGGCTGAGTTAAAGGCGCTCGTAAGTGATATTTGGTTTTTAAGTATAAAGTGTTTTTTTTTTTTTTAAGGTGAGTGCAATATCTGCGCTTCTCTTGTGTATAATGTGATTGTCAATCGAAATGCGTGATAATTTACTTTTTTTTGGAGTTTTTCCTCTAATACTCACCGTATTTCGCCATTATGCAGGGTTGTAGCAACATGTTACGTTTGTCCACGGGCTTCCTGTTTGTATTTACTTAACATCGCCTCGTTCATTTCTCATAATTTTACCACCCCAGAGTTTGACCGCAGCATCGCTTCCAGTGCTTGCGATATCAGCAAACAGGTTGAATCTAGTAGGCTTCTCTAAGTGGGTAGCTCATCCCTTACTGCGGCTGGTATTCGATTCGCGGTTAATGTTTGATCGTCGGATAAATTATTTTCATATTGAATTCACGGTACCAATCAACTACAAATAGTCACGTATAGTATTGCATAAATATTTTGTATCTTCGTCAATAGATGTGTAGTCTGTGATACCCCAGCAGCCTTAAAATATGACTGCAGGAAATTTAAACAAACAAACATGGGCGTTATTAGCTTTTTTGTTATCTGCTTGTCTCGTCCGCAGCTTTCGTTGGGCTGTGTATGGTCTGATGTATTCGACGCACCGTTCCTGTTAAACGGTGGATCCCAACAAAATACAAGGTGAACGCTGATTTCAATGTCTTAGCAGCGCTAAGAAACTGCAAATCACCTACTGATGCAGCTCATGGTATCTATTCATTTGTAATTTTGTCCCACTGCTCCTTTCACGTGATCTTCTTGAGAAAGACGATCTTAAAGTTTGTATAAAGATGTTTAAGTTTGCTCAAATCCACAACAGGTCAGGGTGAGAACATGTTCTTTAAGATTCTTTCAATTCTTGAGTTATGAGGTAAATAGTTTTTATATAAATGTTTGCATGTGTTGTAATGGAAATAGAGGGAATTTAATAATAGGTTGATTGGTCTGTTTTAAGCTTTGATAATAGAAATGTTGGTCAGACTTATCAAAACACAGAGAAGATTTGAATCTAAGAGGGATATTGCTCCTTTTCTGTGCAGGGTGGATTAAGTTGATTTGGGAACAAGAAATATCACCGTGAAGGTGGTTAGTAATTAATAGTAGGCCTGTTACATGCCATAAATATCCCAGAATGCACAATTTTGCTCTGTCACCTGTAACGAAAATACTGAAGTTCTGAAAAAACTGGACTGACTTATTTGGTTTTTGATTTTTGCTGAAACATTCATTTCTTATAGAGAGAACCACGGAGCCGTAAAGGTTTTGGTGGAAGAGGCCACCATGACTGAGCGTGATGTGTGCAGCCATGTGCGAGTGGTGGTCCGTGTACGACCAGCAAATCCCCGTGAGCTAGAGGGCAACTTCAAGAATGTGGTCCAGGTTGTTGACAACCACATGCTCATCTTTGACCCCAAGGAAGAGGAAGTCACATTCTTTCATGGCCAGAAGCTCCGGAACAGGGATGTCAGCAAGAGAGCCAACAAAGATCTGAAGTTCATTTTTGATAATGTCTTTGGGGAAGACTCCACTCAGCAGAATATTTTTGAGAACTCCACTAAAGGAATCCTTGATGGAGTCTTAAATGGATATAACTGCACTGGTAAGGTCAAAGCTCATGTCAGTTGTTTATGTGGTATAGTGGCTGTGGCACGTGTCAGCCAATGCAGGATAGTATACAAACAGTGGAAGCTGAGAAAGTTTAAAGTGACGAGTGTGGATGTAGATGGTCAGATCTGTCTCCTTGTTGGTTTAATCATGTTTAAAATAATGGGTTCACCTTTAGTGTGTGTGCATTTTTCCTAGTGCCTTAAACCCCTATGTTCTTAGGGCATCTTTCAAATAACCTAGTTCCAGAGAGGTCCGTGGATGACGATCAATGCTATTATACAGAGAATTCTGGGAGTACATAATGCTTTATTTGAAGTGTTTGGAATTGATAATATGGAGTATTTGACTTAACTGGTATCTGATTCATATTTTGGATTTGGTGGATTGGAAGGGGGTTTGGGTCTCTTACAATGACCCCACTGGAAATGTGACACTATACCCAAATTTGAAAGGAGCTTGTGGTGTGAATTGGCCTCTGACGTGTCTCTGGAAGCTGTGGGATCACAGCTCATCAACAGGTACCTTGTGCATGCTTCTTGATTCATCCCAGTAGGTTGGCTGGGCTGTGATTTGCTAGGATCAGGGGGGACACACACAGTGAGTCAGGGATTTGATTTTGTAGCTTTGCTTCTGCTGTCCTGACACGTTCTTCTGAAAGTCTTTCTTTGATTTGTGTGCAATGTCGATATTTATTCCTGTAATCTGAGTATAATTGAGTCTTTTGAATGTTTTATTGTATGAAATTGTATATGGTAATTAGCTTGCCTATTCAGTGTAATGCTTAAACATTAGTCTTGCAGTTTAAGGAATTGCTATGTGTGTCTATTACTAGAGAGAATTTAAAAGTGGATTGTTGTGGGTTATAATTGTGCAATGTTTGTACAGACTAATTTAACACTGATTGTAAATTGTCGGTTGATCCCAGGAAGCAGATGATGACCGGCATAATTATTTTAATGTTTAGCTGATTATGTTGATGAATTTGAGTTAATTTGTTTCTAGTTATTGTGGCATAGTAGCTTGACAGAATGAATTGTTCTGTGTGGGTGCATGTGTGTCTACAGAGTGTGTGTATGTGCCATAAAATGGCCTATCATCCCAAGCAAAATGTACCTTGTAGCCAATATAAATTGGGCTTGTTGCCAGAAGTTAACAGACACGAAGCAGTGCTGACAAATGTGATGTGATTATTGCGCGTGCGCACATTACGGTGATGATGCTGAAACGACATACAATGGCACCTTGAGACTCAATTTCTTCCTGAAGGTTGGTCAAGTTGCAACTTGGTTAAATTCCAAGTCGAATTTCCCCATAAGAAATAATATAAATTAATTTAATTAGGGGTGTATATGCCCAGGTCACGATACGGTACATATCGTATCGTGAACCCAGTATCGAGATATGTATCATGATATTTTGAACAAAATTTAAAGATGAAACAAATTCAAATTTCAATAACTTTCTTTGTTGTATATACACATTTCAAGGTTTAACCCTCTGGGGTCTGAGGCCTCTTTCCCACTTTTGGTGTAGCTTGACATGCCTTGACGTTTTAAAATATTTCACCTATCTAAAAAATATTTTGTTTCTGAAATGTTATGTGGTTTGATTTAGAGGCCGACCGATATGGGTTTTTCAGTAGCCGATGCCGATATTTTGGAGTCAGGGTCAGCCGATGGCCGATATATGCTGCCG
>JABFEA020000010.1:2725895-2742503 GCA_019775915.2 Cyphomyrus plagiostoma
ATCTTGAATGCAGGGATTTTGTCACTAAAATATAGCCCTAGGGTATTTTTTGTTGGCACATGATGTTTTGAAAACCACTATTTAGCTCTCCTGCATCCGACCCAACTCGAACCCATATCCAACACAGTAGAATATTTTTCACCTGTTTTAACAAAATTTGCGGGTCACCCATCGGGTACCTGAACCCCTGCGGGACTCTGCCTGGCAGGACCTTTATGGGAGAGATGGTCATACTATTATAGATGGAGTTATGACACTTAGTCTAGTTTTGTCTGTCTTTGTTTTCTGCTTACCTATACGGTTTACAAACCCAACCTGCGTTTTTAATATAAGATAAAACCAGTGAACTTACTTGAAATGTTTTCAGTAGTAAGGATAAAAATATTCTACGTTCATGACTACTCTGAAATGTTTTAAGTTTACAATTAATGTACATAATTTGAAAGTTTATTACTGCTACAATGCCTTTGCAATGGACATATGTTACCCTTTCAAAAACAGTTGTATTAAAATTTACAGATCAAATAATGCCGCAATATATACCGTCTACTGTCTATGGTTCAAATTATACCGCAATATAAATTTTATGCCATATCGCACAGCCCTACTTTAGAGGTGTGTGGTGGAGTTTAACCTTTTCAGAAGGGGTTGATGTTAGGCTGTTAACATAAATGTGGTACCTTTTTAGAGGTGTGTGGTTTAGACCTCTGCTTTGATATCAACATCATGTATAATTAACCTCCTGATTCCCAAGTCATTGTTCTGGTAAACAGATTAATCAATAACTCTGTAGAATATGATACCTATCAGTTTCTTTTTTTTTTCCTAAACTGCTGCCCTATGCGTTTGCGAGCTTAAAAAAAAAAAAATACAACCACTTGTTTGATACCACACTGCTTTACAGGGGACCGAGGTCTGTGACCACTGGAGAAACCGTAGGATGAACCAGGCTGTATAATTGCTGAGCTACCATGAGTGAAATGTGGTTTGTTTAGATTAGCAAGGACAGCTTGTGTATATACACCTTCGCCGCCCCCCACACGTTCAGCTCAGCGGCATCAGAATGATTGTGCTGAAGATATTGGCCGCTTTCTCACTTATTAAAAATTAAGGAGTGCAGCAAGGCCACTATGGCTCCTGCTTCAAGAGGGTCGGGTTTAAAAAGTTGCATCCCTGCAACAATTTCTGTGCTTCCTTTTTCCCCAGAATGTTCTGAAGCAAGTGGCATGTCTGAAATGGAACTTTAAATGTCATGGATCAGTCTTAATATCCTGCAGTGTATTATCAAAACATTAGGGTTTAAATAACTTGCCCCTCACCAAATGTTAATATGAGAGCCAGTTGAGTGTTTTTGTTTTTTTTTATGTCTCCCCATTTTCCCAGTTAACAGCCATGTTTTCGTCTGATATTTATGCATAGCAAGGAACGATATAAGGCTTAAATATAGAGTAAAACTAGGCATATATGTGGTTTAGAAACACTTTGTTAGGCAAGCCATCTTAAAAATGTCCGGATAAATTTGGCTTTTAAACTAAGATGTAATTCTGCTAATCTCTCATTCTGAATCATTAATAACAGTATAATGGCTGAGTCATAAATGTAGCTGCCTTTACTCATGTTCAGTCAGCGTTTAGAGATGCTTCAGCCAAAGAATTTTACGGCTGTAGAAGAACAGTTGTGCCTCATATGTTGACAGGGTGGAGGAGTCTCTGCAGAGCATATTCTTCGACCGGACCCTGATCCGGCAGGACTTACTGTACTTGGAGATGCAGCTGAAGGAGAATGATCTGCGACGGCGCCAGCGTGAGGAGGTCCACCTGCAGGCCCAGCTGCTTTGTGCTGGGGACAAGGCAGAGAAGGTGCATTTCCAGGCCAGAAGAATCAGTACGCTTCTAACAAAAGTGCTGAAGGACCTGCTGTTTGTGATACCAGGCCACAGAAGCACACAGCACAATGGCGATTTAAACGATATAGTAGCAAAAATTAAACTCCTTGCAGTTTTTAATCTGTTTGTTCTTTTAGATTGACCTGTGCTGTTGAACAAAAAAAAACAGCTTTTGGGTCAAAATTTAAAAGCAATCAAAAATAGTAATTCAGATTATCCGTATTTACCAGGGTCATTGGAATACTTTTATCTAACTTGCCATCTTAACACATAAAAATGCATCTTTTTCAAGCCTCTGTGAGGACTGGGGAATCTTGGAGATTTAACACTATCACTGTCTTTGCTAACAAACAAACCATCTAATGTCATCACAGTCTGCACACAGACCTTTGAGAATGTCATAAATAACCGCATCCTCCTTTAGGAGACCTGCAAGCATGAAAGGAGGCTGGCTTCCCTGCTCACCCACCGAGAGCACATCAAGAGGCGGCTGGACGAAGTTAAGCAACGCTTCCAGGAAAACGAGGGCAGGCTGCACCGCATCGAAAATGATATGAAACTCCTGGCCGAGGAAGGCCAGGTTCCCTGGGTGAGGGCGGGGCTGCTCCAGCCGGGCGTCACCGTGATCTGCCCGGGTGTGCTGCGTATATCGCAGATCAGCCCTGTGCTGTGGAATTGCCGAACGTCAGCCGATTAACCTTTAACAAGCTCTGAAACCTTGCTGGTGCCGATTCTCCATGTGATAACTGGTTTGTTTTTCAACTTCTGCTGTCCCTTTAATTACAGCAGTGTTTATTTTGGAGTTTCTTGTGAATCGGTTGTAGCTGCCCCCTCCCACAGCTAGTTACCTCAAGTTATGCCCGTATCTGTTTTTCCCCCTCTTTTATCCTGTTTTCTAGGAAGATTCATGGAACTGTGACTCACTTCCTGTTGCACCCACACCTGCTGGCTTGATTCTGGGTGCTGTAAATTGTACCGGGTTACTTAGGAAGTGCATTCTAAGAACATAAAACATGCCTCTGTCTTTACAGCGTTCGTGTTTGTGATGGAGCAGCCTCAGAGTAAACAGCTCTTATCATTTCTTTCCTGTGCTTGTTTTGATTTCTGGCAGGTTCTCCAGAAAGATCGGCAATGCCGCACGCTGCAGTTGCAAGTAGAGGATCTCGAGCTTCACATCAAGCATGCGACTCACCTTATTAGCCTCCAAGATCAGGAAAACAGTTGGATGCAAAAGTAAGAAACATTTGGGGTTTTCAGTCCTTACAGATGGGAAAGCTGTAGCCATTTTATATAGCCTTTAGACAAATGAAACGACTGTGTAGAGTGCATTGTGAAACAAATTATCACTTGCATTCCCCAAGGAAGAATCGGGCAAATTTTAAGACTACATCTGGGGTGTTCCCTGTACTTTAATTTTATATGCACACGTGTGTGTGTGTATTTACAGGTTGGGTTTTTTTCTCTCTCCCTTCTAGGATGATGGGCATCTTACTGCCTGCGTTTCACAGACAGTACAGTGCACTGAAGGCCTCTGGGCTGAACAGCACAGAGAATGACTCCGACCATAAAGCTGTGCTGCAGCTGGTCCTGAGGGAGAGGGGCGTGGCATGGGCGGACCAGCACGCGGACAGGGCGTGTGAGGAGCCCCCATCCAACCAACAGGAGCTCACCTCTCTGCTATCTTTCTCCCGCCTGGTGTGCCGTCCGAGCACTCCATGCAGTAAGTGGAGCCTGAGCGCATCACAAGCAGAGCATGACAGCAGCTTTTCTTTTGCCTCCTTTATGTTGGTTGCGTTAAGCTTCAGCATGAAGCTTTGTGATCCTCTGCACAAACCACCAACACGGCTGAACAGTGTGGCTTTAAGGTTTAGTGATAAGCCCCGAAACGTCAGCTGATGCGAGCTTTGTTCCTTCTTTGTTCATGCTATATTTTAATGTGAGTTCTTGCTGCCCCCTGATTATAGTCTTCCTGGCAAATGTTTGCATGCCACTTGTTGGTGAATACTGGCCCCTATATTTTAGGTGGTGAGAAACTCAGCAAGAGGATCTCTCTCAGCCAGTGTCCTGCTCTGTTAGGAAAAGGTATTTTTTTTTTTTTATCCTTACTACTGCCTTCGTAAGTAATAATTTTAATACTTGAGAAATTATTTAGAAGTGAACTAAGTGTTTTATACATCATGTGATGAGACGGTATTCATGACTGTATTGATTAAATTTTCCTTTTGTGAAATGCTAAGAAATGAACTTGGCATTTTTTATTTTCCAGTTAGTGATGGGAGTTCACCACGAAATGCATCTCGATACTTTAGTTCCGTAGCTAAATGCCATATTTAAATAAGAGGTCAACTGAGATGTTAAATTTTAAAGATAAAGTGGGGAGTTTCTGCAAAATATTGCAAGTTTGGCAGAGTTGGTCTACAGCATGGCAAAGCAATAAATTACTGAATTCTAACAGCCTTTGCAACTGTAATGTAAGAAACGGTCAATGAGGGAAATCTGCTGAAATCAAGTCTTGGCTTTTTTTTTTTTTTACTGGCTCTGAGGTCCCTGCTCATAATTTACTGGTTCTGTTTACACACAACACATTTGTCTGGTTGATGTTGCCATGGTTACTTGCACCTAGGAATTTTGCAGGCAGCACAATTAGTTTGGACTTTCTACTGTTTCTGTTTTTTTGGAATATAGCTATTAAAGACCTCAAGAAACCCTTCAAGTTGGCATCATTCGTTTGCTGTTGAATAGAACGCTGACTGGTTTACGGTTGAAATATTAACTGCTTATGACTCTGTTACACTGATTTGTATTTGTGTAAGTTCTCTCAAACGTTGGCTCACAAGTGGCACTGTTGCTTCATGCTTGCAGTGCTGATGGTTCTAGTACCTCCTCCCCTGTGTGAGAGTAGCTTTTATTGGTAACCCTCCCCCCCCCTCTCAGTATCTCACACTAGTCATTTATTACCTTGTTTTCCCATTGTCTGTTGAGGTGATTATATTGGTTTTTATGTGATTCTAATTGAGCATGATTATATTTGAATTAGAATGATTATATTTGAGCTATTCATGGCAAGGTGAGACTTTTCATTGCAAGTCTAGCCTAATCTGTATTTCAAAAATACAGCAATTTTTCATTAATTGTGTAATTGCAATGAATCTTTTATTGCGTCTAGTTTGTAGCTTCATGCATTTATTGTAGTCCTGTGTGTGTGTAAAACTGTACTTTAGGAAAGTTCCCTATCAGCATGATTATTAAATGCTGCTTTTGCCCTGGAGCTGTACCCTAGCTCTCCACTTATTGCCTGTGTATCTGAACCTGGCGCTTCTTTAGAAAGCTCAGCAGTAGGAAAAATAGGTTTTGTTCTTCAGCCCAAACATTGGAGGCAAGGCTATGATCTGTTAATAGTTTGATTTTGTCTAATTTTAAATAAATTCAATAATTTTACTCTTTGAGCCATAGGTGACACCTTTATTTTTATTTTAATAGAAATAATTTGTGTCTTATATTTTGCATATAAATGTACTTGAATGCACATAATGTGTGCTTTGGGAAACCACTTCCTGGTTTCACGTTCCTGGGCCGTCTCAGCTGGGAACTCTTGAAGTTCCACGCCACTATTGTGTCTCCCTTTTCCACCAGTGACCTTAATACTAAATAAGCATGACCATTAAGTGATCTTAATGCTAAATAAGCATGAAAGTGACAAAAAAAAATTGTAGGTTGTTATATTCATTAGTTAATGAGTGAGGCGCGATTGTGTGGTCCACGAATCATGTCTCGTATTAGTTCAAAACAAGATGTATCATTTTATTTTACAATACAGGATGATCATATAAAGTATGGGACAGATAGCGCTACATAGAGCAGGTCTCAAAGTACCAGCCCACAATATATTTTCCAGTCCATAATATGCTTATAATTCATTAAATCTGCCCAGCAGATCAATACAGTGGTACCTTGGTTCTCAAACTTAATCCGTTCCGGACTCCAGATCGAATCCTAAAGTTCGAGTTCTGATTGAATTTTTCCCATAAGAATTAATGGAAAACCAATTTATTTGTTCCTGGCCCCCCAAAATTACACCAATTGTTTTTTTTGTTTTGTTTTTTTAGCATTTAAACGCAAAATGAACAGGATAAAAAGAGCATTTTTTATTAATGGCTACCAAAATGATAAACTTCTTATCCCAACGTCACCCCTGTCCTGCCCCGATCTTCTGCTCCTTCCGTGTGCCACGACCTTTCGTTAACCTCGTGTGGGATCCCCATGTGTACAGCTGTTTCTGGTTGTTGTCATTGATCCTCGGTATTAAGTGCACATTTCAGTTTGTTTCCCTAATCCGGTCATTCGGTGCGTTCGATTTGCTTACAGCGCTGGCTGTAAAGCAACACATTCCGATCCTGACGCAGTGCAATATGGTTAGGTACATTGCGACCTCTCACCTGGCTGCACAAACTGGAACGCCTCTGTGACGACACAGCTTTGCCCTTATTAGTTGAAGAGTTTAGTTACACACGTGATGTTTGTATCCCAGGCAGTTCTGATGCGTAATCTATCAGGTACAGCAGTTAGAACTGGTTTTAGGTTAATTTACCTGGTAAAATAAAGTTTTAAATAAATGACACAAATGCTCTAATAGTACACTTAAGTTAGTGGTTTGTTTATTGTTAGTTACTGCAGTGTTGTGCTGCTTTATTTGGTTAATCGTCCAGGCTGTGAAAAAGGCATTCAAGTAAAAATTGCATTGTAGTATGCCTCATTTCCTGGCACGTACAATTTATATTAAGTCGGTGTTCACGGTTCGACTTCTGATATTCAGATCGTGTTCTAGGACAAACTAGTTTGTTCGACTTTCAAGAAATTTGAGTTCTAGTGAATTCGAGAACCGAGGTACCACTCTATTTCGTTTCCCGTAATGTAACATTATTCCGTTAATCAACGCCAGCAGGCTTCACTGTGAAAGCAAGAGGTTCCTGGTTCCTAAAAAAATTCCTGTTGTGGTAAAGGACCTAATTTGTTTTTCTGAATGCAAACACTGAAAAATAATTAGACCAAAATGTAGCTTGTCAAATAATATTTAAAGTAATTAGCACTGGTGTGTTACAAAGTAGCCTAAATATATATGCTCGGACCATTCCTTTTGGGCCACGTTTTCACATTATTGGCTTAGCCATTACAAGAACGTCACAGAAGTCTTTTTAAAAAAAAAAAAAAAAAAAAAAGTTCAGTAATTTATAAATTTGGTTTATCAAAATATAACTACTTTTTAAGACTTTTTTTTTTTTTTATTTGACATCAACAGATACCCTAGAACCCATTTTACTTCACCACATAAGAACATGAAGTCACACCTATTCCAGACGTATTTGACCAAATCATGCCACGTGTGACTTGACACCTGGTAAAATTAACATTAATTATGGTTTGTAAACGCATTAACGTCGAAGTGTGCAACAATTTCAAAATTACTATCAAGTATTAGGGTGAAGCAGGGGCTGCACACATTACACATTCACACACACATCTATGTTAAATAATGTGTGCATGTATGGTAGCATTTGTGCGTCTTTAACAACGGGAACAAAATGTTAGTTGAGTTTCATGTTGCTGCAGTTGCAATGCGTTTGTTAGTGCAGCCGATGCAAAGATAGCTGCTGTAACAAATTGTCAAACTTCACAAAGAAGCTGTCGCATAATACTTGAAATGGAATTTATCACTTGTTGAATGGGTATTGTCTTCAATCAGAGGTCGACTGACCTGTCTGTGAGGCCTTTGCATAGCATTATCAGGGATGTATATTTCAGAAGAACCTTTAAACATCAAACCTGGGATAGTAAGTGGCATGATTGTAACATCTGACTTGACATCACCCAGGAAGCCTATTTTTAAAGCAGTGTAATCTGCATGAATAGTAACTCATGCGTGTATTAATAGCCCACCAAAAGTATGTGATTGAAGGAATTTGGTGCCATTTTTTCTTTGGCCCAATCTCCCCTCGACGATGTTATTCATCAGTGTCATTTTACACTGAACTTGGCTGACTCAAGCTGGCTAAATATTACATTTGCCTTTTTGAAGTAGTATTTCATTCATAGGTATTTTTTTTTCCTCCTTCCCTTCCTCGTGTTCTCTCCCCCCCCCATAGTGCTACTCTCATGGGTCCAATGCACGACCATGCTTTACAGCAGGGTTCAGCAATTAGTTTCAACCCAAGGTCAGTTTTTATTTTTCTCAGCATAGTTTGTAGGGGCCAGTATAGTTTTACAGACATGAGAAATTGCAGCTGTATGTTTTAAATGCATTTTTTAATCAGGGATGTGCAATTTGACGATATTACATGTGAATGATTAAAATGTCTCCACAATGTGCCTTTACAGAGAGATCATTAGTATCATGATTCAGTGCCTAATCTATTAGTTGCAGTTTTGTGGCTCATACACGCATATAAAGTTTTGTCAGTCTTTTTTGACATGCCAATTAACTGGCAATAGCAAACAGTTGGCTTGTTCCTTGCATTTCTTTCTCTCTCCCTTTTGCGCTCTTGTCCCAACATGCAACACACAACTATTTGGCAATGTAGGGGCATGGAAGACTTGATGGAGTTGGTCATAAAAAGAATTCAACATCTGTAATGTGGAAATTGCTAGCATTTTCCAGGACCAAAACTGTTATTGAAGATAAGATTGTGACCCTGCCTGAAAAACATCTTTATTTTTGCCATATCACCCTCTCCTAGCTGGAATATTAATTATTTTAAGAATAATTAATTTTTAAAATAATTTTAATCCATATTTGTCTGTATCAGAGCTTTTGTGAGAGACCATATTAAATGAAGTAAAAAGGGGAAACACTTTCAGGGGGCCAAACATTTTTCTAGACAGGCTGCCGGTCATCCTCCGCTTTACACATGGGGTCTCAAACTCCAGGTGGGGGGGGGGGGGAATACCCATGTAGCTTCTTTTCCTGTTCCACCACAAATGATTGAGCTGTGTGGTAATAAGCAGAAGGAGTTAAATCAGGTGTATTAAATGAGGGTAAACCAGACTCTGGCCCTCCAGGACTGGAGTTTGACCACCCCTGTTTTAGACTCATCATACCATAATACACCAGCCATAGTCCAAACTCATGGAGAGTATGAGAAACGTTGTTACATGCAGTGTAACAGAGTGCCTGGCATTAATTCCTGTGTCTGCTTTCTTTGCTGTAGGCATCTTGGTACTGTAATATTTCTTCTTACCCTGTCATCAACTTTGCAGGGGTTTCCTGGTCTTGCTGTGGGGTGCTTCTGTGTGGTCCCCCCATTTGTTGACGATTCGTCACGGTGATGCTTTGTACATGCATTTAGTATTTTCTCCTGATCAATGTTTAAAAAAAATTAGTCAATTTCAGCTCCTTGCAGAACACCATCCTAGTTAGAATCCCAGTAGTTTCTAGAAAATCCTATAGGAACAGCTGATTTTATATGACAATCAGAATTTTTTTCCACTGATGCCAACTCTGTTGGTCTGTTGGACTTGATTTTGACGTGATTTTGGTTAAAGGGCGTACACACTAATGTGATCAAGGTGTTGCAGATAATTATTTTTCATTTCAATTGTTTGGTCTAATTTTTTATTCTTTTGTTGGCTTTAAGGTCACATTAAGATGGAAAAATGTTTAGACTTAATGATTCAACTTTTTATATCAGTTTCTCTAGAGGTTTGTTCCCTGGTTGCTCCAAAAAAAGAAGAGAAATTACTGAGATGTCACGTTTTTGCATAAAGTTTATTTTGCAGACCAGCGTATTTTTTCAATATTTTAAGACACCCCCATTACTAGTGGTACTTTTCCACTGCCGCCAAGAACCAAGCCGTACCGCCAGCTGGTGTTTTTTTCCATTGCAAAGTATGTGAGCCGGGCCGTAACCGCATCGACGTGACCCTGCTTGCTAGCTGGGCTGAAAGCATGACCAAACCAAGCTGGTCGCTTCACCATCATCTGATTAGTCAGTGTACAGAGATACCAGTGTTCTGCCCATGGATTATCTGAAGGAAAAGGTGTGTATCCTGCATATAATTCATTATTAGTATTGCATCATATCCAACCTCCTATTTAAAAAAATAAAAAAAAAAAAAAATGCTATAGAACAGCCAAACAGAATGGATTCATAATGTAAATTGATGCAAGCCAATGCTCATTCCGCTACCATTTGATATTTGCATAATGTTTCGATTCTCTGACACACTATCAGAAATGAGCCCATGCTAATAAAATAAAAATTGCACATAGTAAATCATGATGTACACGATGTGAACCATAAACATCTTGTTGGTTTTACGTGACTGTCACTCTCCAAACTTGGCTCCCCCTTTACCAAGCTATTGCTTCTGCAGTGGAAAACCAAGGAGAACTGGAACTGCGCTGCAACTAGTCTTTCTTTGTGGTATGGCTTGGGTACAGGTTGGTTCCAGTATGCCAGTGGAAAAGTGCTAGAAATTACATATTAACAAGAATTTTTATGTCAACGGATGTGTTGCAATGGGGTGGAGAGTGGGATTGATGTTGTAAGCTAGGTGGAATGGTGGGGCTGGGGGGTCATGCTTAGGATTGGTCCTGTAAGCTATGTTGTTTGTGCATTTTCACCCCATTCAACACATTCATCTCCTACTGCTTCAGCTTTGCTGATGATTCATTGCTTTGTTGTACATTCTATATACAGTACATGCACGTGCGCACACATTGTGGGGACCAAATGTCCCTTCGATGTGCAAAACACCTGGGGCCAGTTGCAAAAACACCTTAGGTTTTCCAATTAGATATGACACTTATGGTTTAATTTCTCCATAGCTAAAGAATTTATTTAAGGGTATTGCACAGAATCCCTTAAAAGGATTTCTTAGTTAAGGAAAAACCATAAAGAATTTACTGCACTGAAAGACATTTTATAGCTGCAAAACTGTAGGGTTTCCATAGAGACTGTTTGTTTGCTTGCCCTTACCTGTTCATGATACCAGTTATTGTCTCCAGTCATTAACAGAAATCTTGAATATAGCCTGATGAAGGTTGTGTGACTACAATTAAAACGAAAATGTGATTTAAATATGCGTTTAATGACAATGGCAAAATGAGAAATATTCTCTTGACGAATATAAATAAAATTTTAAAAGCCCAGATTATGTCCCCACTGCATCCATATCTGATGAATATGTGGACAGTTCCTCCTGGTGTATTGTGCTCACTATGTGTAAGTACTTAAGTATAACAAT
Source organism: Cyphomyrus plagiostoma (assembly GCA_019775915.2). Taxonomy (NCBI): domain Eukaryota; kingdom Metazoa; phylum Chordata; class Actinopteri; order Osteoglossiformes; family Mormyridae; genus Cyphomyrus; species Cyphomyrus plagiostoma. The sequence goes on from JABFEA020000010.1 coordinate 2,737,021, forward strand.
AGAATTATTGTTGTATCTCTGTTACTTTACATGCGTTTTTGCACATCTTTCCATATTTCTGCATCAGAATTTCTTCCATAACCAGTGTACAATGTCTAATATTGCCGGTGCCCATTGTGAAACTTGCCAGTTCTTAGTAAGAGAACACTACACCATTTTTATTCTGTGAAACCTGAAGATCAGTCTGCTAGCCATATTTAATGAGTTATAAGTCTGTCACAGCCATATAAATATAATCATAAATTACCTGTTGGTCAGGTAAAATCAGTTGAGTATCCAATGAACACAATCAATGATGATCGTGTTCATTGGATACTCCCAGTCGCAGGACACACTCTTCTCAGGATGCATTTATTTTCTTCATTTATCACTGTAAACTCAGCAATGTTGAGGCTGTCAGGCATATTTTACGGTTTTTCCCCTTACTTTGGTTGTTAAGCTGTTTTGTTCAATCATTAAGGGTTAAGTATAAGACCAAGATATGGGGATGCACTGAAATACTTAAATGAACATTTTAAGGAAACCCTAAGAAGGCTTAAGGGTGTTTGGTGCAACCAAATTTATTTTAAGGAAACCTTAACTTGGACTCTTGGAATATCTTAAGCTGTTTTATGGAACAGGCGCCTGTTATTTACATGTTTAGGGACCCTCAAGGAATGAACTTGCATGTTTACTTCTAGGGCTTGGTAGGGGGGTTAAAGCTGTCAAAGCTGGGATTAGGGTTGTGCCCATATAAATGAATTACAGAAGCAGTTACAGAAAATGGACAGATGCTTGAAATAACATGCCTGTTTTGTCATATGTTGAAGTAGCCTGATTTTAGTATGAGCTCCTGATGATCGTCTTGGGTTGAGTTGGTAAAATAGAGTTTTTGCAGTCAAAGAATATAAAAAGAGGAAGAACAGTGTAGTGACTTGATGCAATAAACGTTAAGGTTTTTTATATCAAGTTTTGGTCTCTCTCTGTTAGCTGAATCTGTGCCACATCTTTTGATGGTGGTGGTGGTTGTTTTTGGTTTGTTGTTTTATTTTTGCCAGTTCAGCTGCTTAAGCTGTAGTCACCAAGTCCAAATGCTGTACAACGTTTACATCAGATGGTACTGCTCTGAAGGGTCAACTCCATTACTGTACATAAAGTCCTTCAAACACATTTGTTTTCAAGCCTTTCTGTGGCTGAGTGGTTCTAATATTATGTTACTTTTTCCACTGGCCTCTTTCACATCGCACAAAGAATTTTAATGTTTGTTAGAATGGAAGCTTTCATTTTTTACTGCAAAACATGAATCCAGTTGCTTTCCGGCAGTCTTGATTATTGCTCTTAGCTTTAACAGTATAACAGAGACATCAACTGCATCCTCGACTTGGGAGACAATGTGTCATGTTTGCATGCTGTTTCGGTAGAGATGGGGAGGAATCCTTTTTGTGTTTGTCTCTGCATTTGGGAAATGGAACCATTAACTGAACAGGAAACTAAAGTGAGTCTTTTCTGAAATCTTATACATTTGATTGTTTAGGTCACATCTGTCTTTCAACAGCTTGCTATTCCCACTATGTGGTGACTGGACAGAATTACAGTACTCGGTTAGTAGATATAATTGGTAGACTCCTCCAACAGAATTAACTACCAATTCTACATTAGCGTTTGAACAGATGGTGGAGATAAAGAACGGCACTAGCAAATCACTGTTAGACTCATCCTGTACATTTAAACATATGCGATTTCATGACCAGCTTTACATGAGTGACCATGTGTTTTTCTCTCTGGATTTCTAGGGATGGATGCCCTTGTTTATACTTGTCTGCCTTCTGTTTGTGTGTCTACTTTTTTAAGGGTATGCAGCTGCTGAAGATAAAGAAAACAAACAGTCCACAGAACAGGAAGTCCATCGGAAGAAGCCCACAAGGAGGAAATTATCAGTGTCTTCCCAGCCCTCAAGCTCTGCCCTACGAGCTCAGTCACTCTTTACGCTGGGACTTCAGGAAGCCCTTAGCCAGGAAGGGGTGTTGCCAATGCAGTGTACTCCCAAGACCTGTACCCAGCGCATCCCAAGCACCGATCCTGCCCATGAAGATCTCAACGCCACCTTTGATCTGCCTCACAGCATGGAACCTGTTGGCAATGGCACCATTATCTTAGCTCCTGGCCCTAGCAACCTCCAGACCAGCACAGATGAGCCCTCCAAAAGGTCCTTGTGGTATTCGCTTGCTGTGCTTTGATTCCTGCCCCTGTTACAGAGCTGGCTTGCTTTCTTTTGATCACATTGGCAGGCTCTACTCAAAATGTATAATTTTGATTGGCAAGTAAATCAAAGCTTACTGGACTAAGTGCATACACATTGTTGATTAGCTCTTGACTTGATTTCTGTTTAGCTTAGGTCATCACTGGCTTGCGAGACTTTTTAGAATATTTGCTTTCAGGTTACAGTTTAAACTCCGTGTGGGTATGTGTGGCTCGGATGATCAGGTAGTCCATGTCAGGGAGGACACTGAGTTACTTTAGGTTTTACAACCTTCTTTAAGGCTGAAAGGCTCCTATGCTTGGCTAAATAGTTCATTTCCTATGTTTTTGAATGGTTTGTTTCCTTGATTGAAAGACTTGTCCTGCTGTTTCACATTAACATTAGTGACACGTGCATGATTATAGGAGACTGACCAATCGGCACACAGCAAGAACCCAAATGAAGTGAAATCCAGGTCCTAGTTTACATATCCTGTCATATCTACCATAGATAATCTGGTCACCCTAGACAAAGCTCTTTGTTCCAAAAATAAAAAACTGGTGCAATTTTGAAATGCACTTGGTTCACTGGACAATTTCTAACCTATTAAAAGAGCCACTTTACATTTACTGTAAAATCTGCCAGTGTTTTTGAAAGCTGTACAAAATTGTTCTTGACCATGATGACACAGGTTATAATTAATTGCAAAAATGAAATTTAAGTTGAATGGCACCACAAACAATTCAGTTTTTTTAGGACTGCTAAAATTCCATTGGTTTTTATGTAGTTTGTTACGTGTACTTGTCTCCATGTGCCATATCCTATTTAGTCTTCTTTCTTCCACAGGTCTGAGATCCTGCTTGGGGAGAAGCGTGCCAAACCATCATACATGGCTATGACCTCTGCTGCTCAGCGCAAACGCAAGCTTGGCTTGTGAGTTGGTCATTTGTCATCAGTGGTTTTTTTTTTTTTTTTCTTTTCTTTTTTTTGGTGCTCCAGAATTTGTACATTTGTCGTACATTTGTACAGAGAAACAAGTTTAGTCACCTGCGTTTGCAATATATGTTACTTCTTGTTTCAAAGGTGATCCTTGTGTTTCAGCTACAGCATAACCAGTCTCAGTCAGCCTTCTAAGGAGGCCTCCCATGACACTGTTGCCCCAAAGCGTCTGAAACAGGACCCCTCTGTGGCCAGCAGGCCTCTCAGAGTTCCCCGATTCAGAGGTGAGTTTCTGAGGTTTTTCTCATGTCCTGAAGACAATGAGAGGTGTGTGACACTGAGGTTAAGACTGACCAATGGAAACACTCACTACAACAGTAAGGAAGTTCAGTTTCTTTCAAAATAGGTTTTGTGTAGGTTTGGTGTGGTTTTCTGGTTAGAACTGCAATGCTGCTTGCAAATTCTACTCCATTTTGGTCGGTCCTGTATTTCGTGTGTGACCTCCGGTATACGATTTGTGAAAGACTGCTTTAGTTTTTGATTATTTTTTTGTATCCATTCTGCGTTTTATTGCTAATAATTTCCATAAGGTATTGCAACTAGCACCAAAATTTAGGTGCACAGGGAAAAAAATGGTTACTTTCCTCCCTCCAGGTTTGTATGTGAATAAAGCTACTCCCCCCCCAATTTTCTGTCTTTGAGGACAAGTGGCTTATACCTGACTTTGAGGGGTTACTTTTAGTTTTTCGTGTTTCCAGGTTCAGAAGAAATTGGGCCAAGCCGAAGGGTTCTGCGAAGCATTTCAGAGGGAAACCTGGACCTCATCAGAGCCCACAAGTCCAAATCCAGTTTCCTGAAAACCACTCTGCTTCAGAAAGTGACCAAGAGATTGTGAGCGTTCCAGTCGTCCTTGTTTATCCCATGTAAAAATGCAGCGTTTCCCTTTGATTTGGTCCATGAGGGAATGAAACATCCCTGGGATTAAAGAGGAATTCTTTGTAGATAAATCTACAGGTTTTGTTTTTAAATTAGATTTTATATTTAAATCACAAGCTGTGTACATAGACTGGACAGACACAGTGCTCATTCTTCTGCTGTAAAACAGTTTGGTTTTGTTTTTGTTTTTTTCCATGATGAATAAACTGATGTAAATTTTATTCACTTAATTTTGTCCTTTTTTAAAACGGTCATACCATTTAATCCTTTAATTACAATGTGTTTTATAGGACAATTGGGGCAAGACAGGGTTAATGTTGGGATAAGATCTTTATCATTTTGGAAGCCATTAAGAAAATCCTCTTGTTTTATCCTGTCCATTTTGTGTTTAAATGCTTAAACATATTTGGCTGTATTTTTGGGGGGGCCGGGAACCAATTAATTGGTTTTTCCATTATTTCTTATGGGAAATTCGATTAGAACTCAAACTTTTTAGGATTCAGTCCGGAACGGGTTAAGTTTGAGAACCCAGGTACCACTGTATAGTGTGTGTGTGTGTGTGTGTGTGTGAGAGATGTAATAAAATATTATATAGGCAGTCACTCCCTACACACCAAGTAAAACACACACACATTCACTCAGGCAAGGGTAACTAAAGGGGCAGACAAGACCATAAACAAATAAAGGGGGCAGAATGATCCATAACTGAGTAAAAAAGAAGAAATTTAAAGCGCAAAATTATGGGGGGGCGAAAAAAAATAAAAACCAGAAACAATCCAGTCACACACAAAACACAGGTCAGAATCACAAAATCATATTATGAGGAGAGCTCCAGAAATGGTTGGATGGCAGTCTTTACAAATCTGGAACCTGGAAGTGATGAACTGTACAAAGCGCAGGGGGGATGATGTGGGCAGAGTCGTGGAGGCAGAGCTAACTGAAGATGGATGGAGGAGACCAACAGGCAAATGGTGGATGGCAGGCAGGGCTGGAACAAAACACTAAAACCCACTGCATGTAACATTAATTACATTTACTTTGTTTCTTTTCCAAATTTGTTTTTTGTAGAACCCCAAGGTATTATGTACTTTTTCCTTTTTGAAAGAAATTAATCTCCTTTCACCAATGAAACTAATAGATGAATCTCCCCTACACCCACTCATGCATTGGATATTGTGTTCTACCTGTTCTCTGCTGTCTGCTATATAAATAGGAATCCATTGTAGCATAGATTATCAGATTAGTTTGCACCATAAACTTTCAAACGTCACTTACTATTACCCATTTCTCCATATTGCAAATACCCCAGTATTCGTTTGTCTATTCTGCCGGCCCCAGGAGGATGGGCTCCCCCTTTGGGTCTGGTTCCTCCCAAGGTTTCTTCCTCCTA
>JABFEA020000010.1:2766327-2800882 GCA_019775915.2 Cyphomyrus plagiostoma
CCCCCCCCCCCCCCCCCCCCCCCCCCCCCCCCCCCCCCCCCCCCCCCCCCCCCCCCCCCGGGCACGACACCCTTTGTATGTATGAAGGTTTTTTTATAGAACTTTCTGCAATGTACGTCATCGGATCAGTCCATAAATGGGGTTGTGTTATCTTACTGAGAATCTCCCTCACCACCCCCCCTTTTCCCACTCTGAGCGCTGCAGAGTTGGGGTGGGCGTCAATAACAAATCTGAATATGGTAGGTTTCGTTCCAAATGACCTGATCTATTATAGTCGCGTTATACCTTACATTTTGCAATTACTGTAGTTTTTCATTACAGCTTTTCACGAAATAGACGGGAATGGCGACCACAAACCGGTGTCCAGCTTTCCTTCATAAACTTTTGAAGGAGCTGCTGACATACCGACGTATATATCTTGTGGCCGCATTGCTTTATTCACCTGGTGAGCAGCGTGATTCAAGTAATTAAACGATTTCCCGAAACACGCGTGGGAATTTTGATTAAAGGTAGCGCGATTTCTTATGGTTATCAGCAGAGTGTCTGTGACGGAAGCAATGTGTGAAATACATAAATACTGAATCGTTCCGTTGAAACATGACCGTTGAAAAAAACTATATAAAAAGATATAGCGTATAGTTTTCCATCCTTTTGAATGCTGAGATCGAAACGAGATCTGACCAGTGTTATTTTATGCCAGAATACCTCCGAAAAGTGAAAAGGTGAAGGCATAGGCTGGTTTTACTTTTCTCGTTCTGTTTTACAGACGATTTAGTTTTACTTTCCTCATAAATAATGTATGTAAGATAGAGTAAAGCCTTCGTACTACATTTTGCTTTATTTATGTGAAATTGCTTTCAAATGCATGTCTTCAGTATGCATTTACCCATTGTCTCCTGGTCATTGATGTATAAGTCATGTTTGAAGACCTACCTGTTTTTTTGAGGTTATAACTTACTCGAGGTATTTTGGTCTCATTCTGTGTATGTTTGTGTGAGTCTGGGGTTTATTTTCCTGTCTTACTCCACTCCTTTTGACCCTACTGGTCTGGGCAAGGATTATGCAGGCTACAACACACAGATGTTTGCCCGGGTTAGTTTAGTTGTTCTCACGTATTCAAGCATCTTGCATAGCATATAAAACAAGGAGTGTTACCATTCCACTGCCTTTCCAAGGGTTCTGTGAATGAAGAGTTTGCAGAGACCAGGTTCTGTGTTTGTGCGTAATAACAAGGGTACTTATCTGGACTCACGTGATTCCTTTTGAGTTTTAGGTATGTATTGCTGGCCTTGCATTTTTGATATAGGTCAATTGTCTGTTCTGTTGTTTATTTGAAAGTGCATCGAACATAGACTTACATTCTTCTTTTTGTATACATACATGCATTCGTATTGTATTCCTATAGAAGAGAACAATCGAGTGGTGAATGCACAGGTATGTGTCAATACTATGAACTGTTGACAGTAGTGCTATTAGAATATCAATGTTTAAATGAATTGAATGTTTTGGGGAACAGTTTGTGTTTTCTTATCCTTGTTTTATCGTTTTTTTGTTCTGATATCGTCTTGTGAACCAGCTTTAGAAAATTTCATCATATAAAATTTTTAAAAGGATGTTCTAAAGATGAGAATGATTATATTTTGAATGATGGGCAGTGAGCAGTGTTCAGATTACAGAATTTGCATTTGGTCATCTAGCAACTGGAGTAATTAATTTTAATCAATTAAGCTGAAATTTGGGGCATCCCACAAAATTAACTACAAGAAGGATCTAATATGCAAATGTTACTGAGTATGTCAAAAGTAACTATCTTCTGTCAGTGTCACGACCCAGTCTAGGGCTGGGTTGTATTAGAATGAGGATGGGGGGATGGGGGGAGGGAATAAGTGACTGAAGATTTAGTATTTGACATCTCTGATTCACTGAAACTGTACATATGATAGGTTAGAATTGGCCTTTGGTATTCGGATTTACAAAGCCCTGTGACTACTGTGCACATACACACATGCACACAGACATTCATATGCACTATACATGTGTAGCGTGGGGCTTATGTGTTGTCTCATGATGAAACATTACCATACTTTTCAATATTATTACATGCTAGAAGTCTTATATGAAGAGATGTGGTCTCTGATCATAGTCAGTTTGTACCTACAAAGTTGCTTTATGTTTTATTGCTGCTGAAGTATGAGTCACTCTTTTCATTTAGAGCCACAATGAATGTGCAATACAAACACATAGAGCTCTCCCTGCTGACCAGGAAAGAAAAGACAGAGGGGCCGACACATTCATGTGAATTCATTCATTTGAATTTACAAGCTATTGCTGTGGTCTTTGCATAGTGTAATATATCCTTTTGGGTTGTACTTGCTGTGCTACTTGTGTAGTTTTCTGTGTGTTTCTGAAGCCACAACAGAGCCATATTCATTGACTCTTTAGGGAAAGGGATTTGTGTAAAAGAAAGAAAAAAGAAGAGCACCCAGTTGGTTTTGAGCTTGATTTCTGATGTCTTGGCAGCCGAAAGCATTAGAAGGTCAGGAAGCAGAAAGGGGGGACATGCTTCAGTGGAACTATAGTGTCCACTAATCGGGTAACCTAACTGAGTATGTTCAGCAGACATTGAGCTGTTTTGCATGGTATGGATATGTCACCTATATGAACACCTGCCTTGTCCTACACACACACATTTGGCAGATCCTGTCCCACTTCAGAACCATGGTGTGACATAAGCAATGAACCAAAGTGCCGCACCTCTGGGAACCTTGATGCTGTTCACAGCTAGGGCATTGCAGAATAAGAAAGTCCAGCTGTGCGAGGGATGATGGTTCAGCATTTATCTACTCTGAGAAGACCTCCAGAGATGAAAAAATTGGCAATATCGAGACACCATCTGAAAACTTTTATATGACAGTTAATGTGATTGGTTAATGCTTCCTCAAATAATGTGTCATTTTGTAAAGTTGGTTGCACATATATACAGTTTAAAATAATTTACAATGGTTGATAATCTCCCTGTTTAGATATTTGCTAGTTTTTCACTAGAATTTCACAGAATGAAACATACAGTATGGAATTCATGAACATTGTTCACAAATGAGTCAATGTGCTACAAAGCCCAGGGCAAGTCATTATTGTCCTTACTGAGCATAGAATCTATCTTTGTGCATTCTTTAAAAATATATTCTTGGATTCTATTATTAGGGTTATGTTTGCCTCAAATGGATGATAAATGTAATGTTTTTACCATGGGTTTTGCACTGAGGTATTGTATGTATGCAATATTTTCACAATTTTGGATTTTGGTTATCTGACTGTGGGTCAACTTCTTATAGTTACCCAATTTTCAGCTTCTGTTAATTATATACAAGCAAAAGTATCTTGAATTTTTGTATATCTAAAATATTTAAAGCCGTATGATGAATGAATATTTCATATGACAAGTAAGAATATTTCATCTGGCAGGAACACAGACTCTGCTGTTGCTTTACTGTTGCCATTTTCCACCTATGTCAAATACATGGTTTCATGAACATCCTTCAGTTGAATTCTTCTGGAGTCTTCCGCAGACACACAGGAAGTGATGCAGCAGAGGTGGGTAGACTGCATTCCAGAGAAGCTGCTCTATAAAGGCCCTCCTAAAGGACTTCATTTGCGTACTTATAAATAATGTATCATAAACCCCAGAATAGGGAAAGCGAGCTCAAATGATGCAGAACATTTTTTAAAAGAACAAGGCAAAGACAAAAATAGTGACACATTTTCCTAAACTCCAGGTGGATCAAAGGAAATGTTTCTCCTTTTTGTGAATTGCCAAGCAATGCTTATTATAATTAGCATGTTATATATAAAAAGCACACAATCAATGGTTATTACTCTAAATTAGTCACCTTGTCATAAATATAATTTTAATAGTTGGTGTAAAATATAATAATATAAATATATATGTACTTCAAACTTTAGTGTTTAAAGTTTGTAAACAGCAAGACTGTAATCCGGCTTATCCTAAAATGCTGTAATTGTAAAACCTGCATGATCAATATTTAAATATGTTTTTTTAATTTCGTTGTTAGTACCTGTCTGCCTTAAAATCCGTTTGTCTTTTAACAAGACTCATTAAACAATTATCATTGGGAGGGATCTCCTTTATCAAGAGAGAACGTGCATCTCCACATCCTATGGTTGAGTCTGCACCTCCTAGTTCAAGCTGTGATCAGCCCAATCAGGCCCCTGACTTCATTAACCTGGCCGAAGAAAAACAGTGACCACCACCACATGAAAATATATATTGCATATTTTGAATAAGAACAGGTCCAGAAACCAGGACACGTAGCTGTTTAGAGATGCAGATGATGTCTCTTTGTCTGTTTTCATTCACACATTTGCCAATGTGGGGCACTAGGAGGTAGCATTGGGAACTAAAAATCATTGGGCATGCAAGCATTGGGAATTTCTTGGAATGCGTTGCCCTACCAAATCAACCCTCCTGACAGACTCATATTTTGCTTAAGACTATTTATAGACTGATAGCTACATGGGATTCCTTGCAATCGTAAAGTCTGTGAAAAGCCATTCAATGTCTAATGTCTGTACGCTGGCCTGTAATGCAGTGCTGCACCCATGAAAAATCAACAAAATATCTGTGTGATGGGTCTTCAGCAGGGACCCGTCCAAATGCAGGTAGATACTTACAGCAGATTAGATACTAATGGAAATGCAACAATATGATTAATGCTGAAGAGATGGTACAATAGACAGACTGCCTAATAATGTCTGTTAAATACAATTAGTAGCAGACAGTGGGTCTGTTGAGAATGTTTTCTCACCCGCTTCCCAGGTACTTTAGATTATACAACTTCGTAGTCTCAAAAGTGCTTGAAACAGCCACAGAACATTCAATTTAGTAGGTGAGGGCAGCTCTTGTTCTTAACTAGATGACTCCAGTCATTCAACTGTTCTTTACAGAACTAAAATGGAGTTTGAAGACAGCCCACGGGACTTGGAAAGGTAAAGTCAAGCTTGATACTCCAATAATGGCCGCTCAGTTTTGAAGTGAATCTACTGAGAGTTTGGGCTAATATAACATAGTAGGAGATATATTGTCTGTGTATTGTCTGTCTGAGAGCTGAGAATGACCCTTTCATATTCAACATGGTTATCGTCTACTGGTGCCCTTATATGGAATGAATTCTTGAGAGTTTTTAAACTATGACAGTGTGAATAAGTGCATAATAATTTGAAATTTATTTAGTTCTCTAACTTCCTTGTTTATATTTTCATTTAAATAAACGATTAAAAGACAACATTAACTAAATCTGAAATACAACTAGTTTATATCTTTAATTTTCACATACTGGTCATCCTTGTGTGCTTTATTGCTCATTAATCTTAAAACTATTCCATCCATCTCTTCAGCTCCTTTTCCTGGTCAGGTCCAATGCGTAGAGACTTATATTGACTTCTTACATTTTTGTACTAGAAAGTTGTTACTTGATTGAATAATATTTTCTCCAAATATATGCGAGATTCTTATTAGTAAGAAGTCTTGTTAAATTTGCAATCCTCAGGAGGCTGAAGAGGACCTGGCCACTGAATTAACTTTTAGATGTTTTAGCTGTAAAATAGGTTAGTACAGGCCAAGGGTGCTTGATATGCTAATAATTTCTGGCTTATTAGGAAGAAATACCATTGACAGTTGTAGTATATTTTATATCTGAAATATTACATGCTAGGTTTTCAAGCAAGGGAATGTGCCAGTTTAATCAGACAGCCACATATGCCATCACAACATGATGCAGGTAGGTCTCTAACTTCTAAACAAAATCCATGCAAACCTCACTATTTCCAAATTTCCATTATTGCTGACTGATACAATTTGATGATAATCATAGATTAGTCTAGGGACAGACACCCGATCTGTATTGTAGCCTACTGCAGTCCTGTGTCCTATGCTCCAGACTCCAGGTGACCCTGAACAGCTTAAGCAGTTAGAATATAGATGAATGGATGGATTGACGAATGCCTTAAATTAGATAAATGTACATGAGTATTTTACTGTAATTATATATTTATATGTTGGTGATTCATTCACGCATATTTTTTCTATCGTCCATTAAATGTAATACGATGGCTGACTTAAACGTTAAAATGCTTTTGGAAAACGATTTGCAATTCTTTCGATTTATCCAGAAAGTTGCAGCTAACGTAATACTTTATGGAGCCAGAGGACATTTGGAACTAGCATCCCTCAGCTCGGCTGAAACAGCGTGAGCTGGCCCGGCACAGGAAATCTCGATAAACAATGGCGCACCAATTTTGCTGCTGCGCAAATTTGAGTGGGCGTTATACTCCCATTCTTTAGACAGCTTAAATTATTATTTTTATTGTTTGCTAAGCCCGCCCAAGCAGCCAGTTGAGAGGTTTGGGCTTTCCCTCATTGGGAATACTTACGCGCTGGGAGGCAATGAGCCAGTATCGGAGTCACATGCTACAACGTCATGATGTACTTAGTTACTGTAGTTGCAAGGCATGAACCTTTCATTCAAAGCTATAGAAGTCCCTTATCGCGCAATACCTCGGGTGCTGGCGTGCAACACTTTTATTCTGACCGAATTCAGATGGATCCACTCAGTCATGGGAATCCCATACCTCAAGACTGCAATTTCCTCCATCAATAATTTCGCCTTTTTTTCTCCAAAGCTGAAAAGATATCTTCAAAGAGAGGAAAATATAACTATTTGTAAATAACGTAGGGAACTACCAAAACGTTACAAATGAAAGTGTCCTGTTGATGTTCTCCCTTACGACCAGACAGTAGAAGGTAGGTCTGTGTGACTTTGTTCTGTCGATTTCACTCTTTTTTTTTTCTCAAAACTTAATGATGAGGAAAGTCAACGAAAGTAACCAAGTTGGTCAGTATGGAAATGTACGTCCGATTGAAGTGCAGCCTTCATGCAGGTCAATATTAGGAAACGGTGTTATAATCTTGGTTGAATTTCTGTCTCAGAAACCAAAATAACCATCGAATGTAAGCGTTGCTTTTGTTTTATTTGGTATTATCTTTTCGAGTTTATACAAGGTTTCTTAATTGAGTCACCAAATTTGTTAACGAACTTTTTTCTCAGTGGTTACGTTAGCATAACTTCTTTTGTAGTTTATAAATGGTGTCAGGCTCTTATTAATTAGTTTTTCTTGCGTGTAGTTTAAATAATAGACATATTTAAATTACCTTCTCCTGTTGTCCCATTACAAAACGCGATCGGTACGGTAGTGCTTAGTATATTGTAATAAAATATGTTCAACCTCATTGCGTCAAAACGTGAAAACATACGTGATAATTCAGATGAAACTTCAACATGTACGAAAAGGCGGCAAATAAACGCTGGATACCCTCATTAAGACTTTATTAGAAACCTGAGACATGCTTAGGTTTCTAACCATGGTGTAAATGCCTTCGCGGAAACTGACAAGGACGATCTTACGGTGTAAAATGACCGTTATAGCAGTACTCCAAAGCTATATAAGGATATAATGACATACTTTGAACGTTGACACAAGGACAAAGTTTTGCTCTTTCTGTGTTGTTACCAGGTAAAGCCAATCAAAATAAGATACTTCATATATGCGTCATATAATAATTGCCTGTATAAATATGGTACAGCTGTGGTTCATGAAGTAGCACCATTAAAGCTTTCACTTGGAATAGAAATGATTCAGTATACTTCTAAAAGTAGATTACGTTAACAATGTTGAAATTTGATAGCAATAACACCTGTTATTTAAATGTCCATAGCCTGTTGTTTACGGACAAATTGCATATTTCGTGTGGTTTTGACCTTTGCTTTGTTATGCACATGTCTACAACATTGCTTTGCGGAGTGTTTGCTGTAGAGTAATATTGGAGATACGATGGTCACGTACTTCCCATTTTTAAATGTCGTGATCCTGCTCTATCATTGCAGCTCCATGAATTGTCGCTGTATTGGTATTTGAAAAACTTTACCTGGACAAATACCGCCATCTAGCGTAAATATGGTTGCAGTGCATCTCTTTTTTCCGGAATCCGGTATCTTCATCTGAAGTACGTGCACTGCGCAGGGTGTGTTTAAACAAAACGGGTGCAATGGGCGCACATTTTACGTTTTCTTTATAAATTTCGCTTGCCACCCATCTAGCTAGTCGTTGAAATCGATACTTAGTTAAGCTTTAACAAAACATTTTTACGTTTTTACTCCTCTGAGGTGCCAGCATAACATAGGCTCTTTGTTGAACCACTTGGAACGCTCTAAAGGTTGGACACATTTGTTGCAACGTAATTTGACTCAGAAAATAGGCTGGTAGATGAATCACTTCCATATTATGGACATTTTTTTATTCTTAAAGGTCCTTCACTGTGCTACGTTATTCATTTAATTTAATAACGTTAATAATAGTTCCTTTTTGAAAATGACATTTTTAAAGCTGCACGCAATTATTCGGCTGAATAATTAGGGCATCAGCTGGCAATTCTGTTCACATGTAGGCCTGCTGATCCAAAATACTATCTGCATACCCAGGCATTTTATAACTAAAACCTGAACCTCATCTTGTGGATGGTACTAGGCCCTAATTGCATGTGTGGTATATATTATAATCTACTCTTTTAAAGCAGTCAGTAGTATTAAATTATTCATTTTTAGCAGCCACCCTATTTGTATGTCTAAAATTAGAATAACCTGCTGATGGTGGATATTCATGGTTGACTGCAGCTATACTTTGTTGCTGGGTTGAGCTAGATAGAGGTGTGTAGAATCTTGGGTGCCAGTCCTCAAGGCCACTGAACATCGTCTTTGTTATGTGGTTGAGCAAACTCCAAAGGCATTTTCAGCTGTTCGATAACTTCGATAACCAGCGGAAAAGTGTGAATCGTGCTATCAGTAGTCAGAAGTCTACAAGAGCTCTGTTATTATTAGAAATTCTACATCCTGCATCAAAGTTTCTTTATTATTATTATTATCATTATTATTAAAGTCTCTCTTGATTTGAGGGATTGAAAGCCGCTATTCGATCATTCATTGTGTTAAAAATAGTGGCAAAAGGTGGCAAAGACTGCCACTAAATCTGACTTGTGCCAGTGTCTATTGGATATGTTGTTGTCTTGGAAACAGACAGTTCCAACGTAAAGATGCAGGTTTGTTTCCATGACAGCATATCAGTATATCCAATCTGTGTACGGGTTTGGATAGCATATAATTGTCCGTTTTTATCAAACCTGATTTTGTCACTTTACTGCTTGCATTATTTTCTGTAAATGCTTTAATATGATACTATTTCACACTCGATTGTTCTTTGCATTATTTTTGACTCTCCCTCTTGCGGTGTGGTTAATTAACCATGCATCCATGTGATGCAGCAAAGTCCTGTAAGGTTGGAACCACACCGACATTGAACTTCATTGGGCTTGAACTTCCTTTTTTTCTCAAATTGAGCTGTAGGCCATATATATGTGATATTCTATTATTCTCTTTTCCCCTTTATCATGGATGCTTTCACACAGATTAGCCAACATAGGGTGGCCGATTTGGCCAGAATGTCATATCACGGTATTTTCCATTGGAGTCACGATCCACGTTATACATTACGCTTTGTTTGTATGTTTAAAAACCAACCAAATTGTAATGTATGTAGCAGTGTTAATTAACCATTTAACCAATTAAACAGCAATTATGTCCTATCCAAGAAACACTGCTTGTAGAATTATAACAATACATATAAGATATATATATAAAATAATTTATAACAAAAGTTATTTTAATTTTTTTTAATATAGTTAAAAAACTTTTGAGTGCAAATGAACATTTATCACTTACGTTAATAACTTCTGAACTCGGTTTCCAACAAACACTAACCAATAATAACAGATAAATAAAATTTGCTATGTTGCCACCTGTTGTACGGATGATATCTTTCTCAAAGCACACAATCTCAAAGTTTGCAAATTACAGTAAATTGATCCACATCAGATTTCACAAATCCAAACCTTTTGCTTACAATTGAAGAAGAACGTTTTTTTTGGAACCAATTCTTCATCAGCAGTGCTATATATTCTGTTTATTCTACAGCATAGCTGACCCGGCTTTTTATCGCATGAAATAAATACAATATTTTTATCAGTCAGATTGTATATGAAGTTTATTTTATTTTATATTACTTTATATTATTTTGTTGTATTTACCAAGTTAGCTAACTGTTTTAAAAAAAATCTGTTATTTTTTAGTTCAAGATCCAGTCACTAAGCTGAGGTCCACTGAGACATATTATCGGTCCAATGGAATGTGCACTCCAATTTGGCTTCATTCATCCCCACAGCATATGAACATTATATTATGAAGTCATACTCCCATTTCAAACTCACTCTTACGTTGTGGGTTGCAGACATCGAATATGCAGATATCGCAATATTCACTTGCCTGTTTATGCTATCGCTGTACTTGTAATGGCATTCGTTGGCAGCTCGGCATAGCCATACTTATCCCTAGTGGACCCCTTAACTGTGTGTATGTTTGTTATGTGTTATTTGCCCCACGTTTACATCCTTTGGACAGGAGTATCTGCTAAGTAAAAGTAAATGTAAATATATTGCCGTATCACGATTCTCGCCATAACTCAGAAATGCTTAGTGCAATTTCAACAGTAAAGATAAATTATCATCATATCACCCTCTAGTAAACTAATCTATAAAGTTGGGCAGTTTTAACTTAAATATAGGAACATCAGATTAATTCCCCACTGGAACTTAAATTTCAACTGTCCAGTTACCTATTTGATCCCATAACTTATTGCTGGCCCTGTACTTCACTATGAGATATATCATCCATCCATCCATCCACATCCATCCAATTAATTATTTTTAGGAGGATTTTGAGAGGTTGAGAGGATTTTCTGATTTTTAAAAGTTCCAAAATATTATCAATATTTTTGTCATCATTCCAGTGATTTTGTGATAATCCTCACCATGGTTAGTATATATTAAGTAGCTCTCAATAATGTCAGACAAAGGACACATTAGTAACTGCTTAGATATACTGAAATCTTTAAGTCAGGGATGTTAAATTACTGTCCTGGGGGCCCGGAGCCCTGTGTAGCTTAGTTCCTTCCTTGTTCCCCCACAAATGATTTAGCTTATGAGCTGTGTGGTAATTAGCGTGAGGAGGTGCAAGATGTTGGATCAGGTGTGTTTATTGATGGCAATCCCAAAATATGCAGGGCTCTGGCCCCCCAGGACTGGAGTTTGATACCCCTACTTTCATTCAAGTCATTCATTCAATTCATACTCAAATGCAGTGTAGTTTATATAGCTTGTTGGCTTAATATGTGGGAAGTGCTATGCGGTTAATATGTTTGCACATTTTTCTGGAATTTGGGCTAGAATGTGAAATGAAAGTAAAAGTTAATTATTTAATGTATGTTTTAGAATTAAATACTGTGTTTGTTGCTTGGGACACAACAAAATTGGTGCCTTTCACCATTTCTATTTTCATGTAAATTTAACTCTGATCCAGAGGACCTCATATTGTACTGAAGCAACAGATAAAAGCAATGAAGGGAGGTTTAGTCTAGTGTGTGAACAGCATGATCTGGACAATCTGGCTCTACTTTTCTAACCCAAACATCTGCAGTAAAATAAGATCTTTGCACTCGTTTTGTTGTATATTGATGTCTCTATCTAATATTGTTAATTCATTGAAGTTTATGAAATGTTGTTTTGTTATTGAAAATTGTTCCGGACCTCTGACTTTGAACAAAAATCTGATGCGCACCTTTGATCAAAAATTTTGAGAAGCGCTGGGTTAGAGTGTTGATATTGCCTGTAAAGCTTTGAAATAAGGGAATGTCATCCAAGTGAGTATTGAATGAAGACCAATAGGCATTATGTGATTGAGCGAAACAGGGGCAGGTCTTCAGCACTGCAGAATTGCTACATGATTCACTTGGCTGCCACGCTATTAATTCTACTGTAGCTAACATGCCCTAACACAGCCTAACACACCTTATCTGGTAAAACTGTAGTTATTTGGTGGACTTTTGAGTCATCAATTTCTTAACTGCTCCATTTCCTGAAGACATCTGTACATCCATACATCCCACTAACATGCAGATTCACTGTTATTTTCAAAGCAAATTCAACACTGGGGCTCATTTAGACAAGGTAGATAGATGTCATCCCTGCATCAGAATACGGCATTTCTGCATGTGGTGTTGTGTTTGCAGTATGCTGTCTTTCAGCTGCGCAAAAGCATGACAGATGCAGTGCTGGAATAAGAAAAGCCTTTAACTGCACCTGTGCAGGAAATACTATCAATGATCATGGTAGTCCCATGCTATTCTCATATTATAGTAAATGGCATTGTATTGTTGACATGCAGGTTAAATTATAGGTGAAACTTGCTTGAAGCTCTGGGGATAAAGCTCTGCTGTTAACTAACAGTTTCTTATCGATGCAGTTTCAAGCCACTTATACAGGAGGGTTACACCATAGAAGGGATGCCCATCCGTCACAGGGCACAAACCCTCTGGGTTATTTAGAGGTGCCAGTTTGTTTAACTGCATGTCTTTGGACTGTGGGAGGACACATAGGAAAGAACATACAAATCTCACACACAGAGCAAGAATACGATTCCAGCTCAGACCCTGCAGGTGTGCGGTGGCCGTGCCTTGTGTGTACACACACGCATGTGTATTGTTCTGATTTTTGTGTTATTTATAGTGGGAATAATACAGTTATTTTGCAACTGGAGAGCGCCAACAAAATGTAGATATTTTAAAGAGGGTCATTTTTCATCATTTAATTTTGTTGCATCTTAACACTGCCTAACAACAAACATAAGACCTTGCAGGCTAATGATGGTAATTGCTTACCTACCTATGAAGTTACCTCCTGCCCCCCATTTTTGCAGAAATATTACTGCCGCTACTGGGTGATTGCTCTGAATTGTGAAAATAATGATAAGATTATATCATAGTACAACCATTCCAATCGTAAGACATTCTGAGCACAGAACAATCTCTCCACCTTTGATTTCACCATCTGAGGTTGATTTATTTCAATAAGCCACTGTTCATACACAAAAAGCTTTTGTTACTGGCAGTAATATTATGTCTCTGATGCCGCTAATTAGCAGTTTTCTACTACAAAGCAGGAAATGCTTAGTTTTACAAGCTGACTGGATAAGCTGAATGGGAGAGAGGCAGGGCTGGTGGAGCTGGACAGGGTCAGGTTCCCATGTCAACAAATTAAGGGGTGGCTTCTCTGAAACATAATATCGCTGCAGATAATTGTTTTTGACTGAAAGGACAGACAGAAGCAGCCGGACATGAAAGGTTTTCCCGAAATCCTGCGGCACCAAGCAACCCCCATGCGACTGCCATCGTGGTTAGCTTCTGAAATAATAGCAGAGAACTGCACTTGCTTAGTTCTGTGAATGAGTAATACAATATATAATTTTCATGGTCATTTAAAAAAATGTTTGTGAGCTTTTATACATCTTCCTGTAGGGGCCTCCAGTTACCAGGTTTTTTTGTTTTCTTTAGTGTGAATTAGACAGAGAGCAGAGTCCCATAACCATAACACATTTGTTTGGTGTCAATGGAGTTTCATGCCTGCATTTTACATAGACACTTTGGCAAATTGTGCATCCTCTATCTCGCTGGGAACAGGAAATGGGCAAGTTTAAAAAGATGATAACAAGTTGTTTTCTTTTGCATTTTGGAAATGTGATGTCTTGCTGGCCCAGCGGGAAATGGACAGCATGAGCAGTAGTGCGCATGGTGCTTCCCTGGTGCCTTTGCTACAAGGGGGAGCAGGGGAAGCTGATGTAAGCTGACACATCCGGTGGTACCCCCCCCCCTCCCCGTGAGCTGTATCTCGTCACCCCTTGGGAAAGACAGAAGTGGGCCTGCATGGCAGGGGCAGCTCTGTAATGGGAGCAGAAACAGACTTTAGCACTCAAGACCTGCCTGCCTCTGACCAAAGACAGATCCTGTCCTGTCACCGCTGCTGCCGAATGGTACCGTTTGTCCCCGAGTTTTAAGACAAACATGTTTCCCAAAGGGCTCTCTTACACGAGGCAACCCTAAGCTCTGTGGTCACCAGAATAGGTCCAACATGGGTACGTGAATGTTTGGTAGACGACCCACATGGACTGAGATTGATGTCTGAGCCACTGAATTTGGGTCAGAGACTTTCTTTAGTAAATAAATTAATTAAGGACATATTAAAGTCAGCTCATTATCATCTATTCATTTTAGCACATTCTAAATACAGGAATATGCTAATGATTTTATAAGAGTGTACTTTCTATCATTTTCCATTCACTTCCTTGTCAATTGAATGTAAATCAAAATCAAAGGATATTTTCTATATGATTTAAATTGTATAGAAGCCGAAAAAACTGGTGTTTTACCTTTTGTCCATAATAAACACATGCTGAGTGTGAAACCCATTCATTACGGCACACAGCAATAATGGTACAATGTTTATACTCATACCTTTCTACCGACTGTTTTTGAAAAATCCTGTTTACACACATCATGAGTCAGCTGTTTATACATTTATTTTTTCATATTGCAGTGTGTGACTGCATTCAGTAAAAGGAGCAAATTTAATTTGTCTTTTTGAAAAGGCATGTCATTGAGCAGAGCTGAACTGCTCTGCGGCTCATTAATGGGAAGGATGTAATATTCTGAACTGAGACTATGGGACTCCCAGCTCACCTATTTATAGGCGCAACATCTCCATGGTAGTCTTTGCAGCATCGTCAAGTCATAACTACCGCCCTAGACACCAATTAAGAATGAAACTAATGCATTTAAATAGCGGTTCACTTCCCTCACCATTCCCTGATGTTCGCTCCCGGCCTTCGGAGTCGCCGAGTCACTACGAACGTTTTCTGCATCCGGGCAAAGCCACGTGGAGGACAGCGTGTAAAAATCTGTCAGAGCCCCACAATCCTGGCTATTTTTAAATGCCTTCCCTGAAAGCGAGAGGCAGCACGGTGCAAGTTTCCTGAGATGTCTGCAAATACCCTGCCGTATATGAACTTATAGGGCTTTGCAAGGTAAGGGGGCCTTTCTTTGTCATTGTACAGTTAAATAGAACGAATGCTCTCAATCAGATTTATCTTATTGTGTACTACAGCCTACTTTGCCTTCTTGTCAGCATCTGTGTGGAAACAAAACACGTAAAGAATAGCAGTTTTTTTTTTTTAGCTGTGCAGTTGAATGTCTTCTGTATCCTGAATATTGAATATGAGTGTGTGTGCATCTAATAAGGAAGCGAATACTGTGATGGTACTACATGGTAGAGAAAGAATGTTTTTGCTGCCAGCAATAGAAATTATATAATAACGGCAGGAAGCTTAGAATGTAGAGGCAGCTGGCTTTCTACAGCCTAACACGCAGTTAATGCTTATTTTGCTGATAAATTGAAATGCCAGTTATTAAATCACTGCAATGGTAACAAAGACGCTCTTAATTTATTTTATCTTTTGTAATAAAGGGATAAAATACTGTGATTAAAACTTATTAATTTTTCATTACACATAATTGTACAACTGCTATTTAAAAATATATATTTGTAGAGTTACCTAAAAATGTATGTGCCTTGAAAATATACATATTCAATTGCGCAGAATTAAGACATATCAGGAAACAGTTGAACCTTCAACATTTGTGAAAAATGAAGTAAATATGGTCAGATAGAAAAGTGTTTTGAGGAGAAGTATGTTGTTCCATAAAATTAATGTTGAATGAAAATGAATGTTTTAATTGATATCAGTAGAACAACAGGTCTACATTCATGAAATGTGCAAGGCATTTCCAACCTTTTTGCTAAACTCTTGATCTGGCAGTTCTGTGCCATTTCAAAGATGGAAAATAAAGTCCTTCATTAAATTAATGCATGGATCTGGACTGGTGTTTCCTGGTGATTTTAGCTGAGTCAATATGAATTAAATGGGCAGCGGGGGGGGGGGGTCGGGGGGAAGGCTGTGTGAAATATAGTGACAGAAAAATGTAATGCAGCCAAGATATGGAACAACATGTCAATCAACGTTGAGCGGGGCCTTGAGGGTGATATCACAGGCACGGCAGCGGATACTTGTAGTGAAATTAACTAGAGCACCAGTGTTGGTAAATACATATCAGCTTCAGAACATCTGTTGGGTTACATATACTTCTGAAGTCTCATACATTTGTTTGTTGTGTATCAAACCTTTTTTTCTGCTCTAGTATATCCCATGGAATGAAGGTGTCCTCAAAGCCTAAAAATGACCATAATGATTAATTATAAAAATATTATGGTAAATGGTCATGTTACATAATGAATGATGTTGTGTGAAGTGATTCCAGTAAAGTTCACCAGTGAATTGTTATGGCTATTTTTTGAGGATTTCTGAATCTGTAGTGATTGATTCGGAGCTGCATTGTTGGGGAGGAAAGGTGGCAGGGTATTCAAACACTGAACCAGATGTTACCTTTGAAAATTGGCACATAATGGTTTTTACGTCTCAAATGCCTGTCATCTGGCATAAAGTGGAGCGATTGAGACTGGTGAATTCGAGGGCAAGGGTGGCAAATTAAAATGAGGCTGGTGGAACTCAGCTGGATGGGACTCAGCAGGTCAATGGCCTACTTTGAGGTACTGGAGGACAAGAGAAACAGGGTCTTCCCAGGGGAGCCACCACACACATCCTCTAATGATGCCGTAGGTGCTGCCGCATTTAGCTTCTTGTGGGGAGCTGACAGACGTTGTGCATGAGTAATGACATCCCAAAGGCTCCCAGGTTGCATTGCTGTATTAAAAAAATGAATTGGAGTTTTTTTTTTAACCATCAGAGATTTGACTCGCAAGCAATGTAAAGACTCTGTTTTCATTTGAGAAGGCTGTGGGAAAGAACAGGCTTGTTTTCCTCCAAGCAAGGAATTTGCTCCGGTAGATTCCAGCATAAAACGGCGTGAAAGGGCAGCCGCAATCTGGCATTAAAATACCTCTGTTTGTCTCCTCCTCTCTCTTCCCCTCCAGTTCCACCAGGTGAGAAGAGTGATGAACATCCTGTTTCTTACTATGGTTATTTCATACTTCAGCTGCATGAAAGCCGCCCCCATGAGAGACACCGCGGGCATGCGGGGGCACCGGGTGGATGGCTACTTGGGGACAACAACGACACAGAGCCCCGGCGCTCTGGAGAGAGCAGCCATGGGTGGACGCAGGGGGGCGGAGTCGCTCACAGACACGCTCGAACAGGTGATTGAGGAGCTGCTGGAAGTGGAAGGGGAGGCCCAGTTGGTTGCAGGGGGGCCCGGCAGCAAGAGGCGGGGTGATGCAGCGGTGGAGCCCAAAGACAGCGACTTGTACTCTTCGCGGGTGATGATCAGCAACCAAGTGCCTTTGGAACCACCGCTTCTCTTTCTCCTGGAGGAATATAAAGACTACCTAGATGCTGCCAACATGTCCATGAGGGTTCGGCGGCACTCTGACCCAGCGCGGCGCGGAGAGCTAAGCGTGTGTGACAGTATTAGTCAGTGGGTGACCGCCGTGGATAAAAAGACGGCCATAGACATGTCCGGGCAGACGGTCACAGTCTTGGAAAAAGTCCCGGTGCCCAACGGCCAGCTGAAGCAATACTTTTATGAGACCAAATGCAACCCCATGGGATACACAAAGGACGGCTGCCGGGGGATAGACAAGCGGCACTACAACTCACAATGCCGGACAACCCAGTCGTTCGTGCGCGCGCTCACCATGGATAGCAAAAAAAAAATCGGATGGCGATTCATACGGATAGACACTTCCTGTGTATGCACATTGACCATTAAGAGGGGGAGATAGTGAACGAAATGTATAGATTTTATTGAGTTGAAAAAGAAAACTACAAATATCTATTTGTATATATGCATAACAGGGTAAATTATTCCATCAAAAGAAAATTTTATGGACTGCATGTAAAAAAGATGAAGTTTATACAGTAAAAGTGATATTAAAGTCTATTTATTGATCATTTTCATGACCTTGTAAATGATTAAAAAAAATTCTAATCAGTCATTTGCGCACAATTTAAATTACTATATTACATTCCTCAAGACATTGTAGTTTGTTTACGTTGCCAAGAATTTGAGAAAAAAAAGGAAAATGGAAAAGTGAGGAACAGTCAAAAATAATAATAGTAAATACTCTGCATGCTGCTTCAGTTGTGAATTAAAAAACTATCCATTTCCGGGGGAAAGGGGACACAATTCTAACCAAAACATTCCGTTTACATTTTCAACCGTAAATGGTCTTTCCTTTCCTCAGTACTATATCTGTTTACTGCTCTAAAATTTCTCAAAGGTAATGTTCAAATTACATACTATGTCAAGGTGCTGTTGTCAAAGCTTTGCTGTTTTATTTTTTTATCCCCACGTTGAGAAAAAAAAAGATAAAAAAAAATATAAAATTTATTCATTGACATATGTTCTGGATTAATATAATTCATTTTGTATGTTGTGAAGTTGTTTGAAATATTAAATTGAACTATTTGAAGAAATAAAATGATATAGACAAGTGAAAACAAAAGAAATGTCAATAAAGTTTGACCTTTCCAATCAAAGGTATGTATTTAGGTAGACCTGCAACCTTGACTGGGATAAGCAGTTGAATATTAATATTTAGGTTAGAGAAACAAACTTGTAGCCTGTCGTCTTTTCTCTTTATATAATTTTGACAAAGTAATAGAAATCATAACAAAATTAAACATATATTTATATATAAAGGGAAATTTATGCACCTAATCAAAATGCTTTCCATACAGTACAACTAAACTGGCAGAAAATTTATATTACAAGACGATAATTAAAGTAACATTTTATTTGATTTGTCCTAAATCAAAAGTAGTTTTGCTGTTCATATGTATGAGAAATGGGGGGTTGTATTTAAGGCCAGGAATACATTTGTACAGATTTGAACTATGAAGGACAGTTCTGTCTGATTAAAAGGCGTAACAGTTAATGTAATTTAATTGGCCTTAGGTTCAATAATTGCCAGTTGAAGGGAATTCACGCTGCAGCAAGTCATTGGTATTTAAGTGAAAATGTAAGTAAGATTACTCTTAATGGAAAAAGTTTGTCCGTTACAGTGAAGACGACATGACACTAAAACATCACTCCATCTTAGATCATACAGTGCACACAAAGTATGTGGGAATCTGGACTGGCTCCAAGTACCTTTCAGGATTGGTAAATCTTTAAACATTAGTGTGGAAAATTGCCCCCTTCAACTTGGGTCTGGAATAGTGGCATGTTGAGGCTTTCAGTCATGCACATGAACAGAGTCAGGAACAGTTGTCAGATTAATACCTTTTAAAAAATCTGAGTACAAAGCAAAAGGAATCAGGGATAAACGTGATAAACACAATTGGCATTGTTTGGTTTACATCTCAAATATTTAATGGGCCGCAATGTTTTTTAAAAAACTAAATTGAACTTTATATTCATATATTTTTTACCTAAAAACGATAACGGTAACAGTTTTAGGTGAGGCTATGGCTTATTGCCTTGTGGGATTGAGAAATGTAAATTCTGATTCTCACAAAGTGTCACTAGAGTGCTGGTTATAATTGTCATAAAACTGTCCAATGTCTTGATTATGAGGTCTCTGTCTGTGGTGTAAATGTGAGATATGACCAGCTATGAGGCAAAATAAAGTAGGATATTTACATGATTGATTTGGGGAGTTGACTTAGCAATACGAGAGCCAATCCCCTTCTGGGAATTCAACTAGAGATTACTTGCAGTAGATTTTGTTGCACTCCTTATCCACCTACACCTATATTTCTGTTTTTTTTTTTGTTTACTTTTTTTTGTTGCACTGTGTTTTTTTTTATTTCTGAGTAATTTAGGATTTGGCCCTCTTTCCCATTTAGTATAGCTTGTTTGTAATCATAACACACATAAGTTACTTACCTTGGTAGGGTCTGTATACCATGATTAAATAATAAGGCTTGTTCAGTTTATCAGTAGGATGATGCTGTTATTATCATCTCAGACACCCAAAGTGCTTCCTCTCCACGTCTGACTAAACACTTCAGATGTATTGAGCTTTTTCTTACTGCTGACGTGCCTGAAAGCGTATAGGGCAGAACTCCGCATACGCTCACCACAGCTTCTTTCCTCCTAGCAGCAGGATCACTTGTTGTTCTGAAGTCATTCAATCCTCAACAGGTTAACAGGAAGCTGGAGCCCGAGACACAAGGCACCAAATGGTACTTCCCATGCTCCCTCCCTCCAGGCAGGAAATTTAAAAATATCAGCCAGCTGAACAGGCATGTAGTTGAGGGACTGGGAGGAGAAAGGGAGGGAGTCTCAAACAACAGGGGGAACATGTACAAACACACACACACACTATCAAGCTAAGGGTCAGGAGAAATTCCATTCATGCTTGACATAGTTAGATGTCCTAGGTTACCTTGTCTATTTTAGATAACCCCTGCTCTCAACCTAAAGTAGTTTTTTTCCGCAGAGACAATGATAACAGCCTCAGTATCCATGAGGGATCCTGAGAATGATGAGCACAGTTAGTGGTTGTGCCTTAATCACTGTTTAACCCTACAATAAACTGGTATTGACTCCTGATGCTAATAGCTCTCAATGACAGAGGTTGTCCTTCATTTCCTCACTATGCTCTGTATGTGTCTCATTAATAAAGAGTCTAAATATATCAATTCATCTTCAAAGCACTTAACCAGGATAATGATGGGGGAGGTCAGTTCATCACAGGGAATATCACATTCTATAGCCAAACTAGAAATATTAATTCACCTAAATGCATTTCTTTGGACAGCTAGACTAGACAACAGAACCTGGAGGAAACACACACAACATAGGGAAAACATAAAAACCACAGAAATACAGTGGAAATGTGATTCAAAACTCACATCAGTAACACTAATCATGTTACTACAAGAGTCTAAAACAAAGTATAAAACACTATATATATTTACAGTTTCATTTATTGTGGTGGTGAGTGATTCTGCATATTGGAACACTGCATCTGTGATCAGAAGGTCACTGGTTCTAGTCCAGTGATCTACAGAATGATTGTACCCTTAGCCTCAATGTCTCCAGGGGATGACTGACCCTGCATCGGATACTATGCAAGACTTATATTATGAACAGGAAAGATAATCTAGGGAAATGATTAGACATTCCTAATAGATAGATAGATAGATAGATACTGTAGATAGATAGATAGATAGATAGATAGATAGATAGATAGATAGATAGATAGAAAAAGGCAAACACAAAATTTGAGATATCCTTCATCCATAAATGGATTATGGGTAACAACAGGAAATAAGTGATTCTGTTTAGTTTAGTGGCGGCACCTTTGGAAAAAATTGCATCAGTCTTTTGGGATAAGTTGATACCAACTTTGCACTACTGGATACTCTTTGTCCATTTGTCTTTGAGAAATTGTTCACGCCACCTCCAGGCTGCATGGGTACAAATGGTAATGGCCACTTTCATATCCTGTTACATATTCTTGACCAGACTAAGGAACCAGCACCAGATTAGTCTAAACTTTTGTATTTGTTCTTATGTCAAATGTAATTCTTTACATCCCTTTCATCTAAGATATGATATACATAGTATAGATGTGAAGTGTTTTTTTTTTTCTTGGAGTGATTTTTTCAGCAGAGGCACTCTCCCAAGGAGCCCAGAGTCACAAAACACTTGGGCAATTGTTGTACACATAATTTCTAGGAGGCAAGAGGTAATGTTGTGGCAAAGGACATTATCTCATAACATGAAGTTTGCCGGTTTAAGTCTCAGGAGAAGCTCTGTAGTTGTACTGAGCATGTTATCTAACCTAATTACTTCAATAAAATACTGTCAAATAATAAATGAAAAGTCATGTTAAAGAAAGCAGCTCCACCTAAACAACTAAAATATGATTCTAACTGGCCAGAAGCTTTCCTCAAATGATATCCCAAGACCTTAAGTGGTCTACAGTACAGCGAATGCCCTGCATGCCTGGATACTTTACTTTTAAGGACAGCCTGTTCTACACAAATTCACAGCTGTGTCTTGATTTCCTGAAATTGGGCTTTACTGTGCATCTGGGGATTTTCAGTGCCTTGAAATGCCCTGTCCTTGATTGATGCTTTTAAAAACCTTAAGCTGGACTCTCACTGAAAGTTCCTTCATTGTATACCCAGCAGCTGCGCAGCTTCCAGACACTGGTATATTTCACCTGGACTTCACCACACACATATGGACTCCGTTTTTCTATTTATGTCACTTTCTAAAAACAAATCATTGCACCAGAGTGAAACAGAAAAGGGGAGTGAATACTCATGGAATCAGGACAGTAGCCTCACTGTTTGGGGAATGGGGTCTTATTTCGTGCCTCTGGCCTTGCGTATGTGACATTTCATGTACACCCTGTATCGGAGAGGGTTTCCTCTGAGTAGGATGTCCCTGTCTTTAGCTTTCATTTTAACTTTGACATTAAAATATGATGTTAGTCACTGATGATTGAAATTCCCCTTAAGCACAGTCAGTACATAGATACATACACAGGCGCACCCTGGGTTACGATGGCCCATGTAACGATATTTTGACTTTACAATGGATATGGTTATTCAATACATTATATGACATATTCAACACTTTTTTGTAAATTGGCTTTGTGTTAATGATTTTGTCCAACTGCAAGCTTAATTTAAGTGTTCTAAGCATGTTTAAAGTAGTCTATAGGCTTGGCTATAATGTTTGTTAGGTTAGGTGTACTGTATTAAAATGCAGTTTCACAATAGTTTCACCTTACAAAAGCTTTATTGGAACGTAACCCCATCGTAACCTGGGGAGTGTCTGTATTGTGTATTTGGATTGAACATTGAAAAACAGGGTTGCAGAAATGGAATATCATTTCATGACATGAGATCAGGTGGGGGAGAGGGAGATAGAGGCAAGTTAGAAAAGGCAAGTTAGAAGTCTGTGCTGATTTTGACAGTAAATCTTGATTTAAGAAACATCATGTAACCTTAGCATTTCGCGTTTTGCTCACTGATGGGCCATAGGTAGTGACTCAGTGACTTCAGTGACTCAAAATAACAAGGCTATTGGCTAGCTCACATTGCACCATCTGCTAAATATTATCATTTACATCATCCCAGTGACAGTTTTAAAGGTTAAATGTTTTCTTCCTTAGCATGGATTTAATTATTAAGCACAATTACACTCATATTTCAAGCATTTAAAAAGTGGGAAGGGGCATATAAAATGGTATAGAACACAATTTTAACTTAAATTCCTTTTCAAAGAAGATAAATCTATCGTTTGTTGACGGGCGATTCGAATATCTACCATTACACAGAGGCTATAATGTTACTACAGTATCAATTAAAATCTCATCACTAGACATTCCACGGGAGACAAATGGTGTGGTGGAATTTAAAAATGCTATAAAAATTGCAATGCAGACAGGTAATGCCTATGCCACACACTGAATAGTATAATCTACAGGATTACAATCTAAAATTAAAGGGAAGGTTATGCCCAATTAGTTATTAATATCGCTATAATTGGTAATAGTCAGTAGCTCTTTAATGTTTAATGTTTAGACTGAACCAGGTGACCAGGTAAAACTAACCTTTTTGAATAAAATTTTGAGCCCTCACCCAGCAACGTAAAAATATAAATAAAGTTAAATTTATTAAAAACAATAAGTTATGTATGGCGCAGCTTGCACAGACGAGATGTACAGCCTTATTAGTTGGGCAAGGCTTGTTACCGCTGTGTTACACACTCCCACCAGCTAGGGGCAGCGCTCGGTATCCAGCCTCCGCAAACGGAGACCGCATCCAGGCGAAACTGTGTTCAGTGTGTCGTGGGCGGGATCGTTATTTACACGAAGAGAAACTTCGCTGTTGCTGAGTTTTTCGTGCGTGGAACCCGTCGACGTCGCATCGAACATGGCTTCACTGAGTGAGCCGATCCGGCTGGAGAGAGGTAAACGCAGACTGGGCTGAATGGACGCTCCTCTTGGGCGCTTCGCTGCATTTACGTCCGGGAGACGAGGCCTGTGACCGGACGCACTCTCTGTGTGCTAACCGCCTGGCATCTTCCAGTTTCAGTAGCAGTGCTAAGGAAAATACGCACGTTAGTGTGAGCGATAATAATAATAATAATAATAATAATTATTATTATTATTATAATAAATGTTGGATACTTGATTCGTTCTTAACTTCACTGTAAGCTAATGGCAGTCTGTCCGAAGGGCCTGTATCCCTGTTTGAAGCGGCGGGTTCCCGGAAGGAGCCATCCCGCATTGATAATGGTTATAAATGAACCGGGCCAACCAGGTCAAGGCTGTTTAAAGCATGGCCGTCAAGGTCCGTGAGCCTGGAGTGAAGCTTTTGGCCAGTCAGAATCAGTAATTATTAAACCAACTACCTGGGAAACTGAGAACAAGGCCTGGATTTGGAATCGAGGTCCAGATTTGAAGAGCCCCTCAAAGTGGTCGTCCCTATGCCGTGTTGTAGCTCTGTATGCCCACGTTGGCCTGAATGCTCTGCAAGGCACACAAATCTGTGTATTAAGGAAACATAAAGCATCAAGAAATGAAACATTTACAGTACAAATATTTTTCTGACTGCTTAGATGATGTCCATCCCCATACCATAAAAGCACAAAATGGCCATTTGTCAAAAATTGTGTATTTTTAGGGTTGTAATGGTTTGTGTTTTCATGAGACCTCTAAGGTGAAAAGCAAGGTCCTCCCAAGTGTTATAGAGGAGAACCAGCTGCCTGTTTCCTCACACTGTCTAGATGAAGACAAAAGAAAAAGTGACCAGATCTTTATAGTTATGGGAAAATTGTATAAATTGTCATGGCTATAAGCTTGATTTGAAAAGGGCTTTTTCCAGAGAGAGAGAAAATGTCAGACAGTTGCTATCAAAGTGTGAACTTTGATTGAGACATTTGTACGAAACATTAAACATACAGTAAATGTATAACAGACTATAAAATTAGATTCCAGTATTTAATATTTATCAACAATGAAGAGAGAAATTATTAAAATGACTGATTAAAAACAATATGTAAAAACAATGGAGGCTTGAAAATGATATATACATATTTTTTTCTGTACTGTTCCAACAGAAGATATTTATCTTCTATCATTTATCAACATATTTATAAGGATTGTCAGATAAATTCTGGCAGGCTTTCTGTTCGGCAGATATCTCTCGGGCTATTGAGCTGCTGGACAAGCTGCAGAAGACTGGGGAGGTCTCCCCGCAAAAGCTACAAGCACTACAGAGGGTGCTGCAGAGTGAGTTCTGCAATGCTGTGCGAGAGGTGGGTGGAGCCACATCACACACCAATCAGGAGAATCGGTGTAAACTGGTTAAACGATAATGTTAAAATTCTGCTACTGAATGTCAGAGTTCTTTCCATATTCCAGGCTTTTCCTTATGACTACATCATGGCTAAATCCTGAAACTAACTTTTCCAGACCTTTTGCCTGAAAGCTAACATTAATTTTTGCTTGTTGAAATTATGCAGTGCCAAATGAAAGAATGATTAACTCTTAATTACATAGATTATGTGAGTGATTTAATAGTTCATAATAGGGCTGGGTGATATCATATCAATATTATATTGTGCATGCGCAGTAATCACCAGGGCTTCAGATGACAGGCGAAGCATTTGGCCAAACACTAGGTTTCTGGTGCTATGTGGACATTTATTTACGCCCATAATTTGGTAAGAAATTTAGTAGTATGCCTTAAATATTAATGAGATGAGTTTTGCAATACCCAAAAGTTAGTAATCTGTATAAAATTTATTTTTCTTAAATTCGATTAGTGGAGCACACCACATAATACTGTTTTGGTATACTACGGTTTGGTATACCTCAGTGCAACATGCACTGAAGTCGCAGTGAAGAGGAGCAGCCATGACATTTAAAAGAGATCATCTTGTGGATAAACAAAGTAAAAAGACGTCGGCGGTGTGATGGTACTTTTTGCAGTTCAAAGTCTGACACATTTATTAAACATAATATGCCGTATTTATACTAATAATGTCTTTTGGGCATCATACAAAGGCTCATTAATATTTTAGCCATACTGATAAACTGCTTAATAAATTGTGAGCATAAATAAATGTCCGTATAGCACCGAAAAGCTGGTGCCCGGCCAAATGTTGTGCTTATCACCTGAAGCCCTGGTGATTATTGCACATACGCGATGCAGTATCGATATGATATTTCTCGGCCCTAGTTCATAACGTTTGCCCAGCTAAATTGTTTATTGACTGATTAATGGTCAGTAAGTAATCTTCAAACAATGTTCTGCTTATATATAAATTAATTATTTAGGTAATTTCACTGCAGCACTACCCCCAACCCGCTGGCCAGCCTGTCTTGCATACTACCATTTCAACTGCTGAATATGTTTCTCTTTAAAAGTTACTTTTACCGTACACCTACTTTTACATATGATTGCAACTGGGATTAATAATTCTGGGATTAAAAAAACATGAAATTGTAATAAATCCTGGAACAGATATCTGGCGCTATCCCAGTTGAGAAAACAGAAAGCAGTAAGGATTTTTAAGGCTGACTACCTTTTTCATTGAGGACAGGACAGTTTTTCTGTCTACAGCTGGACTGTCCATTCTTAGGACTGTCCCTTAAGGCTGAGAATATGACTGGCTGATGTGATGGTTGTGGTAGATTTTCCAGTGCTATGTTTGTCCACCCAATGGCAGCTTATTTTAAGTGTACTAAAACTGGGAGGGGGTAAACTGAAAGAAGATGCAGGTGGGAATGATGTAGAGATGACAATTTTGAATCATCAAAACATTTGAAACAAACAAGGTTTCGAAATGGTTCAAAAAGTTTTGAAAGACTAGTTGTGCACAGCCTGCTGGAAAAAAACGGAACTGCAGCTATAGCAAATACGGCAGAATAAAAACCTATTGCTGCAAGTTTCGAATATCACGAAGCTCGAACTGTCAAAAATGAGCATAATACAATATAATTTCTTTTTGATTATTTTTATATTCTGTCAAAGGTATCCTATATCTGCAATTAGCGTGTGAGAATTTTTTTCCTACCATAATTCAACTAGTACGAATCATAAAAACGTTACATTATTAATGTCTCTTGTGCATAGTCTGGTCGCTAAACCTGTTTTGCACTGATATCAGAAGCAGAGAAGAGGATGTTAGCAATATTATATAAGTCTGCAAATTCACTTCAGTGGCCTCTATAATGGAGCATATTTAGTCACCGGCTCATTCCACCATGCTGTGCTAAAAATGCTACTGGACATTATCGCTGCCCGAAGACATCAGACAACTGGTGACCGACATGACACTTTCTCCAGATGTTACACTCTCCATCCATAGCCATAATACGTCAGGAAGTATCCTCTCTTGTTATAATACAATCCGGTGCCTTGTGTTCTAACTGCATATAATTTATTTGCAGATTATTATGATTCTCATCTTTAAATATTCACGTTTAGTTTTACATTCTGCTCCTCGAGATTTTACATCCATTTGTGTAGTATGTACTTCTTAAATCTGCTGCAGTATGTTTACTTTGCTCACATCATCTGTACAGTCTTTGTACCTTGTTTGTTTGGTATTATCTGCATTACTTGCATGTTTGTATGCACCAAAATTTCCCCCAGTCAATACAGTCATTCAAAACTTAAATTGGGTCTTATATCATATAGAGATTATTTGTTCCCATGGTTGGGTGTTGTTAAAATATAATTTCTGTATTTACATATCATCTAAGTACTGAGTGTGCATAGTAATTAATAGTGCTGTAGTTCTCGAGACCGGTCTCAAGACAAGTTTTTTGTTGTCTCGGTCTTGTCTTGGTCTCGACTGTATTTGGTCTTGGCCTTGTCTTGGTCTCGACTGTATTTGGTCTCGGCCTTGTCTTGGTCTCGGACATAGCGGTCTCAATGGGATGGGGGAAAAAAGAAAACGGCACATCCTCACAGAACAGTATCATTATTTATTATGCGCCTCAGTTCAAATGCAACCAGTCAGATGCATCTATTTTAAAAAGTCACATTGTATACATTTTATCAACGGACACTGCCAGTGCTTCACGGTCCACGCACACGGTCCATACACATCACATCATAGCGAAGTCGGCAAAGAAATGTCCGAAAATGTCCGAAGTCTATAGCGTAGTTATAATTCAAATAAATTAGATATTTTACATTCATTAGAAAGCACGGTCTTGGAGGTGCAAGTCAATCTTGAGGCTCATTCTTTTCAATTCAAAGCAAAGGGTCATTACATAGCCATATTCATAGCTTACCCGGGGCCTCTGTCCCTGGTAAGAGGTATATATGAATGAACATCTTTCTCGTACATTCCATCTCTTTCCCTTGACGAGGTCTGATAAAGCGGTTATAGGAGAGGATTGATGAGAGTATTTTCCATCAGGCCTCGTCACTATGACAAATCTGGGATATTTTAACAGATGGGTAATATGATTGAAAACAGCATGAATTTGATTTAACGAGTAATGACACTTTACAGCAATGTCTTTTTTCTCTACAGTTGATCTGAGTAATGTGATGTCAATTCTAGCCCTAGTCTGTTTTCAGTCTTGGTCTTGGTCTCGCCTTTGTGTGTCTTGGTCTTGGACTTAGTCTTGGTCTTGGTACCCTCATGTCTCTGCAGTGTCTTGGTCTTGATACCCTCCAATCTCGGCAATGTCTTGGTCTCGGTTTAGGTGGTCTTGACTACAACACTAGTAATTAACTGGCAACTGAGGTTAGAATACTCATCCTTTCTAGGTTAGTGTATGTTGAGCAGGTTATCGGAATGGTTTAGTTTTATTTAATTTGTATAGAATAGAACAGTACAAAAACGCAGTTTCAGACAACAGTCTTTGTGTTGGCAGTGTTAATGTATGTATATGTAATCTATGTGTACTCTAGCCTGTTGATTTGTTTTTAACTAAATCTAAGCAAAACCTTGATATTACCTACTATAACTATATGTCCTGCACTAAACTTATGCCTAAATGACACTAACTGCTAACCTGTTTTACTAATACAATTGGATTTCAAATAATAATACTCGCTCAAACCAACAACGCCACAAACACCCAACACGCACCGATTTTTTTCCTGTTTTTTTCCCGTGCAGTACGTACATTACTCCTCCATACGAGGTGGTGCTAGAACTAACGTCAACAGAAATGACTAGACAAATGAAATAATGTCTGTACGTTTGAAGGACTCTTTACCTAACAACATTTACTCATTCTCTATTATGTATTTAAACAAAATGAATGAATGGTTATTAAGCCCTTTAATTTAAAATCTTTTAATTTGACTAGTCCAGCTCAGACTTATATTTTTTATTAGATGTTTTATTTTCTGTTATATTTTGTTATGAATACTTAAGAATCTAAAAAGTATACATTCATAGTGATTATAACTTGTTGCCACCGCTGTTCTCGTTTAACTACATTATTTAGATTTCAGTGCTGTTGATTTTCTTCTATTTCTGGATGGAATGTCATTTTTTACATAAACCAAATATCCGTAAGTCTGAATAGGAAATTTATGTGATTTGGATATTTCAATATTATCAACATTTGTTCACTGTGTCAAGGCATACAGTTCAGCTGAATTGTCATCTCTAAATTTCCCTTGTTATGTGGAATATGTGTCCTGTGAGAGTGTGTCTACATTGTGTTGGTTTTGGAAAGAATATTGGTTTTTTTTTTTCCTTTCTTTCAAGAGATTCTGTGGGACATGTTTATGGTTGTCATTAGAGAGGTGGTTGTTAGTACTACGTTGGTTTTCAGTCTTTCTGCTTGTATTTTCCTTTGGCTGTTACTTGTCTGTATTGAGATTAGACAAACTGAGCCTTGTGAAGGAGCAGGGTGGACATTTTCAATATCTAAATTCTCAGGCACCAATGTCTCCTTGGATTGTCAGCCTATTTTTCGAATGTCATGCTAATACAGGCCACTGATTTCAAAGCATTCATATACTGTAGTGTGTTGGGTCATGGTGACTCAGTAGGAAGTGCTATGGCCTCAGTCCTTTAGTATTATGGGTTTCCTTCCTGTCCCTGCATTGTATATGGTGTTTGTAGATTTTTGTGTGTCCCCGAAAGTTTCTTACAAGTACTATGAGTTCCTTCCACAGTCCGGAGACAAGCAGCAATCAGTGTGTTTAAATTTCCACATGCGTGTGTGAGAGAGGCTGTGTGTCCTGTGATGGACTGGTATCCAGCTCAGAGCCTATTATAGCGCATGAGGTTCAAGTCCACTATCCAAAAAGAAATGGAATAAAATACAAGTTAAAGAGAGGTTAAAGCGAATGTGAGCACTGCTGTTGTTACAATATCTGCTACTGATCTCTTCTCTCCTAATAATTATACATAATTACGTCAAATGAGAAAATTGCAGGAAATTGTTTATCAATGGAAAGAGATGGAATTGCACTTCATATGAGCTACAATTCTTGAGACCCACAGCCTTGAAGGTCGTTTGTTTACTCGTATAATTGTTTACTTGTATAATTATAGGTGTGTGTCATCTGTGGAGTTGATTGAAGGTCCAATTATCCTTAAAAGAATGTTTTTTTTTTTTTCTGGCCCATGCAAAACAGCTGCCTCAACCCAATCTGTAACAGGATTCTCACGTCTTACATACCTGAGCATGGGAGGGTGACAGCCTTGACTCTTTCTTTTAGGTGTACGAACACGTATATGAGACGGTGGACATAAACAGCAGCCCGGAAGTCAGAGCAAATGCTACTGCTAAGGTAAACCCCCATCAGGTGTTCCTGTCCACACCTTCATCTTCACAAACGGTTTAATTCATCTTCTCCATCCGAAACACGTTTTTCATTCAGTATAGCAGTAATGCTTGTCCCATTCAAAAATGAGCAATACCATATCTAATTGGTCTTTTAATGTACTACTTTTAATAATGAATGCATTATCCTCCGTATTAAATAATGAGATGGCCTGTGGTTTCTGGCCACCTGTTGTTAGCTGCATGATTAAATTAAGTCTTATCTTCTTTATTAATGGGCCAGATTCTGGCCAAGAATGAACCAGGCAGTGTGCTTCTCAATAGACAGTTAAACAGTGTAAATCATTGTCTTGAGTCATGACGTTAGTTTCATTTCTGGCCAAATGGAAAAAGGATGGAATTGCACTATATATGAGCTACAATTCTTGAGACCCACAGCCTTGAAGGTCGTGTGATTAAACTGTTGTTGGCTTGAATTACATTAGTTATTTCAGATTTTTTGTAATGTTCTCAAACTACTTTACAGCTTACAAACAAGCACATACCTGTGTATCGTTAGCAAGAATCAATCTGTATTAGATTTTTAATTTGCTGTAAATGTGTCACAGGCTATACTCATGGGCAGGCTTTCTGTATACATTTTTCTTGGGCAATATCATATTGAAATATTCTCGATATATAATGCATCAAGGTCGATTTTCCCAAAACAGAGTTTAAGAACTATTATTCTTTAATATTGTACTTTTTTGTTTAAATAAAAGCAGAAACAAGAAGTGGTTGTAATACCAGTCGGTCTATATATATTCTCAATTCCTGTGTATTGATTCTATGTAGTGTGCATTGTCATTGTAAGCAATCAATATGCAAAAGGGCTCAAACCAAGCTTAATTGGTGGCAGTCTCATTAACAGTGCTAATTAGGTGTGAGGAAACATTGAGACTGACTTGAGCAGTGCAGACACGATAGAGTTGCAGGTCTCCCTCTCTAAATTCCTCAATTGGCAGTGGGCGCTGAAGACAATGCATATTTTTTCCTTGTGTGCTGGTTTTGGCAGCATTGCGACTGCATCTCTGTCAGAGCATTCAGCTGATGTTCAGTGTCTAATTCAGCAGCTCAGCAGAAGGATTGCTGACTGCATGAGTGAAGCACACAGACCTCGATTACAGCTTTTAATTACAAACCGCAACAACTTGAACTCAGGTAATCTGCTGTACCACTGTTATCTAAATATGTACAGCACCCTGCAGTTTTGTTAATATTACACATTGAGAAAGTTAGGGGGCAAAACACAACTCATTAAGAAAAAACAAAGATACGGTTATTTGTGCAGAACGTTTCACACGGATGTGATTTAAAGTATTTTACCGAGATCAAATAATGACAGGTGAAATCAACCCAGAAAGTTCCCCATTGGCTATGGGGATCGAACCAGCAACTTCCGCATTATAAGGCAACAGCATAAACCACCGTACCACTGTGCCACTTTATAGCATTGTATAGCCACTGTGTAGTCGGTTGAAGATGGATTGGAAGATTTTTACATTTTCTTAATTTTTGGGTCCAAATTATCATTTCAAAATTTTTAATCCGGTATGTTTTAAAATTCTGAAGGGTCTTGCAATGACATCGATGGCATTTCAATCATTATCACATTTCCCAGAAGTTCTGCTTGTACAAGTGAAAAGCTATCCGATTTTCTGGTAACATTTCAAGCTCATATTTATGCCTGTGCCTTAGACCAGTGTTTCCCATCCCAATCCTCAGGGAACCGCAGACTGTCCACATTTTTGTTCCCTCCCAGCGCTCAGTCAATCAGGAACACTGAATACCTGGTAAAGGTACGCTGGAAGCTGAGAGGAAGCAAAAACGTGGACTGTCCGGTGTTCCCCGAGGACTGGGTTGGGAAACACTGTCTTCGATTATATACAAAGCCTTTCAGGGTTTTCTTGAACAATGTGCATAGTACCTGCTCTAGGACTCCTATTGGGTCTACTTGACATTATTCTGACAGCAGACATCACCATAAATGCAGTGTTAATTTATTTCCAGTGCCATTTTCATTAACATCAACATTATTAGGGTAAAAAAAAAGGGATGCTAATGTAGCATGTCAGGAAAACAGCCTTTCTAGCATTAGCATTTAACATGAGCATTCATATCTACTATAGAGTCTGTGAAAGCATCATGTTTTATAGGTTTAATAACACTTGTGTGTGAGAGTGAAACATTTTTCTCTAAGAGACATAATCTAAAACACTTGCATTACATTTGTGTTGTGCTTCCATGCTGAGGGCTGAGAAATGTCAGTGCAAGGCAGCCTCGTGAATGCTGAATGGAGCTTATTGAGTGATTTCAACCTTCTAGCATGTCACTCTGAAGTGAGAAGAGAGAGAGAGATAAATGTAGAAACATTTAGTGGTGAAACATTTGGGTTCAACAAGATAAATAGTTTTTTTTTAATGACATCACTTTTGGTTAGAAACATAAAAAGTTATGCGGAACTTTCCCTACACTGACATGAAGACTAACTTCATGTTAAATTCAGCATTTTTGTTACTTAGGAGTGAGTCTGTGACCAAGATTGTTAAACTAGGTCAAACTAGTTTCAGCAGGGGTTTTTCCCTCCTCCAGGTGTATAAATAATAAATAGAAGAGATTCTGACAACCTGTGCTGCTCATGCTAAGAGTTTAAAGGTACAGAATCTGAATTGAACGTTCATAATGAGATATTCCTTGATAATAGTTGGCTGAAACACCAAATATGTCGTCATCTCTAGCCTCCTGCCTTGATGCAACAGAACTCTCTCTCACACACAGAAATTACTTTTATTTAGCAGATTTTTTATCCAAAGCATCATACAAGCAAAGGTAGAAAATATATTACAAGCAGGGCCTCTCGTCTATTTGTGTATCTCCTATGCAACATAGCATTTTAAACATCCAGCCTGTACTGTAACACAAAACCAATTCTTCTTTGTCCAATACACATGTTGGATTTGGTCCCAGTGTGAATTTTGCATTGAACTCAGTAACTTAAGTGGTGCTTTAAATTCCTGGTAGTACTTAGTATTATAAATAATTGCAATGTTTAAATAAAAATAGGTTTGATATATACGTACACTTTTTATTATTTTTTATTTTTTTTTACACAGCTTGTGCTAACAATATTAAAATACTGACCGGTATCATGGGAATCTAACATTTCGAAGACATGTTGTGTGAAACGTTGAAAATGCATTTGCCTAATTTGTTTAGCTATCTAGCCAATTAGATGTAGATACATTAGCTGCTAATGTTAGGATTCACTGTGTAAAATCGTTTCTGAAAAACACTTTCAGCTGCTCATCTGCCGTGCATCAGTTCTCATGGTATAAAACGGTCCTGTTACTGCAACAACCTATTAGGTATAACGGTGCCAGAAGAGGGTACAGAGAGACAAGGAGAGAAGGTATAAAAAGACACCCCTTTATCTGTCCCATAAATTCTTAACAAAATAGCGGGAGAAACAGCCATGTTTCCCGCACTCTCGTGTCCTCCTCCATGTGTTCTCCTCATTACATAATCGTGACACACAGGATGATGCCCAGTACCACAAACTCCTACCCATATTGCTACATGTTTCTGTAGTTGGATGCTGAGTTTTTATTTACACTCACCTAAAGGATTATTAGGAACACCATACTAATACGGTGTTTGACCCCCTTTCGCCTTCAGAACTGCCTT
>JABFEA020000010.1:2805146-2817483 GCA_019775915.2 Cyphomyrus plagiostoma
GTGGTTTATTTATTGTTAGTTACTGTAATGTTGTGCTGCTTTATTTGGTTAATCGTCCAGTCTGTGAAGAAAGCATTGAAGTAAGAATTGCATTGTAGTATGACTCATTTCCTGGCGTGTACAATTTATATTAGGTCAGCGTTCACGGTCGACTTCTGATATTCAGATCGAGTTCTAGGTCAAACTGGCTTGTTTGACTTTCAAGAAATACGAGTTCTAGTGAGTTCGAGAACCAAGGTACCACTGTATATTCTTACAGGTGTTTTCTTTTGATGTGGTTAAAAAGGTTTGTTTTGCCATCCAGCGTGGAAACCTTTTCTTTGCAAATTTTGCAAATAACTGGTGTTTTGTGCTTTGTCAGTTTTGGAAAATCCAGCAAAGTTCTGTATTACCGATATTGAATTGTTTTTAGGGGCCAACTACGTTGCCAAATAGGAAATGTTGCATGTTGGGCCGAGGGCTTGAAAGGGAGAGAAGACGACATTCATTACTGTTCACTGTACTAGTTTATTTGTGTGTTGAAATAGATTTGCCTGACTTTAGATGTGAGTATGAGCCATAGAACTGCAACTGACACTAACCCGATTTAATATTGTCAAATTGCACACCCCTAGATTTAAGTCCCTTTTATTGAGCTGAGGTGATCGCTTTTGATGGTTGCATATAACTTCCTGAGTCTTACCTCTCCCCTGGTAGGCCACCGTGGCAGCATTTGCAGCCAGTGAAGGACATTCGCATCCACGTGTGGTGGAGCTGCCCAAGACTGAGGAGGGCCTAGGCTTCAACATTATGGGGGGCAAGGAGCAAAATTCGCCTATTTACATCTCTCGCATCATCCCCGGGGGCATCGCTGACCGCCACGGGGTGTTGAAGAGGGGGGACCAGCTGCTGTCTGTCAATGGAACGGTAGGTGTCCACCAGTGCTAAACATAACATGGGTTTTCTACAGGCTTCCCCGCTGCAGTTGCACACTACAGCTGTGCCATAGGCACCAATGCCATCCTCTGATTTATCTGTGTAATTTAATGTGCCAGGTGCCTTTTTTGACAGGTAATGTGATTATATAAAGTATTGAGGGAACGGGTAGCTGTAATGAGATGGAGTATCTCAGAGAATGGGAGCAGGTTCAGGTGCTGAAGAAGGTACCTGTGTTCATCTCGTAGAGTGTGGAGGGGGAACATCACGAGAGGGCTGTGGAGCTCCTGAAGGCCGCGCAGGGCACGGTCAAGCTGGTGGTGCGCTATACCCCCAAGGTTCTGGAGGAGATGGAGTCGCGCTTTGAGAAGATGAGGTCTGCCAAACGCCGCCAACAGAACAACTACCCCCAATAACTTTGGGTTTGTCAAACAGGGTCCTTCTTATCTTTCTTCTTCTCCTGTGGGGTTGCTTATTTCATCACTGTACATGACACTAAATCTCCTTCTCTTATGATAGCTTCTACCCATTATCATTGAGTACCTTTCACTCTTCTACAATCTAATATCATAAAATGATCCTTTTTTGGTATGTTTTGATATGTGCATGTAAATGTTTGGAGAGTCATTACTTCAGTTATGGGTTTAATCACTATGGTAATAATCCTTATCTGAAGCTGTGTTAGTGACATCCTGAGTTCATTCACAAGAACAAGCAATCAGCAGAGATTAGCACTTCTGCATATGAAAAATGTGTAAATAGTTCATTGTAAATTCTACACGAATGAACACAGGTTGTCCTTACGGGTTAGTTAATTTAAGTCTGCTTGTTTTTATACATCAGTCAGATTTTTTATGTATGCGTTGATTATCAGTATTTGTGGGATTGGTGATCTAGGTCTGCGTAGGTGTGGTAGAAAGTGTATGGGGTAATCCTACATAACTTTTTTATTTTTAAGTGATTGCCATTGGTGTGTGTGTGTGTGTGTGTGTGTGTGTGAGAGAGAGAGAGTGAGAGAGAGATTGAAAGGACATGGACCTCTGTCCTGAAATTGAAAGTTACTCTTTAATAACATGTCATTATATTAAATTGAATTACAATAGGTATTTTTTTTGTTTTTGATATTTAAATTTGGCATGTTCATAAATATATCCACAGAACTATACCTCAAACTACAAAATAAAGAACATGCAATAAACTCATTTGAGGCTGAAACTGATGTAGCAGAAATTGTGTGAAAAAACACAATGCGCACTGCCTGCCTCCGACCTCACACCTTCTGTCCCGTAACTCTGACGGTTGCTAAGTAACTACATATCACCTGATACAGTTTGTTCCCTTTCACTGGACTATGCTGTGTGTCGAATTGGACTTTTTGCCTCTTGCCAGCTTAGAGGCTGGATGAAACCTTTAAAAAGTACCACCTGCCACCCCTGCTTATTGTAGGCAACAGCTTTTAAATGAGCAGACTCAGTTTCTCAGTTTCTACTTGAGTCTATACTCTTCTGCAGCCCACAAGTAAAGGAGAATAACAGCTGTATTCCTGATATTATCCAGTACACTGCATATGGGGTAAGGATGCCTTGTAAGCTATTCAGCTTGCATGACTGTGATAATCCTTTCCACTAGCATTTCAAATATGAATATGTTCATGTCTTATAAGAAGTAATAAGTATGAAATGAATTATAGTGAGAGCATTCCTGGGGCTGAAATCGGTCTGCTTGAGTTGTAATCGACAAGCTTGGTGCAAACTGCCACTCACCTCAGGGACATGGCAGATGATGTTTTTAACCAGCTGAAAGCTGATGATTAATTACACCTGACATTGTGGGTATAGGTCCTGCAGCATTTTTCTAGCTAATGTCATTAGAAGTTTTGCCCTCCTAGTGTCACCCATACTGTTATTTTATACTGATTTTACAATGCATTTTCTATTAAAAGTGTCTCTCATTTAGGATTAGGAGTAGGGTGTCCAGCTAATCTATGGCTGTGGAATTTTTAAGTTTAATTTTTTAAAATCTATTGTGTGAAACTCCTGTCAGGTCCTTCTGCGTCAGATCTTTGTAGTAACTGTACATACTGCCTTTCAAAATTTATTTTCTTATTTATAATTAAACTGTATGTGATTTACAGACATGATAATGCATAACTACTTTCCCATAAAACAGTCCAACCAAACTATGCAAACATGAGTGCAAGACCTTTACTGTTCCTCTGTAATTATTTGTCTAGATTCTAGAAGTATTAGGCATAGTCATTTAACTGTTACATGTTAACAACCCCACCCATCCAAAAATCATACGTAAGGAAAGCAGCACATTTATGGCTGTTGAACTTATGATGAACTTACTCTGTGACACCATAGAATTTGATATGACGGATATCCTTCCTGTCTCAGGACTGACCCTGCAAAAAGAATGAGCTTTTCCGAGTACTGTTCCTATACAGGTTCACAATATTTCTTTTAATTTTGTTTCCCCCTAGAATAAATTACTGTTCTATTTTCTTTAATGAACCTTTGTTTTGATATTGTTCTCTTTGATAAAGGATGTTTATTAAAAATGCTAATAAAATATCACTATTTATTTTTTATTTAGTACATTTCTTGTATCTTGAGTAACAAAACTGAGGATTACTGATGTTCCATTTGATTTTTTATTTAAGAAAAATGTTACACCTTTCCCACTTGTTTTGTGTAACATAAAGATGATTGTATACAATATTGTGGGTAAATAAAGTTATTTGCTTGAATGGTACACATTATCCTATGAAGTTTTTTTCAGTGTTTTCATCCATTGGCATGACTAACAGATTAGGTCATCCTGAGGTGTGTGTGGATTTAGGGATGAAACGGTTACTGGTTTCATGGTAAACCATGGTAAAATTCTCCACTGTTATTTTTACTGTTTAAAAATTTAATTATTAAAATTGGGCTTTGAAGAATTTGTGTTAAATACTGTCCAGCATCAACCAAAGTTAGCAACAGTCTCCCAGTTACAGGGGCAGCATGCAACCTGGCTTTGATTTGTGTC
Source organism: Cyphomyrus plagiostoma (assembly GCA_019775915.2). NCBI lineage: Eukaryota > Metazoa > Chordata > Actinopteri > Osteoglossiformes > Mormyridae > Cyphomyrus > Cyphomyrus plagiostoma. The sequence continues at coordinate 2,809,095 of JABFEA020000010.1, forward strand.
AGCGAAAACATGGCATAAGGCAGTGACAGCTCTCCAGAGATTTTTAATGCACATTTGATATGGGTTTCATATGTTAAGTGACCCTCATGGGTATTAACTATGTTGTTACTGTAATGTTTAAGCAAACAAAGTGCATAGTGCTAATAATTTTATTTGGTGTTTTCAATATAAAAGCTTGTGTATATCAGTACTATTGAATATTTTCAGAACATTCTAATAATTCCATAATGCTGATAACTGTAATATAACATTTTCACACCATTTCATCTCTAATGTGGATGGCAGTTCAATGGTGGGGGTCGCTGCTGTAAAAATGGTGCTGGCCTTTGTATGATGCATAAAACTGAGGTCCTGACATTCTTGGGTCATATCCTTAGGCTTCTTTTGAGAGCGTAGGGGTGGTACTCTGATGCCCTGGCTAAAATTGCCCACTGTGGCAGTTTCATATCTGGCCTTCTAACCATCCTGAATATCTAACTGGTAGGGCTAGGCGATATCATATCCATATTATATTGCGCATCCGCAATAAGCACCAGGGCTTCAAATGACAGGCGAAGCATTTGGCCGAACGCCAGCTTTTCGGTGCTATACGGACATTTATTTATGCCCATAATTCGGTAAAAAGATTAGTAGTGTGGCTTAAATATTAATGAGATGCGTTTTGCGATACCCAAAAGTTAGTAATCTGTATAAGCTTTGTTTCTTAAATTTGATTAGTGGAGCACACCCCATAATACTGTTTTGGTATACTACGTGGTATACTGAAGTCGCGGTGAAGAAGAGCAGCCACGACATCTTTTAAAAGAGATCTTGTGGATAAACAAGGTAAACAGACGTCGCCGGTGTGGTGGTTCTTTTTGCAATTCAAAGGATATGCATATTTATACTAATAATGTCTTTTGGGCATCATACAAAACCTCATTAATATTTTACCAATACTTCTAAACTGCTTAATAAATTGTGGGTGTAAATAAATGTCCATATAGAACCGAAAAGCTGGTGCGTAGCCAAATTATGTGCCAGTCACCTGAACCCCTAATGAAAAATCCATATTTTTCCTTTTACCACCTGATTTCTTTGATCTCCCCATGAAAAAAAATGTAAACATAGATTTCTGGAATGATATTTTGCCCTAGAACTTGAGACCAGGTGTCTTGCATGTTTGTAGCATGTTTACAGTCTTTACAGTTATGGTAATATGTAGAATTGGAATGTATTAGGCAGAACAGGGAAGCATCAACCATAGCAATGTCAAAAGTTTTGCTATTCCTCAGAGTTACCTCTAGGTGGTGCTGCTTCCCCATTTTTAATGGAATTTACTAATATTTAATGACTACTCTAAGGTACTTACTGCATAGGGTAAGTACAGTGAAGCAAGTTTATATTCAGTCACAGCCAGTCATTCCTTAGATTTTTTCAGATTATGAATGAAAATATTGTATTTTCAAACAATTTCTTCAAATATTCTGATTCTACAAAAAATCATTGATTGGCAATTTAGTGGAATTGCTACACATTTAACAGTATTGTGCGCTTACCATTAAACTATAAAATAATAGACTCAAGATGAGAAATTTAACCAGTTATTTGTCTTTTCTTGATTAATTTTTACTTAAAATTGTAATTTCAGTACTGTATTGTTTTCATTAAATATTTTCCCAATTGTGTTGTAAAATATATTTTTTTAAAAAGTGAGTTTTAATAGAGTGTTGTTTTCCTTAAATATTTTCCCAAGAGCTTGTAAAGCCAAAAATTCATTTTAACTAAGTGATGAATTTGAACTGTTCCTGTGGATGTTAGTCTTTTACAAATATCAGTCAAAAACAGCAGCATTAACCACTTATAAACAGCCCCCATCATGTCAGTCTGCTCACTTAAATGGGAAGAGACTTGTGCAACTACTTGGGTTTAGAAAAATATTTCTTTGCTTTCCCCGATACAACCGAAGGTATACTGATTTTATGTCTTCTAGTTATATAAGTGTTTTACTTGGGTTTGACTGACCCAACAAAATGGTATCTAACAGGATAGAACTCCTGTTACTCCTGTAATTTTAGAGTCCTTATGACTCATTTGTGTGATGACTAATTTCTAAGTGTCACTGTTTCTCTTAAAGTATGAGAACCATTTAAAAATGAATGCAAAAATGGAATGCTCAAACGATCTACTGATTTGGGTCATATCTGCCCTTGGTTTCTTTTTTGTCCATCACAGCTTTGACTGATATGTTCTGAAAGTTGGTCTATACTTATTCATGCTTTGCTGTGTAAATTTTATGACCCCTGAGATTTCTTTTTCACACTGAGTAGAATGTCATGCCAATTGCGCTTGCATGAGTGGAAAAGCCATGTCCTTTTTGCTGTTCACAACATGCAACATGTGGGGAATTGGTCGATGGTTACATAATCCATGTGAAGCTCATTACTTTTACTGTGTGGGTGGTAACAGCCCATTGAAATGCTAACAAGCACTTTATAAAAAGAAAATAAACACATACATAGATGGATGGATGGATGGATGGATGGATAGATAGATGACATATGCCCCAATTAGGAAATGAGCCCCACGACCCAACATTTTGTTTAAACCAATATATTTGCTATATTAAAACATGGGAAATTCTTAGTCATGCTACTCAACAACAACAACAAATTTATTTTTGTATAGCACGTTATCACATTACATTGTCAAAGAGCTTTACAGCATCCCCACCCAAAGCCCCCAGTGCGTAAGCCATAGGCGACAGTGGCAAGGAAAAACTCCCAAGAAGGAAGAAACCTTGGGAGGGACCAGACTCAAAGGGGAAGCCCATCCTCCAGGGGCCGGCTGGGAGAGTCAAATACAGTAAAATTTGAGATACAAATGGGGAGCAGGGGGGAGATGACAAGCCAACGCTCCCTCCATTTGCCAGGCAACCAGAAGGCAGGCAGTGGGTCATACATGCAAGATGACACGGGTAGAATGGTGAGCTGGATGTACGGATGTCATTGATAGTGGCGACGTCACATGTTGCAGGGTGAGCTGGACATCTTCATAGACTGAGGTCTCCAGGTAGCACCCCCCAGGAGGTGTAGGGGAAATAAAATATGCAATTAGTCAAAGTAGGGGAGACTATAGGCAGTGCTAAAAGTTAGATGAGTGCAATGTGCAAGCTACAGCAGATATGGCTATGGCAGCATAAGTAGGAGGGAGAGGCAAGTGGGAATGCAGGCATGGGGAGTCCCTGAAATGTCGGAACTCCAATCCCACAAGCGATTGTGAAGCTAGAGTGACAGCACTGTCAATTCAGTTTATCCAAAGCCAATGGAACCGATCCCCACCCAGCTCTACACCTCACACTATAGGTCTAACTGGGAGTGAGGAGTTAGCTGGAGCTAGAGCTATTGTCCCTATAAACTAAACTAAACAGGTGTGTGTTTAATCTAGACTTGAATATTGAGAGTGAGCCTGAAACCCGCATATCCGGTGGAAGACAATTCCACAGCTGAGGAGCTCTATAGGAGAAAGCTCTGTGGCCTGCCATAGCTCTTTCTACCCTAGGTACAAGCAGGTAAAGAAACTGGATGGATGGGACCTCATTACTTCCCCAATTATATGTTTACAGATTTCATAAAGAGTAATTATTAGCAACTATTCTGTGTGAATAAATCAAGCCTCTTATTGTTTTTATTACTTCGTGTGTACTGGACAGGAGAACCCCTTTACTAATATTACTGAAGCATGACACTGGTCAACGATCCTCAGTAACCTGGCCATTAAAGAACCTGCAGGTTTCCCCATATACAGATGCCCATGAACAACACCCTATACCAAAGGCGCGACGACTCTCTTTACCCATAAGACTCACGATTTTAGCTCATTTTCCTATCTCGGTCTCCCTCACGGATTTAAATTTTTTTATCGATGGATTTTTAGCAGTCATTTCACTGTTTTACCTGAAGTTAGACATGTATGCTCTGTGTTGAGTAGAAATGGTGGTTTAGGACGGCTGATACACTAAGCTTTTAGAGCAGCAGCCGTATAAAGATCTGATTGATTTTCCCCGTGATATCGTACTACAAGGTACGGAGAAACCCCCGCAGCTTAACTTGGCGAGCCGGTAACGTCACGATGCCATTAATTCGAAGGTTGGGTTTATTCGCATATTCACAAGCTGGTGGTGCTAGATGTCCCGTAGGGTTTGGAGTGAGCTGAAGCAAGCTGAAGAGCTCTAAGAAGGGAGGAAACGCGAGCAACTGCTGAAACCTAGTGTCTGTCTACTTTTTTCTTTTTTTCTATACGAAGACCCTGAAGAAAAACATGAAAACAGTGCATCTTAGTTTTTTTTAAGTATTTTTTTTCAAATTTAGCATCCATTGTAAGCGAAGGCTGGAGAAGTATTCAGGGGCAACGCAAAAGAAGTTAAATTCTTAACTTAGTTTTAATGGGACACAGAAAACGTAAAAAAGTTGTTTACGATGTTGCTGTAAACGTACGTTATAGGTTTTGAATTAAGATAAATTGTGGAATTCTGAGTACTATCCACCTAAATTTAAAGTGTTATGTCAAAAATATCACAATTCTTTGGGGAAAACAAAAAATAGGGAGTTATGTTTCGATTCATGGAGACTGGATCGTGAAGATGGATTTACTGTGTTAGACACTGCGGACTATGGATTTGCACGTCAAACTTTTATACAAATGATTTGCTCGTCGAACGCTGCTGTTTTCCTCTTTTAAAAGGGAGATAATAACCGGATATTGTTTTCGAAAGGAAAGCAGGAAAATCTCACTTCGTTCACGTAGAGTATGAAAATGTGTGTTTTGCTCCTGGGCATAGTGCTTTCGGGATGGTGTTTATTGCCCGGACAGGGGCAGTCCAGCCCACAGCTTTGCCCGACTCCGTGCCGCTGCGACGGACTGGAAGGTGCTGATTGCTCTGGGAGAGGGCTGGTCACCGTCCCGTCTGGACTAAGCGCCTTCACTTACTATCTGTAAGTATCACAACCCGTGTATTTTTCATATAGCTGCAGACTGATGCAGTCACAACTTCCAAATAGCAGAAGTAGTAGAATGTATCTAAGTTTTCATTGCTCAGCATAGTTTCATATTTTCATGTTAATTGCACGAGTTCAGAAATATCGACAATTTAAGCATTTGCTGTTTAAAAAAAATAATACCTTGACACCAAAGGTCAAAATGGGAAGAAAAGGAACGAAGTGCAGTTAAGCAAGCCTGGGACAGAAAACTGCGAAGTCTCCCTTGTCTGTTTCCTGATGTTTTTCCCTTCTTTTTTTCTGGTGGTTACACTACCTTTAGATATGTGTGTTTCTATGTGAGGTTCATTACCCCTACCCTTTTTGAGTGTAATTTATTAGTGGCTAGAGGAATTCCTAATGTTCTGGTAATTCCCTTGAAGCAGGGAATACATTTGTATTACTATATAATTAGAATGAAATTAAAACGCCAGTTCAGCTGCCCATTATCCAGTTTTTTTATACATATCTTTTTAATGAAAAATATTAGTCTCGCACATCTATACCTTGTCATTTATCATCAGATGCATATAAAATGCAGCTTTAAAAATAATTATTTGAAAATTGCTAATTTATAAGACTTTGTCAGAGAGCAAGTACCAGGAATATGTAGGGAAGTTAACCTTAAAATCTACTTTTTATGCAAGTGTGTTGCAATAATTCAAATGAATACTTATGTGTTTTTCTTAAATTCTGCAACCAAGCTGTATTGTATATGATTTAACCATCGCCCAGCACCTTTTAATCTTTATAAGCCTTCTATGAATTGTAAGCGAAAACAGTTGTGTGTGTTTAGTTTTTAAAGAAAATGGTACATAATTATTAGTCAGCACACTATCATTAGTGCCAAAAACAGCAACGGGCTTCTAACAAAAAGATTCAAGTCCGAAACCTGCACGGAAACTGCAGTTATGTGATACACTTTACACAGAGTTTTTCTGTGAAATACTCAGCTGTCTGCTTACAAAGTTGCTTTTGTTTTTAGCTTGATCGTTTAGCATAAACGTCTTTAAATATTGTTGTCTCTGCTTTGAAAAGCAAATCGGTCACATTAAAATGAAATACTGGATTATCCTTTGTTTCCAAAGCTTCACCACTGATCTGCCAACGCATGCAAATCATGAGAATGTCCTCGTGCAGTAGTTTCACCTCCCACATCTGTGCAGAGACAACTTGATGGTGCAGTACATTCATATACACTTGGCACTCAACTTTTCTGTCACACCCCAGGAATGCACAGGGAAGCTCACAACAGGCTTTTCACTGACTAAGAAATGTTTAGGAAGTCACTAATGCATTATAGCTTAGGATAATATAGTTAAACAATAAGGTCATCACTTGGACTAAGATGTACTTTTACTAGATTATTTGCTCTTTTCATAAGCTTTGTATCCTCCAATGCGGAACGCTGTATATTTCTTTTTGTAATTATAAAGCATATTTTAAAGCTTAATCATCATATTAGCTTGCTCCAACATGCACAGCACTTGTTGGCAAAGGGAGATGGAACACTGGCAATCTATCACTCAATACCCATATTTGCAGAAAGTGAAGTCCCTTTTAATTTGAAATACTTTGTCACTTACAATATTCAGATTCTGTTGTCTGTGTTGTCATTCACTGAATAAGCCATGTTTCAAACATTTCACTTTTAAAATGTTTACATATTTTAATGCTGACTGAAAAGCCAGTTGGTTTTTCCATTTCTCTTGCAGACAAACTGGCACATTTGGCAGATTGCACTGGTGAACTGACAGTAGAACTGCACGATTTATTGGTTAATTATACACTATGGTGACTTTCAAGTTCTCAAGCAAGATTTGTGCCATATTCTCTACATTGGTGAAAAGAAGGTAGTTTAATAACTGTGAACGTTCTTAAAAAGAAATACTTATAATATATACATAATACAAATAATATTCTCTGTAGGTCCAATAGTTTGCATCCCAAAGAGATTTGGTATTTTAATATAGTTCAAATTTTCATTCTATAGACTAGTCGTAGTCCACATGTAAAGCCACATTGCAGATGCTAAGGTTAGTATAGGATTCAATAAGTAAATTAAGGATTTGGGGCAACCCAAGTCTTTCAGCACTACTACATGTGAAAGCTAGCAGCCTTGAAATGCTGTGTAATGAGATATAGCTAAATGTGCACTGCTTTTTTGTTACATCAGGGTTAATATGTACATATTTGGTTTGGTAATATTTACTGTTTAACCTCTCTGAGTCAAAAACATAGTTTGTAGGTCAGAAAAACTGAAATAAGAGAGGAGCCAAAAATAGTTGAAAAGTGATGCAGGATTTCTGATGATGACTGTTGTTGTTGTTGGGCATCGCGGTGGTTCAGTGTTGCTATTTGTAGCAGTTGGAAGATGGATCATGGGCGTAAATTATGGGGAGTTTGTACCTCCCCCAATAATCATAACAAGCCAATACAACCCCCTGGGCCCTCTTAAATTGGTGGAGATGTTCACCACCTCAACACCCAAAGTTATGCCCTTGAGGTGGATGGATTATTAATATTATTGTAATTAATTTATTTGATTTTATTTTAATTTGATCATTGAGAAAATTATTTCAGATTTTTTAGCATGCTTGCTTTAAAGATACAAGAAATTCAATAATATAAATTCAATGTTCCATGCTTTCCCATTGAAAAAAAGTCACCATATTAGTTTTACCATGATAGGGCAAGGACGCACAAGAATGAGTAGATTTTAGTAAAACATTAGTTTGTTGACTGACTTTTAATTCAAGTCTGTTCTCTGCTTTTGACAGAGAATATGCAGCCACTGTTCAGTTTTTTAGGTGATCAGCAGTATTTGTCTATGTTGCCAGAGAAATGGAGACAGAGTCAAGGTCTAAATTTGTACATTGTAACATAAGCATATTCTAAATGTTCAAACAAATCCAGCTGAGGTTTTAACTGGGCAGTTATTGGTTCTATATATGTATCACCAGCTTTAGTACTTCAGTGTAAGCAGGGATTGTGCAGGAGACAAAATCCCTAAGACTACAACTTATCGTGTCCAATACTTAACACATGTTCAGCACTAGGCTGCCTTTGCCAAGGAGTTCTGGACTAGCTGAGTCCAAACAAAAGCATGAGCTTACTTTTTTGCTCTTGCTTAAATTTGAAAGCTTTTGATACATTTGCATCAAATAAGGGTGATGCCTGGAGCCTCTATTAAACATCTGCCTACTTGCTTCTGGCTCACACCCTTTCTTACCAGGCATGAAAAAAAGCTTGTCTTTCATGTTGTTAAGCTGTACAGTGGTACCTCGGATCTCAAATTCACTAGAACTTGAATTTCTTGAAAGTCGAACAAACCAGTTTGACCTAGAACTCGATCTGAATATCAGAAGTCGAAC
>JABFEA020000010.1:2829856-2843745 GCA_019775915.2 Cyphomyrus plagiostoma
TGTGATTGGTTGATTAGATAATTGCATTAATGAGAAATTGAACAGGTGTTCCTAATAATCCTTTAGGTAAGTGTATATATATGTGTGTATTGCTATATAATTTATCTCAGAACTTATGACAACTTGGATAAATTGTGGCTCTTTGGGTTAGGATGTGCCTGTGATCGGAAGGTCTTTGGTTCCAATCCCATGGTCAGTAGAGTGATTCCATCATTGGGCACTTGAGCAAGGCACTTAACCCAAATTGCTCCAGGGACTGGCTAACCCTGCTCTCTCAGTTGTACGTTGCTTTGAAGAAAAGCTTCTGCTAAATAAATGCTGTAGTTCTGGCAGCTGGAGACTCCCAGTGTAGTGCAGTGCAGCACAGGCATGCGGCAAGTGGGAGAGCCAGCACACGTGCCTTAGGGTGCTATGCGGTATCTGGCATGCTCTGAGTTTACACCAGAAATGACCCAATGAAATGAGCCAAACCCAAGCCTGTGCCTCTTTAACGTAACCATAAGCTTTCACAAGTATAATTTAGCTATTATTGGGAGCCATAATTCTTTAAACTGTGATATGTTTGTCATGTGAAATTTTAGGGTGAGGTTTCTTCACTATAGGAGCCCTTGTCATTTAGAGGATCAGTTGTTGGACATGCGTCCTATCTTTTTTAATATACTTTCTGTAGCTAGATATAAAGTCTTTTGTGTAGGAATCTTGACAAAGTCAAACAGGTTCACCTAGAATTCAGAGAAAGTGAAACATTAGTGGCATGCAGTTAGCACTTAAATGCACTATTTTGTTTTTGACTATCAAGGAGTTAACTCTGCTGGTAAGTGGAGTGGAAAATGTGACAGGAGGTTTAAAGACAGTGCTCAAAATCAGAGTTTTAAGAGGTTCTGCCTGAAGCTACTTGCCAGAGAGTCTAGGATGAAACACTATTCTGGTTTCTACCTGATAAAATGCCACTGGATATTCTGAAAATGAAAAAAATGTCTAGAAGGAGCATGTTCCAGATTGTACATTCTGCCATAGCTTTATATTAACATTGGCATCCAGGAAAAAATACATGCATTTCAGTTTCAAAGTAAATGTTACATTCACATTGTTAATGAACACAAAACTAAGTAACACATGCCAGTATAATTTTAGCAGCAGACAATGCATCTATCTTCCAATCATGGGGGGGTATGTGTGCCACAGGGTTCATGTGCACACTTATGTACATTCTGGGCAATTTAGAGACACCAATTAGTCTAACCACATCTCTTTGGTCTGTGGGTGGAAACTGGAGTCCCCAGAGGAAAACCAGGACACACAGAGAGAAACAGATTTGAACCCCCCCAACCCTGGAGGGGGGAAAGCAAGAGCGCTAACCACTGAGCCACCACAGACATGGCCAATTTCCTACAAATTCCTTATTATTAATTTCAGTAAGCCTGACCATTGTGTTGCAGTTGTAAATTTGAATTTTGCAGAAGTCTGGAGTAAAATATTTAAAAAGTTGACTGTAAGAGGTGAAAATGCTGGAATGAATGTGACTGGGACAGAACTGACATAGGTCAAAGGCTGCTTCACATGGCTGCTCTAGCTCTTCTACATTGCACTGCTTTCTTACAGCTCTTCATCACCAAGACATTATTTACATATAAATTAGTCTTCTCTACTCTATGGTGCACTCATTGCTGCCTGTTTTGGGAGGTTTGCTTTCAGCTCTTTTTTTCAGAAATTGACTTGAAACATTTGAAAACTACATAGTCTGCAGATAATATAAGAAACATAGCTGAATGTAGCAGGTGTATTGCTACTGAAACCTCTTTTTCCTCAGAAACGAAGGACAATTTAGTTTAAAATGCTGGTGAGTGCTCTTGATTATGCACATTATATTATTCCAAACTAAAAACTTAACAGATCATTCAGCTTTATGTTGATAAATCAGTGCTGTTTGTTAGTTATTTCATCATTTTCATGACCATATCGAGGAGGAATTTCTTTGTTTTGACTGCTGAAATTCGAAGACTGTGATGTGCATTTAAATCCCAGCAGGGGGGTTTTCTGCAGTCTTTATTAAAGCTTTTATACACAAACACACCAGACTATAGATAATTTCATTCATTGAAGTCCATAGACATCTAGGCATTACAAGTTCCATGCTATGAATATTGTATGCATTGTGCAATGGATTTTACCCTGACCAAGATGTCTGTATGTCAATAAAAGTGGTTCTGCTATTTGTGAGTAAAAACTGTTAGCAAATATATATTTGTCTTAATTTTTAAGAAGTTAATTATTGAAGGCCACTGCTGCTGCAAGTCAATTTAGTCAAATTATAATTTTTATTGAAATTATTTGCTGGGATGAGTAGGATTTATGCACTGTGGTTGCATTTAGTTCCACATCTGATTACACCATTGTTTATATACGTCACAATTGCATGTCTATCTTCATTGGTCATATGGCTTGATGACCATGCTGAAATTTACTGAAACTTTGAATCACATTTACAGTGTGACTGTTTATTTGTATTGTTACCTTTACTTAATTTGTCTAAAGCAAAGTACAAGTGGGGGGTTGAAAGCAGGGTCTCCCATAATCCGCTGGGTTTATGGGCCCAGCAGTGATATTATTACTATTATCACTCTACCAGCTGCGGGATTTGAACTCACACCCTGTGAGAATTTCTCTTTTCCTCATCAGGCGGCTGGCTGGGAATGACTTGACCTTCATCCACCCTGAGGCTCTGACTGGACTCCACCAGCTTAAAGTCTTGTAAGTTTTCAGTTAATACTAATGGTAATAATAATAATAATAATAATAAATGGTTACAGTCCATTAACCATGTCTCTTCCTAGATGACTTTGATGGAAAAATGTTGCCTTGTTTTTATAGCTTTTTTGACATTGGACCTGCATGAATTGTGGGGAGGAATTGCACTTCGACATCAATTTGAAATAAAGAATGCGTAGTTGTTTTATATGGGAATCCTTTATGTTAACAGCAACACATGTTTTTTTTTTGTTATAGAACTATTAGGCATTTATTAGATTAGATTACATTACATTGCATTACATTACATTAGAATCTTTATTGTCATTGTAGCAATGAGACATTGTACAACGAAATTAAATTTCTAAAAAAATCTATTACTTATATAATACCCAGTTTAAGTTACTGCTTTGGATACTGGTCCTGTGTTGTTAACAAGCTTATGATTTGCATTACATAGATTTTTAACTTTTTTTGTATTTGTCATATCATTTTCTAGCAGTTATTGTGTCAGTTCACTAGCTCTCCAAGGTACCAAGAGGATAAATGAACGTCAGCTTTCAAGTCCAACTGATGAACTTGGGCGTACAGAAACGGATTAGGAAATTCTCAAGTGCTTTATCTCCTCCTGAATTAATGTTGCAATTTTTTGACATTCTAGCCACTGGGTGCTGAAATATTTTAAACTCTCTGGTCAAGATTTTGGTGTGTGCATGTCTTTGTGAACATTTGATTGACCACACAAGTTGGATTTTAAAACTTAGCAGTATTTTTAATGGCATGAAACTAAAACAGCAAGTTGTGATCATAGCCACAATACGTCGGAACCTCTGAAAGTCTTTGGACAGTATAGGTGTAGGGTACAAATGTGTGGAATGGTAACTCATGAAAAACCTCAGAAATTTCAATTCAGGATTATGAAGATTATGACTTTTCTTATGACATTCGAACTCCGAATAAATTTGGCACAAATTGTGGATGTTTTTCTCAGGATTCATCTCTGCCTTGTGTTACACCAAGTTAACTCAGTTCATGAACATTTCCGAAGCATGCAAAGTAGTTCGCCTGTCATAATGCCAAGTATATACAGCATGCTCTTTGTGTCCCAAACATATTTTTTGTAGCATCTTGAACAGATCAGTCTCTACAATGCTTGGCACGGGCATCTCTGCCATAGCCATGTGGATGACATAAAGTCAGCTTTCTCTGAAAGGCTGGTCCTGGCCAGCATGAGGATAGGGTGAACACCCATAAGCCTCCGCTCTCATTATACACCCCTGTAACAACCATTGCTTCTGCACAGAAAGGAAACCAATGTTCTTTAGTGTGCCATAGCAACACCCAAATGGACTGATAAGGGAGAGGAAGGCAAATAAACCAGCTGTGTTCAGTTCTTAGCATAGTCATGTGACATTGCCAGGAAGGGACCAGTGTAGTTTTGAGTAGCCAGGAGTCAATCCATCACACTTTGTTCTCCGAAACTGACCTTTCTTTATGCATAATGGGAATCATTGGTAATCTTCAATAATATGCATAATGGTAATCAAAGGCAGGGGCAAGGCTGTGACTGAATATGTGATGCTATCTTTTCAGGATGTTGCAGAATAACCATCTGAAGACTGTGCCTAGCCTATCCCTAAAAGCCCTACCCTCACTCCAGTCTCTGTAAGTTATCTGACGACACTCTCCACTTCTGTTGGCGCCTGGGCATCCAACAACGTGGCTCCAGACTCTCTGTTAGTGTCATTTTCATAGGAGCAGTGTAGGGGGCAATGTTCTATGGCTGCTTAAAGCTCTGTTCATCAGGCATTTTCATTTGTGTTTAAAATGTCTTATGTATGTGATTACTCTGGCATAATGCTACTGTAACTAATTCTATTGTTGAAAATTGCCATGTAAGTCATGGTAAATGTTGCTCTGATGTTTTTATTGTTATTGTGTTCTAATGCATTACCTTCCATTACATTTCACCTATTTACCCAAGAAACATAAAGTATTCATGGATTTCAGGTTGGATAATGAGTTGAAATCGAAACTGGATCTTAATGATTGAAAACCAACATGGATATCTAATGAGATGTTTTCTATGTATTCATAGCTCAATGCTGTAGGCAGTTCTTTTACATGCACCTGAATGGTATTTATATTCACCCGCTGCTATCCAATGAGTGTGTCCCCTATGCATTGTGGTCTATGGGTTTGTGCCTCTCATCCACATAGCAGAATGGAAGCTCAGCACCCTTGATCCAAAAGCAAGCATTCATTCATTATCGCTCCACCAGATCTTCTCCAAACCAGACTGCATGTTTTTGCTCCCCTTCTTTGTCCCCCTCCTCATGGCAGATGTCTCTGCCCCTCCCCCGAGGGCTTCAGCTTTATAGCTGGAGTAATATGTTTTGGCAGACCAAAGCTAACTTAGTACCAATCCTCTGAGAGTAAGCTGTCTGTCAACACTACTGTTTTGTTCATTCTGGCATGGACTGAGAAGGGATTTTTAAATGAGAAAGCAAGAAGGAGGAGAATAAGGATGAGCAGAAAGTAGGAGAGCATTAGGAGCAGGAGTGTCCCCCAGGCTTTTTTAGACAAATATTAAAACCCTAATATGCATGCCAGATGTGGTGGATTCCAGCCTCAAGATAAACAGCGTTATTATTGTCGAAAACTGACTGAAAGGCAACATTTGGATAGACTGATGTAGCAGTGTTCTTGTAGAAAGTAATGCTTATTATTCTTAGTAATGTATGGTCTTGTTTCTGGAGAATTTGGGAGATGTTTTTTTTCTATTTCTTGAAGAAATGGTTGGTGGTTTAACCCATAAAGAATTTTATTTGAAACCCCTTTTTGTTGCACTGCATCTGTGGTTTAAATGTGGAGCACATCCACTTTTCATCTCCCAGCTGTAATCGAAGTAACTCCTCAGTGAAGTCACAGAAAGTGCCAGATGGAAGTGTTTCTTATTTATGTACTTTGCACTTGATGAATGAGAATGAATGAATGCAATATGAAGAGTGTTGATGTCATTAGTAATAATTTGGTCATAATTTAGTCTTGGTGATATTATTTAACATCAAAATAAGCATGGCTTCTCTTTAATTGAAAACATCCTCATAAAATTTTTCAAAGCAGTGAAGCATATGTTGTGTACAAAGTTAAAGATCAGTGGTAAAACCACTTATATTCTTTATTCCAATATAAATGTTCTTAAATCTTAATGACAATCTTTAGCTATTTCAAAACAAAATCCTTTTTACACCCTTCAAAATATTCACTTTAGAACATAAAAATTGGAAACATAAAGAAAAATTAACTGGTAATCTATAGATCAAAATGATAAAAATCCACAGTTCTCAGGCAAAAAAGTTTGGTGTGTTTTTAAGAACATGTTTGACAGTGTTTTGGAGTCCATGTCCTGTTTAGGGGAGGAAATCTGTGTCACCCTGCTGAGAGGTCATTATGCCACAGGGAAAAGAAAATGCTTGCCATTCACAAGCAGGAAATCATTTGGCTTCAGTTTTCTGGCAAAGATCATCATCCTTCATTTTGGTGGGGCAGCAGAAACCACTGAGGCAGAGATGTGTCTTGTCTGAATCCACTGCTTGGGATTTCATTGCACTTCATTTCACTTAAATGCTGAGTAATATCCAGTCTGAACATACCTTATACACTCTGTATTTTATAAAAAGTGTTGTAATTTATGCATTTTACACAAAATAACGCTATATTGCTCTGGGAATATATTTTTATTGAGTAAAATGTGGACTGAGGATATGAACTTCATAGTGCCTTAACCATCTGCTTAACTGTAGTTGCAATTATGATCACGGCCTAAGAGGTGTCATATTTTTACAGGCGTCTGGATGCTAACCACATCACTGTGGTGCCAGAAGACAGCTTTGAGGGCCTGCCACAGCTACGCTACCTGTGGTTAGATGACAACAACCTCTCAGAGATCCCTGTTGGACCACTTAGCAACTTGGGCAACCTTCAAGCGCTAACCTTGGCCTTGAACTGCATCTCCTACATTCCTGATAATGCCTTCGCCAATCTCTCCAGTCTGGTGGTTCTGTTAGTTTCTCTTCACTACTCATTAAACTTTTTTTTTTTGGAATTTTAAGTCATATAATATATTTGAAGGCATGTGTCTTTTAAGATGAGTAAAAGTAGATGAAGGACTGACAGATATGGCAGCTAACCATATTTTTCCTTATAAGGCATTTGCACAACAATAAAATTAAAGAAATTGGCAAGAACAGCTTCAAAAGACTGGATAATCTAGAAACGCTGTAAGTATCTCAGCATCAGTTTTCTTTTTATATAATTTGGTATCTGTGATTGATCATGCTGTCATCCATGTTTTGAGAGTTGTCCGAGATGCACAACAAACATCTCTTACCACTTGGTCCCATTTTTTCCATTTAGCTATTTTCTTTACTGATAAATTTTGAAATTTTTAGACAGCACACCAGAAACTACAATGGCAACAATACAATTTTGGTTTTCCCTGTGGGTGAGTTTGATTCATTGAAATGTATGGTCTGTCTAGTTACTGTTAGTTTGGTAGAACTACAGATATGGTTTATTTTAAATTAACCATGGCTCCTTCTTGGCATTTCTTTGGCATTTCTTTTTGCTACACAATTTAAAGGAAATTAAACTAATAGCATCATCGCCTCTCCAGCGCTTCTCCTGCTGAGGGGTTTTGCGGTTACAAATTACAAGCACAAATTATTTTAGAGAATACATTTTTGAATAATGTATTTTTTAGTCTTCCATTTTTATATGTAATTCTCCTAAGTTTAAGTTCTGGGTTTAAGGCATTAGAAAAACATCTCACTCAATGCAGTGATCTCAGTCAGTCTGGGAATTGTTGGGATATTTTTGTTTGTTCCAAAGATGATGAAACAGAGCTCAGTAGGACATTATTTCTTCCTCACTGGAGCAGGACGTTGGTGTATCAACTT
Source organism: Cyphomyrus plagiostoma (assembly GCA_019775915.2). Lineage (NCBI taxonomy): Eukaryota > Metazoa > Chordata > Actinopteri > Osteoglossiformes > Mormyridae > Cyphomyrus > Cyphomyrus plagiostoma. The sequence goes on from JABFEA020000010.1 coordinate 2,837,566, forward strand.
CCTCCAGTAATTTCTGCCAAGATAAGTACTGTGTAGTCCGAGATTACTATCGATTTTCCACTTTCTTTTTTCATTTCCTCCTGCAATGCAGTGGATGTAAACGTCTCAACATCTCTAGCCTGGGGTGGTCAGAATACATTTAGCCCCCCTTTTTACAAAAAATAATTAATTAAAATGTGATCATATTTCAGATCATATGTTGGATAATTCATTCAACAGAATCATCTGAATTATAGAAGGTGTCTGATTTCTGAGGCCTGGAACCAATCCATATACTACTAAATAAAGTAGTGTAGGTGTTTAGCATGTTACTTGATTGACTTGTTCAAAATCATGCCCATTGCTTTATTCTCCATAATGTAATATAAAACTATGTATGTCATTTGTTTGAAGCCTGGACTAGCCCTATACTGATTTTATGTATTATGTACTGGACAAGTATTTAGCCCTATACTGGTTTTATGTGCTTACTTAATTCTAATACCAGCATAACATTCAGTATCCATCTAATTTTTCATTGATTCATATATTTTGGCATATTTTTTTTTCAGCCAAGGCCAAATATTATCTAACGTGAATAGTGAATATGTAATACACATTACACCGTAGAGTAACTAATGTTATTAATGGCTACTGCCACCTTAGCAGAAATACATATATCCATAACACTTGCTGTAATTACTGGTTTATATTTTATTAGACTAGGCAAATCTGTTTTTGTTTTATTATGGTTGTCTTTTTTTTGCATAACGCTCTCCAGCTTTGGCTTCATCTCACAGACAGATGGTCTGACATTGTCTTGCAGAGTTAAGTGATACAAAGCAGCATTCATGGTTTCTTCAATGGCAAGATCCTGATGCAGAAAAGGACCCTCATACCATGACATGCACCATCATGCGTGACTGTTGGTGTGAGGTTTTTACCATGGAATGCAATGTCTGATTTGTGCCAGACATAACACGGTCCTTGTCAACCAAAAAGTTCCACTTCTGACTCATTTGTCAATACAGTCTTTTTCTAGAACTCTTACAGAGACTTTTTGGCAAACATAAGATGCGCATTCATGTTCTTCTCGGCGAGCAGTTTCTGACCATGCATCCCATTTTTGCCCAATGTCATTTTGAGCAGTTTCCTCATCACAGGCAAGACAAGTCTGCAGATCCCTGCATGTTCTAATTGTCTGCGACGTTTAGACAAGATGACTCTAACTGTATCTAACTGTTTTGTGGATACACATGGGTTTACTAATGGCTTTGTAACCCTTTCCAGACTAATGTAATCTTTTTGAAGTTTTATTTTATTTTGGAATTGTGTATTTACGTGCTGTCAGGTTCAGTTTAATTATATGCGTCAGCATTGGTTTGGTTTATTTTAAAGAGGACTGGCCCAGATCATGCCTGTTTGTTTACTGAAGCATTCAAAGACCTGAACCTAATAAGCTTTAACTCTAATATATTGGCAAGAGATGATCCAGTCGTGGAAACAAAACGTTCTTATTCTCAAAATCATTGTCCAAAATCGTGCTCCAAGATGCAGGGAGTTTATCGTGGAACTGGCAAAGTCACCATATCAAAATCTGTAGTCAGAACAAAGTAAGTGTTTTGTGCAATGTAGAAAAGGAAATCAGACTAAAAACATCCAAAAATGAATGCTTAGTATGATTATAATGCAACATGAGGGACTGAAGACAAGGTCCTAAAATACACCACTATTAAATGATTTCATGGGCCAGTGATAAAACTTCTGAGAGGTAGAGTATGGCCATGCTGGGTGTCACCGAGGTAAGATATGGCCATGCTGGGTGTCACCGAGGTAGGGTATGGCCATGCTGGGTGTCACTGAGCTAGAGAATGGCCATGCTGGGTGTCACTGAGCTAGTGTATGGACATGCTGGGTGTCACTGAGCTAGAGTATGGCCATGCTGGGTGTCACTGAGGAAGGGTATAGCCATGCTTGGTGTCACTGAGCTAGTGTATGGCCATGCTGGGTGTCACTGAGCTAGAGTATGGCCATGCTGGGTGTCACCGAGGTAGGGTATGGCCATGCTGGGTGTCACTGAGGTAGAGCATGGCCATGCTGGGTATCACAGAGGTAGAGAATGGCAATGCTGGGTGTCACAGAGGTAGAGTATGGTAATTCTGGGTATCACTGAGGTAGAATATGGCCATGCTGGGTGTCACCGAACTAGAGTATGGCCATGCTGGGTATCACAGAGGTAGAGTATGGTCATGCGGGGTGTCACCGAGGTAGGGTATGGCCATGCTCGGTGTCACTGAGGTAGAATATGGCCATGCTGGGTGTCACCGAACTAGAGTATGACCATGCTGGGTATCACAGGGGTAGAGTATGGTCATGCTGGATGTCACCGAGGTAGGGTATGGCCATGCTAGGTGTCACTGAGGTAGGGTATGGCCATGCTGGGTGTCACTGAGGAAGAATATGGCCATGCTGGGTGTCACCGAACTAGAGTATGGCCATGCTGGGTGTCACTGAGGTAGGATATGGCCGTGCTGGTTGTCACCGAGGTAGGGTATGACCATGCTGGGTATCACAGAGGTAGAGTATGGTCATGCTGGATGTCACTGAGGTAGAGTATGGCCATGTTGGGTGTCACTGAGGTAGAATATGGCTATGCTGGGTCTCACTGAGCTAGAGTATGGCAGTTGAGTATGTTGAGTATGGTAGAGTATACAGCTGTAACACAGTTGTTTCTTGCTCTTTCATTTTAGAGATTTAAATTTTAACAGCCTGGAGTCCTTCCCAATGGCCATCCAGACGTTACCCAAACTGAAGGAACTGTAAGTTTTTAGTTATTCATTGCTAGTCATTCTTTATTATATTCTTATTTCTTTGCTGTTTTGTAAACATTTGACAAAGTGATATATTTAGACTTTCATTAATTCAACTGGATATTAACAGAAGAATTCAGTGAAATAGAGTCTTACCCCATAACTGTACTGTAGCTGGAAGATGCATAGAGAAAATGCTGTGTAAAATAATTTTGCACAATGATAGAACTGGATATTTATGGGGTAAATTCTCTTAAAGAGCTTCAATTCTTTTCAGTGGTCTGGGTTGTATACACACATGCACACACACGCATACGGACTCAGACAGAGTCGCACTTGACAGGAGAAACAAGCATGGCCGGCCTGTACCACTGTTTATACACAGTGTACACACCAGCATCATGTGTACTTCATTAAGTTAGATGGAAATCAAAGATATGACCTCTGCTTTTCTTGGATGCGCTGTGAAATTTTCCCTAAGGGTTGAAAGAATTGCCCATGTGAGATTTTAGCATCTAGTCCTCTTATTCTTACCCTCTCTGGCAGTTCAGGTTGGAGTTGGGTAATCACAAATGAGGGTGCTGTCTCCTGTCAGTGACCCCGTGATTCCCAGCATCAGGCAAATTAAAGAAGTATTTACTGATCAGTCCTACCGGTATTGTGGTCCGGTGTAAGACCTCTCCCCATCTTCTCAAAGTGGGAAAATGAAATGTTGATTGATGTGGGGTAATTAATTTCAGCAAATAATGGCTTTTCAGTTAATTGCTGAGAACATTCCTTTGACCCGCTGTGACAGCATGGCTATTATGTCTATATACACATAGAGATATTCACTTTTGACTGGCTATTAATGTTATTAGCCAGTGGAATCATTGACATTATGTGATTTTTCCCAAATCTCCAGTGGATTCCATAGCAACAACATTGCAGTGATACCTGATGGAGCATTTCTTAAGAATCCTCTTCTTCGTACCATGTAAGAATTTTTTAGCCTTTAATTAGATAAAGAAATATAGAATTAGATTTAAATTAAAAATCAGTATTTTGAATAGTAATTGCTATTGTTGATTACATTGCTGGTGGACAGGGAATAATCACTTGAAACTAGAGTAGTTATTCCAAATGGGGTTTTGGTTTCAATCCCAACAAGCACAGCTAGGTTTGTTCAGAAAAGAATATTGCTTCTCATATTTCATCTTCTTCGGCTTCTCTTCTGCAGTCACCTATATGATAACCCTCTCTCCTTCGTGGGCCACTCAGCATTCCAGAACCTCACAGATTTGCCTGCTCTGTAAGTCTCCAGAAGAAGTGAAAAAAGAGCCTGTGACGGTATATAGGAAAGAAAGCTGTAGGTAGAATATCGTGTCAGTTAAATTTGCTAAGAGGTTTATGAGAAATTAGGTAATTTTTCAACTAGAATGGCTAAACACAAAAAAATCCCTAGTTATCTAGTAAATTCACAGCCTTGATGCCTGGATAACTGCAGTCATTTGTACAATGTTGTACTAATAAGTGGTATTTAATGAGAAATTGGATCCTTTCATGATGTTTCAGATGGCAGACTAACTGATTCTGCACATCTGTTACAGGACTCTGCGTGGAGCCAGCTTGCTGAAGGACTTCCTCAGCCTCACTGGGACTAGCAATCTGGAGAGCCTGTGAGTCCAACACACCCCCTACACCAGTGGGCCTCACTGTTCAGCGTACCTCCTCCTCTCATTCTAGCTCAAGATGGGGGTACATGTCATACTTCAGCTTAAATACCCACAAAATCTTTTTATCCCTGTACCTTTTTTCAACCCACACAAAATACAAGATACATGGATACACAAAAGCTGTAAAGAACTTCCAGTTAACATGTGGTTTCAGGGTAATGATACATTGTGTTTCGTTTATAACTGGTTTCTGCTGGGTCTTTCTCAGGACACTGAGTGGGACTAAAATCAGTGACATTCCCTCTACGCTTTGTGAAGACCTTGGTTTGCTTCGAGCATTGTAAGTGAAGTTGCGGTCAGATCAGAACACCCCCTGGGCTGGTGTCAGTGGAGAGCAGTGGTTGGTAAATGCTGTCACATGCCTTAAAATCTTCTTTCATCCTTCCACAAGAGACCTATCCTACAACAAAATTGACGAGCTCCCCAGCTTTCAAAGGTGCTTCAAGATAGAGGAAATGTAAGGTTTGATTCTTGAGTTTTACCATTTCTTTAACTGTTCCAGTTGAACAATTTGTATTCAATATTATAGAAATGATTTCTTACTCTGCCCTGACCTGTTTGATAATGGAGGTAGATTCAACCATAAAGAGTAGTGTCAGGCATTAATGAGAATATGCAAGGTACAAATGCTAATCTTTTTTTTCTGGTTAATTTTACAGGAGTATGTTATTTGGACCTGTGGTATTAAAATTAGTTTTTCAAGTCCAGAAGATAGAGACCAATATTTTGTATCAAACAACCAAAAGAGTATAAAGAGTCACAGTCAGCGAGTACTCCACTGGTTGGTTGAAACAAAAATTTGGTCTGGATTTTTACTGTCTGGACCTGAAATTTCCAACTCTGGCACAGGCACAGATTTGAAACCTCAAAATAGCACATCCACAGCTTCTTCACTGAGCTTTTACCAGAAAAAATCAAGCACTGATAACACATAGCAAAGAACAATGCAGATATTCTTGTATTGGTTCAATTATTTGAGTGCATGATGATAATCCCATTCTTTTAAAATGACTTCTTAAGTTTTTTGAATGGAGTTGGTTAATTTTATAATAAAAATGCTACTGAATCTGCAAGACATTAGCTGGAATCCTAAGGCACATTGAAAATGCTTTTAAAATTAATGGAGTACCTTGATTTGAATGTTTTGGTTTTTTGCTCAAAAATGTTGTGTAATCTGAGTAATAAGACATAAGACCTTTAACTTGTGTCTTATGGTAACCTCAGAAGAATGTGGTCAATTAAAATAAGAATGGAATTGCCAGTTTTTATTTTTCTGATTCACTCCCTGCAGTATTATGTTGTTATGGTGTTTTCTTTGGTCTGCAATTTGTTACCCCTGTGCCTACATTTGAACGCATGGCCTCGTGGCGTGGACGCCTGGGTTAGTAGTGCAGTTTTGGGGAAGGCATGATGACAGTCTGATGCCAGATCGTTTGCTAGACTGCCACTCGTTAAAAGCAGGCAGCTCCTGGCTGCCCCTCAGGAGCCCAGCCAGCAGATTTGACGAGGCTGCAGTGTGGTGGTGCTGTTCATTCCTTTGGCTCCAGCGCTGTCGCAGTATGCAGTACCACATTTGCACAGCAGGGGGGGGGGGGGGGGGGGGGGGGTGGGTGGGGTAGGGGGTGATAAAATATTGAAGAAAATAAAAACCCCAACCAGGGCCACCGTTGGGTTTA
>JABFEA020000010.1:2887042-2898036 GCA_019775915.2 Cyphomyrus plagiostoma
AGTTTTGGACTTCAGCAATACACTGATGTTCCGACTCATTCTAAAGGGCATATTTTGGATTTAATTTGTTGTTCTGGGGTTATCCCCTCTGATTGTGCAGCAGTTAAACTCCCTATAACCGATCACTTCCTCCTTTCATTTAATGTTAAACTCACCTTCTCCATTCTTAAGCTACCTCGCCTCATTTCCTTCTGTAATATGAAGGATATCAATTTAGATATACTTTTCTCTAGTATTGATTTTCATATGCGCATTCCCAAATTACCCGCCCTGGAAGAGCTGGTTTCCTATTATAACTCTGTCGCCCCATTAAAAACCAGATTAGTCTCTTTTTGTTTTTCTGCCCCCTGGTTTACGCCTGAACTTCGACTTTTGAAAGCCAAAGGTCGCCAACTGGAGAGGCTTTATAGGAAAATCGGACTCATTATCCATAAAGAGTTGTTCAGAGACCATATATTGTATTATAGGGATTCAATTGCTCAAACCAAATTGAATTATTACTCGCATTTAATTTCAATTAATAAAGGCAACATTAAGGCATTGTTTTCGCTACTCAGCAATATTACCCAACCCCATGATTTTCTACCACCTCATCTTTATTTTACCGATCTCTGTAATTCCCTTATGTCTTTCTTTACTGACAAAATACAGCGGATCCACCGGGACCTTGGATCAACCTCCTCTAGTAGCTTATTTGAACTCTGTCTCCCTACTCACTCATTTTCATCCTTTCAGCTTCCCACCCCCTCAGAAATTTCAGATATTATCTGTAAGTCCAAGTCATCCGCCTGTCAGCTGGACCCTCTACCCACTGATTTGGATAAAGCTTGTCTCCCTTCTCTGGTTCCCCTCATTCCTGCCGTTATTCATTCTTCTCTTACCACCGGAACTGTTCCTTCATCGTTCAAAACTGCAGTCATAACCTCAATAATGAAAAAACCCGGTGTTGATCCTACCGACTTCAATAACTTCCGACTAATTTCTAATTTACCTTTTATTTCGAAAATTCTTGAAAAAATTGTAGCTTTTCAACTTAATTCTTACTTATCTCACAATAATTTGTATGAACAGTTCCAGTCTGGTTTTCGCTCTCTTCACAGTACAGACTCTGCACAACTCTGCTACAAACTGCACTTATAAATATCACTAATAACCTACTCATGGCAGCTGATTCCGGTTTACTCACCATTCTCATCCTTCTTGACTTAAATGCAGCTTTTGATACTATTTGTCATATCACCCTCCTCAATATATTATCTTCCATTGGCATCACACACACTCCATTGCATTGGTTCAAATCGTATCTCTCTGGTCGTACTCAGTTTATTCAGCTCAAATCCTTCACATCTCAGTCTTCCACTGTCACCTTGGGTGTCCCTCAGGGCTCCGTCCTTGGGCCCCTCCTTTTTATTATTTACCTCCTTCCACTTGGCTGTCACACCAGGGCAAGAAGGGAGACAGAGATCCAGGTATGCAAGGGTCAATGAACTTTAATGGGGGCAAAGCCCTCACAAAGAGACAGATGGTGAGACTCTTGCAGAGGTGGAGCGAGGTCGTCGCTGCCGGGCTGCCAAGGGCGAACGCCGGGAGAGTGGGCGTGGTTCGCGGCAGTGGCAGCTGGACTCGTGGTATTCTAGGGGCGCGCTGGAGATGGGGTCGATGAAGGCAGGCAGAGGTCGTATCCGGGATGGTCCGTCCGACAGAGAAAGACGAGACGGGAACACAAAGGGTAAGGGAGACGAGGGAAGCCGGGCTCAGGAGGACGGACGGGTCAAGGACGGGAACGGGTTTGAGGAAGGAAGGGAAATGGGTCAGGTTAACACAGGAGGAAAACAGGCAGGATAAGAGAAGCGGGGCTGACAAAAGACAGGCAAAATGCTCAGTAAGGCTCTCATACATGGGCTCAATACTTCGCAGTGTCCTGCTTATAAAGGAGCCGGATCGTTTGGTGAAGGGCTCTGCCTGTTGGGTCCCGCCCCTGTGGGCGTGACATTGGCAATAACTTTCGCAAGCACAATATCAATTTTCACTATTACGCTGATGACACCCAGCTCTACTTTAATAGCAAACCCAACTCTATCATTTAATCTTCCTCCCTTGTATCACAAAAATTAAATCCTGGTTCTCCTCAAATTTTCTCAAATTAAACAGTGACAAAACGGAAGTTCTTTTAATTTAAACTAAATCAGCACTATCCAAAACGGACTTTTTTTCTTTAGTTATTGATAACTCCATTGTATTCTCCTCCACACAGGTTAAGAGTCTGGGTGTCATCCTCGACAGTACCTTATCTTTCCAATCCCACATCAATAACATCACCAGGTCTTCATATTTCCACCTACGCAATATTAATCGCTTACGTCCCTCCCTTACCCCCCATACTACTGCTATTCTTGTTAATAGTCTGGTCACTTCTCGCTTGGATTACTGCAACTCTCTTCTTTTAGGTCTCGCTAACAAATCTCTTCATAAGCTCCAACTGGTTCAAAATTCAGCGGGCCGTATCATCACCCGAACCCCCTCCATCCACCACATTACTCCTGTTTTGCAGCAGCTCCACTGGCTCCCAGTCAAGCTTCGCATTGATTTTAAGACCCTGCTGTTAACATGTAAGGCCATCCACAGCCTTGCCCCTCCATATCTATCCAACCTACTTCATGTTGCCATACCCTCTTGCACCCTCAGATCCTCATCCTCCCTCCATCTCACTGTCCCCCTCACCCACCTTACCACCATGGGGAGCAGAGCTTTCAGTCGCACGGCTCCCCGGCTCTGGAACTCACTACCATCTGAGCTCAGAAATATTAGCTCACTCCCATTTTTCAAATCCAAACTCAAAACTCATCTGTTTAAACTGGCTTTTTCTCTGTAAATCCCATTGCATGGTCCATTTTAGTTTTATATTTATGCATTTTCGTTTTACAAGTGTGTTATTTATTTTTATTCCCTGTATGGTGTCCTTGAGTGTCTAGAAAGGCGCCTATAAATAGAATGTATTATTATTATTATTATTATTATTATTAAAATTAGGTCAAACTGTTTTGTTCGACTTTCAAGTTCTAGTGAGTTCGAGAACCGAGGTACCACTGTATATAAAATTTAAATTCAGTTTCTAGTGGCACAAATATCAGCCCATAGCAGACACACTTCGATTGCACCCCGTGATTAGGTAACGTCATATGGGTTTCTTTTTATGCCACGTGTTCTTCTCGGTTGACATTATCATAGTTAAGAAATCCAAGTATCTTTATTGCTGTCTGTGCTTCAGTTTGCTGGTACCAGTACATATATTGGTAGTTGTTGCCATTGTGCTTACATGTGATCTCAAAGACCTGACTAGAGTTTCCAATGAGAGAAGGTGGAGATTGGAGAACATTTACGGAACCAGTGAATGAAATGGTCAGTCACACAAAAGGTGGGAAAGTGACATACTTCTGGAAAAGCTTAAAGATAATCAGTAAAACTATCCAACTCAATTTTATTTGTATAGCATTTTTTCACAATGCCATTTTTATTTGTTATTTGAATATCAAGTAAGGGGGCGGCATGGTGGTGCAGTGGTTAGCACTGTTACTTCACATCTCTGGGACCTGGGTTCGTGTCTCCACCTGGGTTTCATGTGTGTGGAGTCTGCATGTTCTCCCCATGTTGTTGTACTCCAGTTTCCCCCCACAGTACAAAGACATGCTGCGGTTGATTGGAGTTCCTAAATTGCCCACTGGTGTGCATGTGCCCTGTGATGGGCTGGCCTCCCCTCCAGGGTTGTTCCCTGCCTTGTGCCTTTTGCTTCCAGGATAGGCTCTGGACCCCCCATGACCCAGTAGGATAAGCAGGTTGGAAAATGGATGGGTATAAAGCAAGATTAGTTTGCATTTTGTTAACATTGACATGCTTGCACTGACAACAATCCACATTAGTCTATTTGAAACATTAAACCATTCACAGATTGATGTGTAAAGACAGGTTTCTATTTGAGGTACTAAAGGTGCTTTAACATGCACTTTTATCCAAAGCAGAATACGGTACGGTCATTGTATTTACAAGTGATTTCGACGGCCTGACTAGAGTTTAGAATGAGAGAAAATGAAGATTGGAGAACAATTACTGCTTTGATTTCACTGAACAATGAAACATTAACCCTGCATACTTTTCCATAAAAAATGAAAAACTGAGGTGTTGTAATGTATATTCAGCCTAGTGAGAAACATACGCAGGTTGCCTCCTCTTTAATATCTGAAAATTAGCTGAAGTGGAGAGCATTTTCTCATACACCTGATGTAACTAGATAGACTTTGCTGCCATATTGTTTCATCTGAATTCCTGCAGAGTGTGTGGTTAAAAAAAAAAATACCGTGAGTACTGGCGGTTTGAGTTGCTTCTATGCTTCTCTTTACACTGTTGCATTACTTAGTAATGACATTGTCTCCCCCTACAGGCGAATATATCACCCAAAAAACTGGACAGATTAGAATGCTGTCATTTGGTCCAATAATTCATCCAAAAAGATCAGCGTATCAGGGTACAAACTAGTTGTACAGAAATAAACTGCTCTTGAATGTGGTCTAATTTACTTTCTGCCAGAGATTTCTTTGTTAATTCGAAGTCCTTATTTTTGTAGTGTTCTGTACTTTGAAATGGAAAATGACAGAACAGAAAACACTAGCTTTTGTATGGTATGTTTATTTTATTGTGATGAATGGGAACATGACTATATAAGTTGAAACACCAGACTATATAAGTTGAAATTTTAAATTGGGAACATTTTATAAATTTGATTTTATTTATATTTGTATATTAACATGTTATGTTATGACACAGACTATAGATGGATGATTATATTAGAAAATGTGACTAAGAAAAATACTCTTGAAATGTAAAACTGATGTTTTGCAGAAATTATTCATTTTATAGTTTGTTTCCAAACAATTCAGCCCTTCTGTCCAGCATAGTTGGGGACAACAATGTTGGCCCAGTTGTACACAACAGGGATGAAGAGCAAGGCAGAACCCAGCACTGAAGCCAAAAGGAATGTCCAGAGGAAAACTCGGTCGAGGACCTGGGCCACAAATTTCCAGTTCTTTACGACCTGAAAAAAAAAGACTGATTAGGTATCTACCACACATACGTCCATGTATAATGCTACACCAAAGAGATCTAGGTTTGTGCCGGATGATAATTTTTTGATTATTAAAGCTTCTGATAAGGGTGTTAACAACACAAAATATGTCTCTGGATATTAAATGCAATAATGCTTTATATAATGCTTTATGTCAGAGACCCGGTATATTAAATTTAACATTATTCAAATCTAACAAAGTAATAAACAGACATTACAAATAGAGAGGCACTTGTGAGACAATGACATTGACAAAAAGTTTTTGATATATATTTTTGTCTTAAGAGGAGTGTTTGGAATGATGTAATTCTCTCACCTCTCTGACCTCATTCTCTCTAGCTACGTGCAAGGTGATGTAGCGGATAGACTCCAAAGTTGCTTGCAGTCCATCCTTGGAGGAGAGGAGAGGTATTGTCTTGCACCTGGTGATCCTGGCACCAGCTTTACCTGCACCCCCCTTTATGCCTCCTGGGGTTGTGTAGCGGTCTGCATGGCTGCGCATGCAGAGCAGCTTGGGCAGCTGGTGCAGAAAGATGCGGCGCACCCAGGGTGCCATGTTGTGGTGTGCTGAAGATGAGCGGTGGTGGATGTTTATGACAAAGACGGTGATGACAATGGAAAGCGTAACAAAGATCATGGTAAACACCAGGTACTCCCCAATAAGGGGGATGACCTTGGAGGACGATGGGATGATCTCTTCAATTACCAGCAGGAAGACAGTGAGTGACACCAGCACGGAGGTGCAGAGGGAGATCTTTTCGCCACTGTTGGAGGGCAAGTAGAAAACTAGGATAGTGAGAAAGGAAAGGCCTATGCATGGTATGATGAGGAACAGTGTATAGAAGAGTGGTAATCTTCGGATGATGAAAGAGTAAGTAATTAAGGGATAGAAGCAGGATCCATCCATCCTTAAACTGCGAATGCCAGTGGCTGTTACAATCTCCCACTCGCCATTGTCAAAATAGTCATGTTTGTCCACATGGAAGTCCTCCAGAAGAATATCCACCTGCAGAAGCAGTATGAAATAGATTACGAATCACCATCGGTCCAGAACGGCAAGATTGCACAGAACTGCAACTGAACTGCAGAACTTCCATTTTTGAGGTTTACCTGTGAGCCATCGTATGTCCAAGAGCCAAACTTCATAGAACAATTCTGCTGGTCAAAAGGGAAGAAAGTGACATCTATAGTGCAGGCTGACTTGTAATTAGCAGGGGGCTTCCACAAGATGGTGCCGTCGTGCTTGATCACACTCTTTGTCATAGACCCCTCAAAATGACCATCTGCACTGTCCCAGTGAATAATGAGAGAAAAATTTTATGAAATAAAAAATGAACTTCCTCTTAATTCATAAATATAGGTCAATATAATTAACATTTCAGAATTTTAGACTGTCCATTAATCTAACCATCTTCCACCATTTATTCTGGACAGGATCATGGGGGATTTTTTAGCCTATCACTGTAGGAAGAAGTATCATGTCACATACTTGTCATAGAGGACAATGTCTGGAACCCAGATGGAATCTGAAGGGACACGGATTGATGTTATTCCCAAGAAATCATCCGGATTCCACCGTAGCTTCATATCAACCCATTCCTATAAATACAAATCTTTCAATGAGGCAAAGACTCAGAGGGTCATTGTAAGGCCATTTTTAAGACAGATTTCTTTTATAGCCTTCATAGTAACTTCAGACATGCCAATAATTCGTCAATCTTTTAAATTAATGAATAATCAGCGTATATATTCTATTTAAAACGTGTGGATGGGTGATGTTAGGAAGGTTAATCATCAGTAATGTCTGAGAACAAATAATCTTATGCATCTTTAAAAAACACATAGCCCAGAAGAAACACATAGACAATATTTATACACATAGGAATCATCACATTAAAAGCTGATATTTAATGTGGTGTCCTCCAAGGAGCACAAACCTGTTTCATCCACACATTTGTTGTCATCAGCTGGTTCTTCTCATCCTACAGATCAATGAAGAAGAAAAGATCCTTTTAATACTCTAAATATAATTTCTATCTAAATATGACTAATGCATTTCATAAAGTCTTCCAGGTGTTGTGCTAGAAGGAAACCCATGATTTAGGTAGAAGCCACAGACAATCCTGCTACATCGTGTAATGTCACACTACAAATGTGTTGTAATGTGATTGATATATTAATACCCAAGTCCAATATCATCGCATTTGTATTTGCGAGATTTTCAGTTGGATAGAATTGCACTAGGTCAATTACAATGCGATATGGTCTTAGTGAGAAACACTACTCAGATGAAAAAACAGCTATCCAAGTGAACGAAATTTATGTCTGATTCTGACTTTGACAAGGATTCTAGAGAACTTAAACACTGCTTTGGATCTTGGCACAATGTAATGCTAGAGAAATAGAGTTTCTTACCACATCTACCAGCTGGGATATAGCGAGTCCAAATTTGACCTGTACCGTTCCATTCAGGTGCTCCACTGGTCTCACCCACTTCTGGTAATTGTCGAAGAGGTGCTTAAGTAACCGGTCCTCCATTTTGGCATAAGTGGACAGCTTGGGTATTGCTAGACAAAAGTAATGGGAAAGAATAATAGTAAGGTGCAACATTTACATCTTTGTGTTAATAGCATAAGCACAAAATATGGGACAGTGTGAAGCTCTACCAGTTAGGAATCTATGCCCAGAAGGTCGCTGATTCGAATCCCTTGGCTTTTAGAGTAATCATATTCAGGGGTGTCTTTGAAAAGAGAAAAGCAGTCACTTGTATTGAATCATGCACAGAGGCTGTACAACTAGATGACCATTTTGGAAAAGAAACATCCTTTTTCAGTTGCCGCATTCACTACACAGTGTGAATTTTCATATGTCTAATTAAACCATATGAATATGGAGAGATCATAGATGTCTTTCATTAGAATAATATAAAAGCAATATACATTTTTTTATGTAAGAAACAACAAGCAATGAATGTGTGTTTCTTACTAAAGCCATATATAAAGCCACACATGGCAAAATGTAAAGTTCATGTAAAATCGAAAACTGTTTGTTCTATAGGTTTTTACCTTGAGTGTTTTAAATGTCAAATGTGTTTTTGGTATGAATGTGCACATAACCATACAAGAAAAAACACATATTTTTTGTGAAAATATAAAAAACTCCATGCACTGTACTATATAATTGAAATAAGAAGCTTGCTGGTCTTATATGAACCATACGTTTTTTTTCATAAGGAAATTGAGTGACATGTTCTGCTTTCACCTTTGTGTAGGATATGCATTGAAACATGGCATATTCGTTGCTCTATTGGTGAACTTTTTCTTGCTGCCTAGTTCTTGTTCACTTTCTTGTAATGAAGTGCTGCATTTATTTTTTTACTGATACCATTTATTGTATTCCTCATAAACACAATTACAGCAGAGACGGGCTTATTTGATAATGAAATTTCCAAATGAATAAAATTGCATTAAGCATCACTGAGTGTTGCGTCCTGCAATGTCCGCTCCGTTCCAGCCCCTCGTGTGTGCCACGCCCACCTCATTACCTCCTGTGATTACCTATTATTTCCACCCGTGTGGAACACACGCCTGTCTTGTGATTCGTCTTGTGTATTTAGGTCTGTGTCTGCGTCCTTTCCGGCAGACGCAGCATAAACGTCGTTTATGTTCGAGTGTTGTGCACCAATAAACCCTGTTTTCCCCGTTTCCCCGCCTGGACTTCCCTCGGTCCGCCCTGCGCGCACTCGCCATCACAACAGTAGGCCGCGTCTCCCGGAAGACACGCGGCGGCAGGAAGAGCGGCTCGACCTGCTGCATGCCTGCGTGTTCTGGCTGACTCAGCCAGAGGTCCAGGAGGACCCACTGGCCCTGGAGTTTGCTACCCGGGGCCAGGAGCTCCTGGAGGAGGAGCGCCCGCCTGGACAACAATACCCGCTACAGCTGGTACGCCGATACCTCCGGCGCATGCACCAGCGGCTGGAGGTGTTGGCTTCTCTTTTTGTTGGTGGCCAGAGAGACGGAAAGCAGGGGAAAGCCAGCGAGCGGAAGACAGCGGCTCCCTCGCTCGCTCTGGACGCCTGCTCGCTTATCCCGGCCGGGGAGAGCGAGAGAGAGCGCGGGGACTCCCCAGATACCTGGATAAAGGCAGAGGCCGTCTGGGACTGCTATTATGGCAAGCGGAAGCTACCCTGGGAGACGTGCCCCTTTCCGCTCAGAGCGCCTTGCCAGGGGATGGGTCAGTCCGGTGCGCAACCCGATCCCTTGGCTCCCGAAGGCTCTTAAAGGGGCAGTGCCCGTGTGCCCAACGCCGGACCTGCCGCGGCTGGAGCTGCCGGAACTGGGTTGGGAGGCGCCTCCGCGGCCCGTTGCTGCGTCGCCGGACCCTGCCCCGCCGGCCGCCACCGCTGCCCAGCCGGCTGCCAAACGCGCTGCCAAACGCACAGGCAAGCGCATGGCCGCACGCGCAGCCGAGCCCGCTACCCCCCTTGCAGCTTTGCCCGCAGCCGCCGCTCCTGAGGCTGCCCCCCTCGCAGCTTCGCCCGCAGCCGCCGCTCCTGAGGCTGCCCCCCTCGTGGCCACTCCTGAGGCCGCCGCTCCTGGGGCTGCCCCCCTCGCGGCCGCTCCTGGGGCTGCCCCCCTCGCAGCTTCGCCCGCAGCTGCCGCTCCTGAGGCTGCCCCCCTCGCGGCCGCTCCTGAGGCCGCCGCTTCTGGGGCTGCCCCCCTCGCGGCCGCTCCTGAGGCCGCCGCTCCTGGGGCTGCCACTCCTGCGCCCTCGCCCGCAGCCGCCGCTCCAAGGGCCGCCATGCCTGCGCCCTCGCCCGCAGGCTGCTGTGCCGGGCCCTTCCTGGGACGCGCCCAGAGGGCACGCCTTTGGGGGGGGGTTTTCCGCACCCCTCTTAGTCCCGGCTCCTCCCACGGCCCCGCCCGCGGCCCTGCCAGTCCCGGCTCCTCCCGCGGCCCCGCCCGCGGCCCTCGGAGCCCCTGCTCATTCCGCGGCCCTGCACGCGCCCCTCTTATCTCCGGCTAGTTCCGTGGCCCCACTCGCGCCCCTCTTAGCTCCTGCTAGTTCCGCGGCTCTGCCCGCGCCCCTCTTAGCTCCTGCTAGTTCCGCGGTCCCGCCCGCGCCCCTCTTAGCTCCTGCTAGTTCCGCGGCCCCGCCCGCGGCCCTCGTAGCCCCTGCTCGTTCCGCGGCCCTCGTAGCTCCTGCTAGTTCCGCGGCCCCGCCAGTTCCAGCTCCCACCGCGGCCCCGTCCGCAGCCCCGTCCGCGGCCCCGCCAGTCCCGGCTCGTCCCGCGGCCTCGCCTGGGCCCATGAACCCCTCGGGGATTAGATGGCTGCACTCCCCGGATCCGGGAGGACACACAGGGCAACCGGCAGTGCCCCGGAAGGGAATGGGGCACAAGAGGAGGGTCCAGTTCCCTCCGGTCCCGCCCTCTGCCGCACCCGTGCGGCCCTTGGCCGTCGCCCGGTGGCTGCCTACGGGTCCTCTGGCCCGTACTCGCCAGTCGCCGCCGGGTCCCCCGCCGGTGCCTCGAAGCCAGTTCTCAGGCCCCCCTCCGGACCCTTCTCGGCCGCCTCCAGGCCCCCCTGCTCCGCCTGGGTGTCGGAGGTCGCCGCTCCGGGCTCCAGCGGTGCCTTCCCCGTCTCCGGCTCCCCCCTCCTGCCCGCCTCCGCCGGTGTTCCCTCCGGACCCTTCTCGGCCGCCTCCAGGCCCCCCTGCTCCGCCTGGGGGTCGGAGGTCGCCGCACTGGGCTCCGGCGATGCCTTCGCCGTCTCTGGCTCCCCCCTCCGGCTCGCCTTCGGCGGTGTTCCCTCCGGCTCCCTCCAGGGCCCCTCCGGGGGTCCCTCGACCCGTCCCAGTGGCCCCTGTGGGGCCCCCT
>JABFEA020000010.1:2979600-2996580 GCA_019775915.2 Cyphomyrus plagiostoma
TTTCACGCACAACCATTTCTAGGGTTTACAAAGAATGGTGTGAAAAGGGAAAAACATCCAGTATGCGGCAGTCCTGTCTGCAAAAATGCCTTGTTGATGCTAGAGGTCAGAGGAGAATGGGCCGACTAATTAACTAACTAAGTGTTTTAAGCATGTTTAAGATAGACAATAGGCTAGGTGTACTGTATTAAAATAATTTTTTCCAATGAAAATTTTTTTACAAGTCTATTGGAACATAATCTCATCATAATTTAGAGAGAGGTTGCAACATGAACTCGTGCTCGCCTAGGCCTTTGTACCTATATTCTTGCAGATAGCCGCAGTATTAAATACTAATTAATTTTTCCTTCCTCAAAATGGTTTAAAACACATCAATATAAGTGTTAAACTTTAAAATCTATATGTTAATTTAGGACTTGTCTCCCCCTCTCCATTTCTGAAATCTATATCCTCAAAGATTGTTGCTAAGCTATACTTACTGTACATGTACATCATATGCCAAATTACATCTACTCAGTTACCTTCAGATAAGCTGAGGTAAAATTTCAAAACTGATAAGCTAGTACTGATAAATAGTATTTCTACCACGCCATCTTCCAAGCAATACTTATGTTGTTGTGTCATTTATCAAAAGCTACCTGCTACTATATTTCTTCTAGATTAAGTGTGTTATTAAGGGTGGTCTAGTTAAACTAAAATATCTGTACATTCACATTGTAATTTTAAACAATATCTGGTCTTTAAATTACTATTTGACTACTGTAGTAACAATTACAATTTACAGATGTTTTTTGTTATTTGTTGCTAAGCAATGACTTACAAAATGTTTTATTCTCTTACCTGAACAACAATAATAAAGGGAGAGCCAAACTGGAAAAAACAAGATGATGTTTTTATGAGAATCCTGCAGTCTTTTTTTTGAAGGGTAAAAGCAATTGAAAGGGAAATTATGATATATTTTAAGATTAATTAATATGCTTAGAGTCTGACTACATGCATTGTGTAGAGTTTGGCTGCAAACTCAAGATATGGTGGCTAAGCCCTACTTAGTCCCACCCCCAAGAAAAAAAAGTCAATCAGAATCACCTCACCCCCAACGGAAACGCTTCTCTATGTGACAAGTGTTGGTTTTGTTGTAATGCAGCTCTAAGAAATCCAGTCTTTGTGTCATCACAGGTGTGGTGGCAGGAGGGGTGACATAGGCATAAGCCACTATTCAGTATTACACAGATTGGATCTGCCTTGAGGATGTTCCAGCGCAAAGACAAACAGCCCTGGGCCACAGGCATTTTGGAAAGCATGAGGCCAATCAATTAAACAGCCCCACCGGGATTTAGCAGCACTAAATCATGGGAACGAGAACTGCCACAATTGTCAGCAAGATGGAAATTATTCATAGCTAGCCACAGTTCCCCATGACTGGCCAATACAGGCCACAGCAATTCAGTAAGGTCTGTGATTTAAGTTGGATTTTGGACATGCTGGAACGACCATAGAAGATTCATGACGGGGAGGAGCTGCATCTAAGCTGCCAAAAGGATGACCTTCACCAGCACAGAGTGGGAATCACTTGTTAGACGACACGGTGTAGACTGATGCTCTGGCATGATGGTTCAGTAGGTAGCAGTGTTGTTGCTTCACCCCTCCAAAGTTGGGGACTTGAATCCCACCTTTACTGTGTGTGGGTTTGCATAGGTCACATATGGCAGCCAAAGTGTGGTACAACCTGAAACTGCCTTACTTTTGGAGACATTTTTCAGGTTCCCATTTGGATTACCTTGATTTTATAAAAATCTGAGAATGCAATCAAAAAAGTAAAAATGCCAGAAGTCTTTTTTTTCTGCAACCAATTTTTTAATTGGGTTTTTTGTATGATGCACGCAAAGTGACACATCAAAACTGTTCAACATACAAAACAGAAGAGAAAAAACACTAGAAGCAAAACCCCACCCTACCTAAATGCCAAAAGTCTTGTATTTTGTTTGGTTACTTATTGTTAAGATTAGGGCTGGGTAGAAGTTAAGGGTGTCGTGACTCGGAATAGGGTTTTTCCCTTAGAAGAGAATGGAATGTCCCAATTTATATAGGCATGCCAACGTGTGTGTGTGTGTGTGTGTGTGGAGTATATTCTCCCTGTCACATTAATTTCCTCTGGATAATCTGATTTCCTACTGTAGTCAAAAGACAATAAATACATATCAGAATCACATATGAGTGTGCCTCAAAACCCCATATACACAAAGATACACGCTTAGTGATGACAGTACTAAATAATTCGGCATCAGTCCTGGTTGGGCTGGGTAAAGCATGTTATGGTAAAAGATTTTTCAATAAGGTCTGGCTGCCTTCAAAGGCTATTTCTGTAAAAGATGGGACTGCACTGTTGGCCTAGCCCTATGCTCACAGTCATTCTTCACTGGCTCACACAAGGCATACAGTTGATGTAAAAGTCTTTCTGAATCACCATCTGCATTTCAGCCACGGATGGATAGAGTTAATGTGGGTTCCCAGCAATACAGTATCCCACCCATAAACAAGATATATTGCACCATTACCCTCCTGAGAACCCACCCATTCATTTATGTACATTGCAGTGGACATTTTGTTTTTGCATATATCTTTTCACTGATGTAAGGAAACATAATTATTCCTGTTGTACACTAAAGAGGACATGCTGTGAAATTAAAAATAATTTTAAAATATGTCTTATTTCCTCCAAAGACATAGAAAATCACAATTAACCTAAAACTGAAGGACACTTTTTCCTTGGTTCTCAGGAGGTTATGCTGTTTGTTTTTTTTTATAATGGAATTAACCATATTCTCCATTTAGTTTAGTGTTCTCATAGGAAATTAAAGAGGTACAGTAGTACTGACAGAGCAGTTACTTGAATGTACCGTGTTAGTGCAACAATGCTAAAGTATTGTTTGTTTTTTTCTAACAACCAAAGAGATACATTTAAACTGCTTTTTTCTAGGAATATATGCAATTCATAGGAGTTTGAGCAGTGATAATTAGCACATTGTTCTTTGCCCAGTTGTTGTCCAGGCATGAAGTGTAATTATAGGAAACGATTCCTTCAATACAGCTTTCTGAACTGTTCTTTTGTGGCTGGGTGGATGACTGATGAGGGAATGTGGAAATACCCCAGTGCTGTCTGGGCTTTAGCAGTCACAAAACCTCATTGTGCTGATAGGGATTTACAGTTCTATGGTAGATTGGGCAGGTTGAGCAGGTGGCATTTGCCATCACCGGTTCATGCACTTTTTGCCATGCCTTGTGCTTTCCAATTATCATTTGGGACCACCACATGCACGCATAACGTAGAGCATGGCAGCATTTTTAAGGCAAGAGAAAGACTATTGGAATTCAAATGCTGCCCTTATGTTCATTGGGGAAAAGCATTCTACAACTGAAAATCTCAGGTTTTCTTTTACAGGAACTGCATGGTATGCTCTTTCGTCCTGTATTTAAAGTACCGTACACGTTTTTTCATAAAAACACTTTAGAAAACTTTTTTTTAATTCAAAATTCTTAAATAGGCTTGTATTCAGTTCTCTTTTTTGTATTATTATTATTACTATTATTACAAGGCTAAACATCTTTTGTGGTCCTTTTTCTATGTTTTTATATTCTGTGTAACAATTTAAACATTTAAAGGAGAAGACTGACATCTACAGTTGAAACTATAAAACTATATGAAAAGAATGGCAAGGCCTCAGAGGAGTGTCCCACAATAATTTATGAAAAATTCCAGATCTCTTAATTCTCAGTACTCTTTCAAACGGCATCATTGCCTTCTTTATTCTGAAATACGTGGATAAAATCAAGTATTGCATTGGGGGAGGTGTGAGGCAGTAGAATTTCAAGAGCGATGGGATATGCCTGCCATGAAACAGTGATTAAATATATCTAGCGACAATATTTTGGGTAAGATTGTCCAATATGTTTGGTTGTATGGGGGAAACAATATATTTACTCTCACCTTTTTTCCTGTCTGGGTCATTGTGAGCTTATGAGTGAAGCAGGTGACATGAAATAGACTGTATGTTTTATGGGATACCAGTTCATGACAAGACACAAGCGTCAACAATTTACGTGAGCCACGTGTTTTTGGACCTGGAGGAAAGTCAAGAAAACAAAAGAATAACATATAAGCTACACACACATCCTGGGTTTGAACCAAAACATCAGGACGTATGAGACCACCATGCCACCAAATTTATGGCATAAAAAATCTGGTATGTCAGTTCTTTGTATGTACAAAGCTACTTGATTAATAAACTGTCTATTCAGTTCTATAAAATAGCAAATGAAA
Organism: Cyphomyrus plagiostoma; assembly: GCA_019775915.2. NCBI lineage: Eukaryota > Metazoa > Chordata > Actinopteri > Osteoglossiformes > Mormyridae > Cyphomyrus > Cyphomyrus plagiostoma. The sequence continues at coordinate 2,983,919 of JABFEA020000010.1, forward strand.
CGTGAAAGTCTCATTTTAAATAAGTAATTTGTAAAATTTAACATTAAACGATGTGGTCGTATTTTCGCTTGTCCTGCAGTATTTGCAATAAAGAAAAAAAAAATTTACGTCACTTGTTTAGATCACAGAAAGTCGTTAAAATCAACCGTAAATTAAACATACGGATTTTCTCCACTGTCAGTAGCTATGTTGACTCGTCTCGGGAAAATCATTTCACTGCCCGCATCTGCCGCTTGGACTTTTTATGAAAAACTTTTATTTGACTCGTTAGAATACTGAAAAATATTTAATGTACTGTAGTGCCGTACTGCATTTAGCAGCAACAGTACAGTGCTTACGTACTTGAATTATCTGAATTTCATACACATGGCGGTGCCGTCAGGTTCACTTTAGCTCCTGCACGCCGTATCCACCGGTAGTTATTGTCGGCGTCTCCGGACACTCTCCGCCTCTTTCCCAGTGACAGGGCATAGTGCGCCCGTATTCTGCAGGGCCGATCAGCGACGCCATCTTTAAACCCCGACTGGCACCGCCGTTCAGTGCCGGATCGGTGCTGTACACGCTGCCCGTGCCCGCCTTTTACATATTAAAAGCAGCACCGTGCGGTGTATAAAGAAATATATACACTGCCAGTTTTTATTTTGAAGGAAAAATACAACGCGGGGAAGTGGCGCGGTTATATCAAGCAGTAGCAACAATAACAAAAGGCGGAAAGGCAGCAGATTAGGCGTTATTGGTACGCTAACAGGATAGCAATTCGGCTAACCATATTAGGGTTTGGCGGACAGCCGTTGCTTTCGAAAGGCGTCTTTCTCCCCTCTTCATCGTCGCAGGCGCAGCTCGGTTCGGGTCAGACCTGACTGCGTGGCCGTGGTGTCTAGGTCCCCGTTTCTCCCCCTCCACCCCGGCGATCCGGCCGGAGATGAGCGGAAGATGTCGGTGTCGGGGCTGAAGGCCGAGCTGAAGTTTCTGGAGTCGATCTTTGACCCGAACCACGAACGATTTCGCATAATCGACTGGAAGCCAGATGAACTCAGCTGTCAGTTTAATGTGACTGGGGAAAAGCTCCTGATCATCCACTGCAACATCACGGTGAGGACTGGAAAGGGGCCCGGGGATGGGCCTGTTTGGCTCCGTACGCCGTGGTTCAGCGCCCCGGCGCGCCATCAGCCAGGCGTCCTCGGTGTATCTGCTACCTCTACTCGGCGCCAGAAACGCTGAGTCTATATAATTATCCGACACGAAGTAATTTATACTTATTCTCAAAATTCGTTGCCTCTGTTTCCCTTTTTATTTTTATTTATATCCATATAAATTTTTTGTTATTGTCACGCTTGAAACCGGAAGAGTAACTAACTAGCTAACGTTACGTCAGATGTTTGTCTTTTTACTCTGCTAATAGCTAACAGCTAACAACATGCGTCTGGTCGTGCTGAAGTTCCGCATTACCGACTCGTAGACCTAAGTTACATAATGTTTTTATTATCATAGTTTGCTGTCTAGATGACTAGGGAAAACGGCAACGTCAGTTCATAAACGAGTAACGAATTATGGGCCGATCTCGCTTTCAGTTGTGTACTAGATACTCGCTAGTCTTGGTGTGGACTACCTGGTTAGTCAGATATGTTGAAATTCCTCTTTGGCCGTTTATGGCCTGGACTTAAAGCTGTTTATTTGTTAATCAGCAAAGATTAAAAGACTGAAATGTGAGTGGATGTTTACACGAGATGTTAAATTAGAGAGAATCTTTGTGTCTTGAATCGTTAATGACGGAGAGATTGTTCAGCCCTTCAAGTTTCTGAAGTGACATGTTATGACAGGACTTGGGTTTGAATCCCCCCCCCCCCCCCGAGACTTGGCATGGAAAGCCAAAACACCATGAGACCTAAGTGGTTACACAAGTAGAAATATACCACTTAGGGCTTGTTTTGGGAATCAGCCCCCCCCCCTTTCCGACATCTGACAATGCTCACAAACAGTTGTTGTCTGTATCAAAAACAGTTGACAAAAATACCCGACTCATATACTGTGAACATATGAACATAAGAAATTTACAAACTAGAGGGGGCCATTCAGCCTATCAAGCTTCTTCAGGGAGAACTTAACTAATAGCTCAGAGTTGTTAAAATCTTATCTAGCTCTGATTTAAATGAACCCAGGGTTTTAGTTTGCGCTACACTAGTAGGAAGACTATTTCATACTCTAACTACACGCTGTGTAAACAAGTGCTTCCTCAAATTTGTTTTAAAATGTTCTCCCGCTAATTTCCAGTCATGGCCATGAGTTCTAGTATTTGTGGCTGTGGAACTTGATGTATTTCACTGTACCAGGTCATACTGTTTCCCATTGTGTTGTACAAACATTTCAAAATATTACCAGTTGCATAATCAGTTGTGAATTTGTATCTTAAGTTGTTTGTGGAAGGTTTGTTCAGTTATAGTTATATAATTATATGATCGTTTTCACTGACACTGTCATTATTTTTAAAGTAATTTTTAAAAATGCATTGCAGTGGAGTTAACGGTCTCTTGGGTGTCTGTGTTGTGCACTTAAATTACATGAATATTCTACAGATTGAGTGAATTTTATGAAACAAATATAATAAAATAGCAAATATTCAGAATAAATTATAAATTCAGAAGTCACATTTACTGTAAAACTAATTTTTTTTTGCTGATAGGAGCCTTTGTTTTGCACACAAACTTGACATCTTTTAGTGGTTGTTCCAGCAGCAAGGATATTACAAACCAGTTATTATTCCAATAACACCCAATTAGCTCCTGGGGCCTGTTTCAGGAAGCAGGATTTTTTGCTTAGCTGGATAAGTTGTCAGATTTAAGGTAGTCTGGGCTAAATTGACTTTATCTTTGTTCTATTTTTTACCCCAGACTACCTTAAGTACAACAAGTTATCCAGCTAAGCAAGAAACCCTGTTTTGTGGAACTGGCCCCTGTTCTTTAGTTAGATACCGTTTAATAATACTGTCCACTTCTTTAAGATACTTGCCTACTTAATATGTGCTATGGTGTAATGGGACATGTGCATTACTTTCTGTATGACTTGGTGTGTTGCATTTTATGTGGTGATTCCAAAAAATTTCTTATGTCTTAGGAATCCTACCCTTCAACACCCCCGATATGGTTTGTGGACTCTGATGACCCCAGCTTGGCCCAGGTTCTGGAGCGTCTGGATGATGTACGGAAGGGCAACACACTGGTAAGAACTGGTATTTCAACTGGATTGCACTGCAGATTCACCAGCTCCTAGGCCTCTTTCAGTATTTAAAGGCTTCTTGAAGAAGATCACGTGCATGTATTTGATGATCACCTTTTTGTTTAAAGTATGAAAGTATGTGTACCATGGTTCTGACACAGCTGCTTTCATTTTGTATGCAGTAACCATGTGTGTATATAAATGTCTGTATCTGTCTAATGAGAGAGAAGCTGTGTACTTAGCTGAAAAACACACAGAGACACAGCCTTACGTTGACTTGCTTTCACATTTGAGACTGGTAACACCAGTCTTAATTACCAGTATCATTTCTTTCATTTTAGTTTGTTGATTTAAAGCATTTTTTGTATGGGTAGTGTCTTTAAGTTTATGAATGTCATGTTTTAAATATAATAGTTGTTAATTTGGTTCATTTATGCTGTTGATGGTTTAATTTTCTTGGTAAATGTTCTATAATTTTTAATTGTCATAGTGGTTGACTGGCTCCCAGAAAAACATGCTAGGGTGAAGAACACATGAATCAGTTAAAGATCACAAGCTCCTCTCCCCCTTTCTCTCTGATCTTTTGTGTAAAATATTTTTTGGAAGACTTTTTGGAGATTTTGATACCAGAAAGTATTTTATTACATTCCATATTTTCTTTTCTATTCAAACAGTTTATTCAGCTTTTTTAAACTGCATGACTGACTACCATGTTACTGTTTTTTTTCCCTGCTACCCTGACTATAGTATGCCTTTAGTTTATTGACCTCTTAGTACTAGAACAACCCTTTCAGGGTTGCTATGAGCTTTTGACTTTTTGGGTTGTTGTGTACCTCTGTGGGTTTGTTACCTGTGCTCATGTCAGGAAGTTGCTGGGTTCAAATCTCTTGGCCAGCAAAATAATCATGTCACAGCTGAGCCCTTGAGCAAGGCCTTTAACTCCAGCCACTCCAGGGATACTTGATGCTATTGGTTGTATGTTGCTTTGGAAGCATCTGCTAAATAAATGTAAATATGTCCTATTTTAGTTTATAATGAAAGGCTGCTTAGTTATGCAAAAACATAGATTTTGCAGCAGCAGTAACCTGCCCACCCTTAACACTTAATGACTCCATGTGTAATAAACTTAGTTTCTAATTGTGCACTTTACAGGCCTTAATCAATATATCATATGGCCAATGAAGTCGGCTAATATTTTGGTATGACAAACCTATTGGCTTTGGCTGAATGCCTCTTAATGAAACACTAACAATACCCCTCTAAACATTTATGATGAAAAAAAGGAGCTCTCATTGAAAAAAATACTGAGACTATGCTTCCTGAATTATATTTTAAATTTACCATTCTTACTCTGTGGTTATTAGTATTGCAGTTTTCTTGGTTTGTGCTGTGATAGGTTGTGTTTGCAGTTAAATGGCAAAGATTATTATTATTATTAGTTTGCTTTGTTTTATTTGTGATAGTTGGGCTAGTGTGATATGGGGATCTTGCCAAAACAACAAAGAGAACCCACCACCCCCCCATCTGAACCAACAGTCAGCCATTCGTCAACAAAAAACGAGGGTGGTGTACTACACCTAAATAATCCAAAAGTCACTGAAAGAGATACTGTAGTCTATCATCCAAAGAGGAGGTAAGGCAAGGAATTGGCACAGTCAATGGACAGTGGAGATCAAAATCCAGAAAGGCCCAGGTAATTTAGTCCAGTCTGTAGTCATACACAAGTCATGCATAATATAAGACTTCTTAGTGAAGTGGCAATGGAAATATTACAGTATTATGTTGAAGAACTTTATGACAGAAAATCATTCTTTGTAGCTGCTGTTTCTGAATTTAGAATTGTGGAGTCCAGGTTTACTTTTCAATAACTTATAGGCTAGTATGTTGTGTTCAGGGCTTTGTCAGTTTCTACTGTTGGAGTCTGAAAAATTGAGTGAGTCATATCAAGCTAATGTTCCCTGTTTTAAGGTTTTTTTTTAAGGCATTTTTATCACCTTAAAAACAAGTGATATTGTCTTTGTCTGTTCTCATGTTAGGTTTGATAATGTTAAAAACTACTATACACAAAGTAGAATGTTTGAATGTGAGGTCTCAAATGACTTTAATTTTGGATTTCTTGGTTATGGCCTATATTTAAAAGGAATGTTGTGGTCTAGGCAGCATAAAAGGTAACATGATCAATAGCTGAGTAAAATCCTCCCTTTTATTTTTCCTGTTTTATGTAACAATGCCTTGGTTTACCACCTACCCACTCGTCACTGAAGGGCCCTGAAGGGGTTCATATCCCCCCACTGCCCTGAAGAGCTCTGGTAGCGTTGCTGATTTATATCTCTGCTTCCAGCTCCTACAGCAGCTGAAACGTCTCATCTGTGATCTGTGCCGGCTGTACAACCTGCCCCAGCACCCCGATGTGGAGATGCTGGACCAGCCCCTACCTGCAGGGCCGGTAAGCAAATTCCAGATAAGGATGTCAGGATTGTGACACTCCTGTCAAGCTGTCATCTAATGTTTCATTAGTATAACAGTTTGACTACTCGGCATGTTTGGTGAAGCACAACATGGGCAAGTTAAATTTGCTTGGGTGAAGGAGTGGCACTCACTATTAGCCATTTTTAGTAGTTTAAAAAAGTCTGTATTTAAGTTGAATTCGTAGGTAGTCAGAACAAAAAATAATACAGTACATAAGTATTGTTATACAGTAATAAAGCAAATAGGGTACTGTACCTCGAGCTGATGAATTGCTGCAGTCGCACAATGAGCATGCATTCATTATTATAAGTCATTGTATTTAACTTGAATTTTTAATATATTAAGCTTTATGGCAGTCTGTAAGTACAAGTTGTCCATAAGTAGAACGTTCTTAACTCATGGTCTGCCTGTATAACTTTTGTGCATATTTTGCAAAAAAATCAGAAGCTTCAATGTGAATGGTTCCAGCCCAAGAGACAGATCATTATACTTTGTAGATCCTTATACTGATCATTATACTTGGTAGATCCTGTTAAAATTTAAATAAATTTAAAAATCTTTTTCTATTCCTATAACGGTATTATTGATTTGAATTGATTTTGTAAGCAGTATTTTTTTGTATGTTGCATTGCTCTTTGTAGCCTGTAACTACAGATGAAGTTACATCTGAGGAGGAGGATGAAGATGAAATGGTAGAGGTCTGTATCTTTTAACATTGTATTAAGGTCACCTCTTGTCTACTGAGGGTGTTCTTGCATACCTATTGGTGCATGTGTGGTCTGGTAGCAGGATATTGAAGACCTGGACCACTACGAGATGAAAGAGGAGGAACCTGTAGAGGGGAAAAAGTCTGAGGATGATGGGATTGAGAAGGAGAACTTGGCGATCTTGGAGAAAATCCGCAAGAACCAGCGACAGGACCACTTGAAAGTAAGTGCCCATTCGGTAAGATGACTTTTCATACATTCGGGGGAACTGGGTGCTTTTCTGTGAACGTGTTTGCTGAATGGTCCTTGCTGTATATTGATTTTGGATGGTTATGGTCAAATCCCATTTGATTTTGACATTTATAAATTTCTACCATAATTTCTTGGATGTTACAATGTGATGTCATTTGCTTTGGAGATAATTTTTGGACATTAATTAAAAATTCTTTTGCCTTGATGCCTTCTGGTATGTGAGTGTTCATAACTGTCCTGTTCAAACGTAAGCCTCTAGGCAACTGCCCACATATTGGTTGAAGGTGTGAAGGTTTTCGATTCAGGTTCAAGTAGGCACTCTCCAGCTGGAGCACCCTTGACAATAATGTACTTAAGTTGCATTGTCGCAGTTAAAACAATCTGTGTAAAGGAGGAGAAATGTGTGATTTCGTGTGGAGAACATCATCAGCTATTTGGTTCAATGTAAAGTTAAAAAATAAATCACAGAATTTTCTGTGATCCTGTAATGAATGTGTGTTTTCATCAAATTATGGAACACGAATGTGATTGTTGAACCTTTTTCACTTCTTTTTTTTAAAGGGACTTTTCTCATTTTCATTCTGCTGATATTACATGCTAGCATTGTGATGTTTTTTATCTGACACTTGTATCCAAACTGACATTCAGTTGAGAAAACAGGTTTGGAAAGTCCCTGGAGCTATTGAGGTTAAGGGCCCTGCTTAAGGGCCCTCTGACAAGAGCGTGATACGTGGGAAGAGTGGTTACATAGAATGGATGGGGAAAATGAAGCTCTGAAAACCACAGTGGTTGGGGTGATTCTGCTTTCAGTTACTGACTGGTTAAACACTTTCTGCTATCATTTTCCAGTTGGTTAAATCAGGGAGTGCACCTGTGCTATAAAACCTTATTGGTATAGGTAGCTATGGCTGGGCTGGTTGTACGATTCAGTGTTTTAGAAGCTGTGTAGGTGGCAATATATCCCTGTCTTGTGGGGGTGATTTGGCCTGCATGGCTGTTCTTGCAGAGCGGAGAAGCATTTTGTTGGTTCTTGGTCCCCAAAATTAGTTTTGTTAGCCTGTTGACCACAGGTGTTCTCCTTAACACTGCCTTCTCCTGCAGGTTTCACCAAAAAAGGGAACATCAGCGCTGTTTGAGGAAATCGGTGTACTACTGTGGATTCCCTTGAGTAAGGGATTCATTGAAATTGACATGTTTTGAGTATAGCTTCAATGTTGCTGGTCCTGGTGGTTACATTCAGAGAGCCGGCTATTACTGGCTTAAAATGGGCTACTTAAACTTTGCATGCTGACATTTTGGTGCCTGCTGTCTTCCAGGGGGCAGTCTCTGGGTCAGTACAGGCCTCTGACCGCCTCATGAAGGAACTCAGGGAAATCTATAGGTCACAGAGTTACAAGACAGGTGAGCACAGAACACAGCAGGCTTTGTGTTGACATGGCTTGTGTGTTTTATGAGATTGATGCATTTCCTTTGGTGTTGAAAGCATTATGAATAATTTAAAGGTGAGCCCAAAGAGGTGAAACCTTTGGGATATGAAAGGATTCTTCCTTTAACAGGCATCTATTCAGTGGAACTTGTCAACGACAGCCTTTATGAGTGGCATGTGAAGTTGCGGACGTAAGTGCCAGCCGGCATCACAATTGACTGTGTGGGGTAAGGGGTTCAAAAGGTGGCTGGATTTGAAGAGTCACTTGATAGAAGTACACAAACCTGTATACTGATCATTTGCCATTTATGTATGAGAAGACAGTTTAGTGGTTATCAAAACCATCTGTAATCCTTCTTGTTCTGTAACAACAGGGTTGACCCAGATAGTCCATTACATAGTGACTTGCAAGTTTTAAAGGAAAAAGAAGGTGTGGATTACATTCTGCTGAATTTCTCGTATAAAGTGAGTCTCTGCTTATTTTTCCCGCTCAGTATGCATTAAAATAGTATTTTCCAGTATTGTGGGTTAAGTGAAGAGTATTTGTATAATTTACGTATTTGTTTGCAATTTTCAGGATAATTTTCCCTTTGATCCCCCTTTTGTAAGGGTGGTATCTCCTGTTCTGTCTGGAGGGTAAGTGTTACATTTTTTTTTAGTGGATAATTTTCTTATTATTTACCCTACATGTCCCTGATTTGTAACTCAGCATCCAGAGCCGCACATCTCAGCGGTGTGTCACAGCCGACTGGTCTAGGAACTGTGACCCTCTAGAGGCTTGTGTGCTATATTGGCATCGCAACAGTCCCTGAAGAAGAAGCCACTGACAGTGACTGTCATAGTGAGAGCTCATATATGGAGTTCCCCGGTGAAAGGGGGCACTTGTCCACTTGATTACTATATGGATGTGTAGCAGCAAATACTCTTAAGGATGGGGAAGACGATAATATTGGTGAAAAGCAGTTGATGTGCTCCCCGTCTGCCTCTGCAGCAGAGGTAAAGTAGGTGGACAAGTCTTTACAGAAACTGCTTGATCTTGGTCGGTCTCCTGCAAGGATGTCTAACAAAAAGAAGAAAATGATGTTGAACAGGAAAACTCCAAACCCCCAGAGAACCAAAACACAAGCCTCAACTTGAAAAACATAAAAAATAAAGAAACTTTTTATAAAGATCAAAACAACCCGGATCCTCTGTAACTGAGTCTAATTGGAGAACGTATGCAAATTCTGAAACTGATGTTTCCCCTTGGTCATTACTGTGACCAAAATAAAATTGGAAAAGACATATAGTTTGTGTGTTGGGTAGGCCTAAGGAGGGAAATTCATGTACTGTAATTGCAGGGAAAGATTTGGGATTAAATGGATTAATAGTCACTAGATGAAATAGGAATGTTTCTAACTGTGTATATGAAAATAACTTCAGAAGTTGTTTTAATGTAAAAAGTACTCTTTTTAAAATATCCACACGGTATGTCCTTACAGTTATGTTCTTGGCGGAGGTGCCTTGTGTATGGAGCTTCTCACAAAGCAGGTAGGTTTTTGCTCCCCAGTTTCCTGTCAGTTGGTATATATGCATACTGTACTGATATGTTTTTCATTTTAATTTATAGGGCTGGAGTAGTGCCTATTCTATAGAGTCTGTGATCATGCAGATCAATGCCACCTTAGTCAAAGGAAAAGCCAGAGTGCAGTTTGGCGCCAATAAGGTAAAGATGATTTGAGTACTGGGGTAGTCCCATAGCACTGCAAGCTAATGGCATGCAAATTAAGCACCCATTAATTTTTAGTCACAGCTAGAATCTTTCCTGGAACCTTGGTAAGGACCTCTTTCTGGAAACCTTCTTGTCACACTTGCATTTCCTTAACGTGTGCTACCTACTGCTCATTATTATACATCTTTCTTGTCAACCCTGAGAGATGTCAGCAGTCTGTAAAATGGCAGAATGTGGCAGCACACAGAATGTTTATGCAGATGAGCTAAACATGTTCTTCAGACGGAAGCACCTAAATGGACATTTGGGATTATGGGAAAGGTTAGCGGGAACACTTGGGGTTCTATTACCCCAGCACTAGTATGTTTTGAGCTAGTATGCGACACATTACACGAACTGCTCAATTAAATGTATTTATTGCCATTGTAAGATAAGCTTCCTCTGGGACAGAACACAGATCCAAGTGACATGGGGATTGGTGAAGTAGAAGAGTTTTGCTTAGGATGATTGTAGCGTTTTTATGGTTTGCCGTGTGAATTATGTATAATGACATTGCCGCCTAATTTTGGCATGTCATAATGCGTGCAATTATGCGCACAGTAATCTGCATACTACATTTGTCTTTTGTGGTCAGCGCATGTGTACAGCAAAGACATTTCATCAGACCTGTAGAGGGCAGATGCATTGCAACAAACAAATTCAGGTTTAATTGTGTCTTGGTCTAGATGTGGTCTAGAGTTGACCAGTTGATTACCACTGGCTTGGAGCATGCATCTTAGCCATTTTAATGCTTAGCTAATCAGTAACTGAAACTCTTGATCCTACCAGGGCGCTAAATGTATTTAGTTGTAGCTACTTGGTTTGCTGATTGGAGAAGGCTGTTTGTGTTTACAAGCAGGTGCACAATATAAACTGACCTGATATAGTCTTGAAATATCCGGCTATGATAATGGACAGAATTCTTTGGGAAATATTTTTGTATGTGGCAAAGAGAGTTTTTGCATCAGATTTTGCAAAATGTAATACAGGAAGGAAATGCCATTTTACTTTAAGTTTTGACACAACCATTTGATCCCATGTGCTTCAGAATGGCCAGCTAGAATTAAATATTAAATTTTACCTTTAGTTCATTTCTGTAATATATTAGAATATTTATATATTGAGTTATAACATTATCAGAGATATTGTAATATTTGTAATTTGTAATAACTTGTTTTATCTAGTATTGGTATTTTAACTTGTTGGGATTTAGGGATTAATAAAGTATTTTGATTGGTTGATGGATAGCTATTTAGCTCAAACTGTAAATTTCAATCTGTATCTTTAACTGGCTCTTTCTTTCCCCTGCAGAACCAGTATAATCTTGCTAGAGCACAACAGTCATACAAGTCTCTAGTACAGATTCACGAAAAGAATGGTAGGTTTTTCAGTATGCCCATCGTATGATAAATCCGTAGATCAATATTGAGTAATTTTAGAGTTAAGGTTAATGCGACAAGACTGGCTTCAGATAGCATAGCAAAGACTCTGAAATGCCTTTAGATCTCTTCAATTTGTGTTATAGCTTCTTCTGTTTTGTACAGCCCGTAGAGAAGATACCTACCCATTGATATTTGATGACCATGTCTGGGTATTCTCCCCTGTAAAGCTGTGCTTGATTGTGTTTCTTGCAGGCTGGTACACACCACCTAAAGAGGATGGATAGGAGAAGATCCACTATCTGTGTGTGCACTGGGACCAAGTGTCTTAGGGTCACTTTTTTAATCTTATGATTTTTGGATTATATATTCCGCCCCCCCCAGTCTGGAATTCCTTTTATCAGTAGTGTGACCCTGACATGGGTGGTTACCCATTCAGTGAGATATGTTAGACCAACGGGTAAAAATACATCGCCAACCTCTCTGAAGGCACATCTTCCTGCCGCTCTGTGTTCCTTTCTCATTGCTGTGGCACTAAGACTCCTTCAGCCATTCTTTCTCACACAGATCAACAGAATCTTAAGGAGGAAGAGTGCTGGGGTTGAAAGGATTGTCAAGGGTCAAGTGTCACTGAAAATGGTCCCTTGGGGGGGGTTGTATTCTTACTTCCTCTTGCCGGATTGCATGCAGCACAGTACTGTTTTCTGTGTTGAAATGGAGGGAACACTTTGTGGCAATCTAGGGCAACTCCAATGAGATGAGCAGCAGGTCACATATCGAGGCACCCTTTGACCCTTATTGGTTCAGCCATCATGTCCATTCTCTGGTGGCCAGCCTTTCTGGACAGCTCTGGGTAGAGTCTGCCTAGCGATAGTCAGCCATGACTTTTGACCATGATGTGCAGCCTCTCTCCATTACTGAGACAGCTATTGGCCATAGCTGGCATCTCTGTGCAAATCTTGGTGGCAGTGGGAGCCTGACCATATATTCCTCATTTAACAAATGTGTGCCATTGTTTCTGTCCCATCTCTTGTTGCTTTTTTCACATGACAAGAACTATGAAGAAACAATATACTGCAGAAGCTTACGGCTGGATCGTGAGGCGAGCAGAGATGTATCGCTAAAGGACAGATGTCCAGTACGCAACAAGAACATCCCCCAGCCTCTGCAAGCAGGCCGGATGCCGCATAATTAACCCCAAACAGAAAATGGTGATGGTGTTGACTGAGAATAGGGCTTGGCCTTTTTAATTTGACGGTATATGTGTTTGAAACCTATGTCTGCTTATGTACACTCTGGAATAGGAGGTGCGGCAAACTCTTATTTTACATGTAGAATAATGTTTGGGGGGGGGGGGGGGGCCATTGAAAACATGTAATGGAGTAGTAAGTAAAAAATTACACCTTAAAAATTTTAATTAAGGATTGCATTTATTTGCTTAACTTTGACATTATAGTGGCTTTGGT